>JAOUZG010022948.1:1648122-1668525 GCA_026289955.1 Argiope argentata
TGTGTGTGTGTGTGTGTGTGTGTGTGTGTGTGTGTGTGTGTGTGTGTCAACTGCAAAATAATAAGCAGAGAGCAAAATTATCAGAGAATTATTACATAGAAATTTCCCAGTGATTAAATCAAATAGGCGTCCTAGACCGGAAACTTTCAATTTGTACTTGAAATGGACTCGTTCAATTGCACAAATAAGATTTATTATTCTTCGCTAGTCCCTCCAAGTATTAAAACTTGCAATACTATGCCAAAATAAAGATTGAGGCATGTCAAGCATACGACAAGTCCCATCTTTCCAGCTGGTGTATAGTTATAAGTCATCTCGACAAATGTTCCTGAACAATTGTCGTGTAAAACATTATATAATAAATTAACTTACCTTTTTGTTACTGTTTACTTCTTTCTGGTTGGGGTTTGTTAACTGGCTTTGTTCAAATACTACTCCAGAAGCAGAAACTTCTTCTTCTTCCTCCTCCTCTATAATAGTTGGCATAGCGAACCTTTTACATTTTTCAATTGCGTCCTGTTAGTTAAAACATATGTTAGAAGACATTAAAAGTTTAACACCATGTATATGAATCTAAGTAAATTAATAATAACTACCTTATATTTTTGTTTTCTCCTCAGAGTTTTACTAGCATGCAAAATCCTTTGTCTCGCTGGCGGTTCGAAATTTGGTATTAGATTGTTATAAACGTCTAGTTCAACATAAAATATCTGAAACTTTTTGAAAACATGTATACTATTAAAACACTCGAAAAAAATAAGATAAAAATAACACGAAAGAAAATTTAATGATATATTGCACACAAAAAGTTTGAGATTTCAAACAAATAGCTTTACAGAATCGTTACCTTTCCTGATTCCATTTTTCTCAAGTGTGACTGTAGTTCTACAATTTCTCGGCTGGAATCTGGTCGGATATTTGGACGGACAACTGTAAATGGAATCTGAAAATTTTTATGAAAAAAAAGTTTAAATATTGCAAACTTCCTAAGAAATAAAATATTGCAATATATACACTGCTCAAAACAATTAAAGGATATTATAAGTCTTGTATAAAATAACGGTATAAGCATTTTTTTGTGTGCATAAAACTAAAGAAGAGAGTCGCAAATTCATTTTTTTCTTATTTTCAAACTTCGTATATGCAAATGTGGTGTTTGACGTCGAAGACGACACTTTAGCGGACGTGAATTGGATTTTAGCTTTCAACTTAATGTAAGACAAAGCGGAAAATAATGATGGATATTCAGTCAGCGTGTTGCTTCGATAAGTTCGATGTCTCAACGAAGTCATTTAACTGAGTCAGAAGCGTGGAGAGTTGTTGGCCACTTACAGGAGGCCCCAAAACATGCTGAAGTAGAAGAAGCCATTGGAGTTTCAAAATGTGTGATTTATAGGATCTGAAATCGGAGACTAAAAATGCAGGCCGAAGATCAGGGAAAGAGAGTAGACATGCATTAACGCCCAATGAGGACAGCCATTTGATGCTAACGGCTGTGAAACATTAAAATACGAATGATATTCTTCTTCAACAACACCTACGTGCGGCTACTAACACGACAGTTTCGGCACAAACTTCACGAAACCTCCTTCACGCGGTAGATTTGTATGCTTGCCGATCAATACTGTGGGTCACTTTAACAGCAAGACACTGTCGCGCCCGTAAGGAGTGGGAAACAGAGCATTTGAACTGGAAGAGAAATAAGTGGCGCCATATTCTTTTCTCTGACGAGTCCTGTTTATCTGCTCATCCTGATGATGGGCATATTTTCATCTGGAGGTAAAGTAGCACGAGAAACAATTCTGAATTCGTTCGTACAATCCTGTATTTTCCGAAAACGTAAGATTTGGCGGTTGGGGAGTAATGGTCTATGCTGGTATCTCTACTGTTGGTCGCTGGCATCTAAATATCATTCGAAATGGGGCTCTGATCGGCCGTAGATATAGGGATGAGATCCTGAGACCTATTGCTACAGAAATTGGAGATGACTTCTGGTTAATGGACGAAAATTGCAGGCCACATTGTGCAAACTTGGTGAATGATGCCGGAATCATTCACCAAGGAATCATACGAATTGATTGCCCAACGTGTTATCCGGACATGAACTCAATCAAACATGTTTGGGACATTCTAGGCAGACGAATTGTTGGACGTTTACAACCCCCATAAATTTTCCAAAAACTGGAAATTGCTCTTTTTGGAGGAGTGGGATTAAATACTCCAGTCCCTCATTAATAGTCGGATTGACTCGATGCCTCAAAGGTGTTCAACGATGCTGGTCTTCCAGGGAAACCATTCCCAATACTAAAAACGATTTTCTTTTAACTAAACATCTTTTTTATATAATTTTTTTTCTTATATTCACATATTGTGTTTTTCCTTTTGAACCCAAATGATCAATAAATCGCAATTTTTTTTTCTGCCAAACAAATGCCCTTTTTATCTCATATAACACACTACATCAGTCGATAATGTATCAATAATTCAAACAATTCTCCAGGTGGAAGATCAAACCACAACCTCAATATCCTTTAATTGTTTTGAATAGTGTATTAAAAACACCAAAGAAAATAATAGCAATGTGTGACCAAAATAAAGCGACCCAAAATACAATCGCGGGTTTAAAAGGAAAAAAAAGGAGTTTCCAAGGCTTATTTTGCAATCGATAATTATATGTGAAAACTGAAAGTGCCATTTTCAAGGTAGTAATGATTACTAAAATATGCCATGCTCAAAGTTTTCGTAAGGGGGGATCCACATATTTAAAATTTACTAACTTAGAAATTTCTAATGGCAACAATCTTTTTTGATGTCATGAATAGATTTTTTCAGAGAAAAAATATGATTTAAAATACTGCTTCAAGATCAACATTATTTTATAACCATACGAAAAACTGTCAATATTTCGAAATTTGTGAACGCGCTCTGAAATTTATCGTTTTAGGAGCAATACACAGAAAATATAATAGAAAAATTACTCTTAGAAATGAGTGGAAATTTTGACGCCGCCTTCAAATAGCCTTCTCTTCGATTTAAGTTATAATTTAAGTATGTAGCAATTTTAAAATTTTTAAACTTTAATTTCGTAATTTTTTTCACATACTGAAAATTACTTTTTCGTATTAAATATGCATGCAAAATGTGTAGAATAGCTTATATTTTCTTAACAGAAAGAGTTTAAGTCAATAACTTTATCAGTTTTTAGTTATGAATTAAAAGTTCAAAATCTAACTTTAGTTTAGATATAATAACATCCCATTTTTAAAAGCAACACTGGGGCTATTTTGGGACGAACCTCATAAGTTTGATCCGTAGTCCGACCTGAGCTGACACACTCTCTCCAAATTTCCACACCACACCAACGGGAGAATGCTTGGTCCCGATGAATTTAACAAGCCCCAGATCCACTTACACGACGGTTTTTCGGTGGAACTGGGTTTCCAACCAGAAACCCTCCCGTTCCGAAGCCGAGACCTTACCACCAGGCCTCCAAATTTTAGCATTAGAAAGTTAAAGTTTAGCTAGCTCATAAGTTAGAAACAAATAGATGTAATGAAATGAAACGGTTCCCAAACATAACTTTCGATGCAGCTTGAAAATTGAACGAGAGAAACGGGTGTTGCTATTGAAAAATTTCAAGTTCATACTTATTTCAATATATTTACTAAAATTTAATCAAAAATTCTGTAAGAGCATATTAAGGCCTTCAAAATGACACCTTTTTTAAGACTGTGTGATGAACGATGCCAGAATAAAGTTGGTCAGCTCCTTTCCCCCCCCCCGTCCACGATCATATCTATAAACCACTTAACATAAAAATTACCTGTTTTCTCATAATTCGCGAAAAATCTTGAATTCTAAAAAATTCTTCTGGCGGCATTATTACACATGGCTGGATACCCTGTCAAAAAATTTCAGCAGAAATTAAATTCTTTATAAAGTATGTAACAATGAAAATTTTAAGAAACAGTAAATAAGTCATAAAGTCATAATAATAATATCCACAGTTAATCGTTTTCTGATATGATACTGCTTGAAAGTATAGCTGCATAATATTATTACCACATTGGATCTCTGCATAAAACCTTTACTTATAAGAATTTCTTTCAAAAGAGCTGGCAGTTTCTTGTAAAAGCTTGGAGGAGAAACCTGAAATTTGAGAACAAAACATGGTAAAGTAAGGAAAAAATATTTACTAGATACTTCACAGAAAGTGAATCTGTGATGTGATTAAGAATGCATTAAATATGAGAACATGTGATCATTTACCTTTTTTGTCACTTTTGAAATTAAATTTTTAGTTGAACCTCTAATATTTTTCGAAAGAGATGACTGAGATTTCTTCAATGACCTAGAACCGAACGTCTTCAAGGGAGACAAAGAGTCTCCTTTTCCTCTTTCAAGTCTCCTGGGAGAATAATGGGTTTGCAGGTTATCAGTCAAGATGACTGGAGCAGAAGGTTCTGGCAACGTTCTTTGAATTTCTCTTTGATCTTCTAGCAGAAAGCTTTGTGATGAAAGACAGCTAAGAGGATAACTTGAAGGTCTGCTAGCCTGTAAAATATGTAGATGGAAAATTTGATGATGATCCCCCATATAGGATACATTAATGGATGTTTATAAGATGAGCTCCCATAGAAGACAGGTAAATAAATACAATGAAAATATACAATAGTGGTGTTTGAGCACATTTTGATAATGAGCTTTTCATAAGTAAGAAATTATGACACATCCAAATTGGAAAATTAGGCGAATGAACTTTTTTTTTCAATATTCACATTTCCATGAAATTTCAAAAAGTAAATTCAATCAATATAAATTTGTATATATTCTTCTTATGTAAATGCTTTATTCGTATTTTTTTATATCATTAATTTCTTATAAAACAATTTACAATATTTTTTTCCCTTCAAATTTTTATAATAAATACAGGAAAAGAATTCTATTTTTAAAAAATTCACTTATTAAATTAAATGTATCAGTACAAAAGCATATTAATCTTGTCTTAAATTCTAGAGTGCAAACCTAAAATGTAACAATTTTCAATTTTAAAAAAATCGAAAATTATGTATTTCAGAATAAATAATTGATATATTAAACACTATCAAAAATATCTTTTAACTGAAAAAATATTTTTTTAAAGACAAAATTAAGGATACAGAGGAGTATTTTTTATACTGCATATATGTATTATTATTATTTATTTATTTATTGTAGATTTTCAAAATTTAAAGGAAAAAATCAGAGAATAGCATTATAGCCTTTCATATTCCTGTAACTCTTAAGGATGTTTAAGCTGTATCACGAATATGAAGTATAAGACGAATCACACCACCATAGGAGATGACTTCTCTGGCATTTGCCATACTCCCAACTGCATAATCAAATTGTTTCATGGAATTTTAAAAAAGGTTAAATTATATAAAGTCCATCAAGCAGAATTTTGTGAATATGTGTGCGTATAATGCAACACACACACACAAAAATGCTGTTTGCTTGCTTTTATCAAGCAACCTAGTAATGTGCTTGACAGAAGACAGCAAACAACATGGTTCGTTTACAGAAGAGTGTTGTTTGCTTACTTTGGGAAATAAGAACTATAAAGTCCCAAGAAATTACGCAATGGCACTTGACAAAAGCAATCATAAAAAATAAGCAAAAACGATGAAAAAACTATAAGACGAGAAAAAATGATATTAACAAGATAAAATAATATAAGGCCGCTATAAGATGATGAAAAATATTAAAAATAATTTTTTAAAAAAGCCCTAAAATATAAAAAATGTCAAAAAATATTTTTTTATTTCTCTAAAAATTTTAAAGACAAGATTCGGCTGAATTTTTTTCCTTAGTCAAAACAAATTTGGCGAGATTGGTTCAACAAATAAAAATTTTCAAATGGATGGGAACATTCCAAAAATACCATGGAAAATATCATGATCGTTGAAAATAAAATTGAGCCATGCAAGATTTTACACAATCGAATAACGTAATTACATACAGCAGTTAATAACAATTCAATCTAATACAATTTAATACCAGTAATAGTCGTTCAAGCGATTACTCCAAAACAACATAATGTTACAAACCTGTAATTTTGCTTCCCAGTACGAACAGTGCTATCGTAAGAAAGACCGTTTACGATTAGCCCCGTGGGTGCTGATCGGGTGTAGCGTCAGTAATCTTACAGCCTAGTGACGAGTTTGGCAACAAAATAAATACTGCTGGTAACTTCGAGAATTTTAACAAGCCAGCCAATAGAAACATAAAAATAATTCTGATTGGTCCAGAAATTTCTCGTTCAGCCTCCCGAGAATTATAAAAGCCCGGTAGTCTCAAGCTGCTGCAATAAATAGGCGTCAACCATCAGCTGAAACCAGAATGGAATCGGAATCGCAGATGGAGTCATAGTCAAATCGTGCCAGCGTTGTATGGAGCCCAAATTGTTGCTGAATTAAGATGTGTGTCAAATTCTGTCGCTTATTGTGGAAGCAGCGTCATGTCGTGAGTGGAGTAGCCAGCCGGGTAATAGTGAGTCGGCAGTTGGAATCAGCTAAAGCAAGGAGGCAGTGGGGAATTTCAGCCGTTTGGAGAGATAGTAGAGCGAAACTCCTCTCTACTGTTAAATCCTGTCAGGCCGCTTTGTGTGCTGTGGTCGACTTTTACTTGTGGGCTACTGTTGTTGTGTGTTCGTCTCAGCTGTATATATGTGTCGTCTATGCATTCGAAGTTTCTGTGTGTTTGTGTATTAATGATAAACGTCGATGTTGTTTTCTACTAAAGGAATGTTTATTTCTTCATTGACCATCAAATTGTAAAAGAACCTCGACGGACCAGGAAGTAGCAAGTTCGTAACAATACTACTGACAGTCGAAAATGTCAATGTTTTAACAGCAGCTTTTTCCATGCTCGATATAACTTACATTACGTACCATGTAATAAACTTTCTACCTTAGAAAACATTATCTTGAATACTGAAATAACAATAATGAATCCTCACCAAACAACACAGTGTACTAATAAAATTCCAAATCAAACACACACAAAAAGTAGATATCAAGCTAAAAAAAACTAACTAATAAATTTACTTAAAATTAACAGGTATAAATATTCAGAAATTTCACCAAAACCCAAAGAAAAATTATATTACCGTATTTCCGTCGTTAGAGGTACTGGGCTGCGGTTCTACATTTGGCATGAAACTTCCAGCAGGAAATATAGGAAAAACCTGAAATTTTTTTAATAAATTTACTTGAAATTAATAGGTGTAAATATTCAGAAATTTCACCAAAACCCAAAGAAAAATTATATTACCGTATTTCCGTCGTTCGAGGTACTGGGCTGTGGTTCTACATTTGGCATGAAACTTCCAGCAGGAAATGTAGGGAAAACCTGAAATTTTACAAATCACATATGTTCCTTAACAATCAACAAAAAAATTTAGAAAAACTTCAAGAATAATTCTTATTAACTACTTTTTATTCTTATTCTCATTATTTTCATGATTTCATAACTTTTAAATGTTTCCATGGAGCTGCATTTTTTGGGAAGAATCATTTCAAACTCCACTAAATGTCAGAAGAGTGAAAAAAGAAAATCTGCAATTCCTACAAGAAAATATTATCAGAATCTTTTTTCAGGCATTCAGTGATAGAAATAACGTTTCTCATTAGTAAAAAAAATATTTTAGTCCGTTTATAACTTTCTATTCTCAATGGCAAATTCTTCAACCCTCCACGAATTTATGCAACTAAGACAATTTTGATTCATCTTTCACACCATGACATGATATTATATAATATGTTGCACTCCAAATTTCTACTGCCTTCCAAATCAAGAGATAATTTTTAACATCACAATGAAACTTAAAATTCTACCTGAAACATAAAACTCTATATTGATTTTTTTTAAAACTGCCTTAGCCATGAGAAATTAACCTTTTATAACTAATTATTTTATAAATGATAACATGACAAAAAAAATAGCATCTCCCTTTAATCATTTTTCTCTGAAATAAATTTGTTTTTCAGACTTTACCAATTCTGAACTATAGACATACCCTTTGTCATTGCAATCTGATTTAATAATATCAAGATTTTAATTTTGAGAGTATTTTGCTAACTGATTAAAAAGAAACATAAATCTTAAATAAGTATTTGAGAGAATGCCTGCTTTCTGTGGCAGTTGAAAACGATACAGCCAGTAATAATTTCACCAAAAAAAAAAAAAAAGAGAGGGGGGGATTTTTTTTTCTGTGGTTTTCAGGAACAAGATAATCATTATGAAGAAAGAAAATTACTTGCTTTTAAAAAGGCTAGTAAACTCTACAAGACTTTGCTAATGATAGATACAGTGGTTTAAAAAAAGTATTTTTTACACTTACATTTATGTTTGCAATTCATAAAAAGAAGCTTTAAAATATACAAAATTTGGTATTACCAAACCTGAATAAGTTTAATCATCTAAATAAAACAGAAAAAATATAAAAATATTAATAAAAAATTGTAACAAAATTAAAACATCTCGTGTCAAAAAAGTATTTGCACTCTCGCATGAATACAAAAGAAAAATAATATATAAACAAATTTCAAATAACTAATATTTAGTATGCCTTCCATTAGCATTTATTATTGCTTGTAATTTTGCTGGTATTGATTTAATTACATTTTTTGCAACACTAGGGTCAGTATTAGACCATTCTTCAATAAGAGATTATTCAAATGCAGGTGTGCTCGAAATTTTCTTTTCTCTTATTTTTATATCCAAAGAATTTCAAAAAAATTTCCAAAGGATTTAAGCCTGGTGATCGTGGTGGAGTAGCAAGTTTTATGGGTACATTATAAAGCCAAAACAGTCGTGTTATACAGGCAGTACGCTTGGGATCATTGTCTTGCTATAAATAGTACACATGACTGATACCCAATTCATTGCACTTTGTGGCAAGTTATCTCGCAAAACATTAATATAGGGTTCGAGCTGTCATATTCCCGTCAATGAAATATAACTTGACTACTCCTCTACTAGCCATCACCCCAAACTACAAGAAAATCTCCTTCATGTTCGACTGTAGGTAATACAATTTTAATACGAGAGGTACAAGATTTCCTCCAAACTTATTTCCTATCATCTGATTTAAAGATATTGAACATATTCTCTTCGGTTGAATTTTACATTTTTTCAAAAATCAATTGGCTTATTGATATATTTCTTCATGAATTCAAGTCTTTTCACTTCATTTCGTTCATTTGTGAAAAAAAATTTCCCTTGGAGATATCCCATAAATTTGTGCATCTTGACGGATATTTCGAACACTGGGCACAAATTTGAGCTTCCGATGTTGAAGCGACATCATTGGCTAATCTAATCGCACTAACAAATGAATTTTTTATGCTTCTCTTAAAACTTTTCGCTTTATTCACTGTGAAAGTTTCTTTGGGCGCCCAGAACGCAAGTTATTCTATGTAGATCCTCTTTCTTTATGATGTTTTATAACGTACCGAATAGTAGAGAAGCAAACATTTACTTCTTTACATTTTCTCTATAACTTAGGCCATTTAAAACAAAGATAAACAATTTTTTCTCGCATCGAAACCGGCAATTCAAATTTCTTAGGTGCCATTATGAAATCGACAATCAACTGATAAAATATCCACAATACCTCCTTTTATAGTCGTCTTACATATGTTTACTGCAGGATGACTATCAAATAATTAGTATAAAAGGCAAATTTTCTAAAGTTGAGTAAGTGCATAAATACTTTTTTGATATAAGATATTTAAATTTTGTTGCAAAAAAATTTTTTTATTCATATTATTGACTTTTTTTTGTAATTAGTTTAGATTAATAAGCTTATTTTGTTTTTTAAATGCCAACTTTTATATTTCTTAATCAATTTTTTTATAACTTATAAACAAAAACGTAAGTGTTTAATATTTTTTATGCATGTGTAAACTGAAAAAATATATACAAAAGAGCTTTGACCCTATTCTACATCACAAAGTTTTCTTGAATCATCCATTAATTGGCTGCTAAATATTCTGCATAAAATTGAAGACCTTTCACATTCTCAACGAAGAAGAAAAGATGGTGACCGTGCAGCGATTACAGGGTTACGAACAATAGCAGATCGTTATCCTTTTAGACACATCCATGACTATTCGGGACGCTTACGGGGTTGCAGTATTTTCTCTGTCATCAATTTGAAGGCGGCATATACTCAATTTCCCGTATAACTAGAAAATAAAACAAAAACTGCAATTACAACACCCTTTGGACTGTTTGAGTTTTTATTTATAAGTTTTGGTCTTCGAAATGCAGAACAAACCTTCCAGCGATTCATCGATGGTGTACTGCATGGCTTGGACATTTGCTTTGCCTATGTTGATGATATACTCGTTTTCGCCACAATTGAAGAGAAGCACAAACAACATCTTTACTCCCTTTTTCAACGCCTGTAAAATTATAGTCTCCTACTGAATATTTTCAAAAGTGTCTTTGGTGCAACAAGTGTGACATTCCTTACTTATGAAGTATTCGAAGATATACATCCACTTCCAGATCGTAACGTGGATCTTCAACATTTTCCAGCCCTGAAAAACTGCGCGAGGCTTGCGGTGTTTTCAGGGTATGGCGAATTTTTACCGTCAGTTTTTACTAGATGCTGCCACTTTTCATGAAGCGCTTTCAGGCCTCCGAAGCTCCCAACCTTTGTCTTCGACTCCTCAACGTAAGAGAGCGTTTACGAAGTGCAATAATGCGTTGTTTCGGGTAACACTTTTATCGCATCCAGCCACTGATGCTCCTTTGTAATTTTTCACTGATGATTCAAACCATTGTGTGGATGCAGCACCGATGCAATTCGCTGATGGCAAATGAAAGCCACTTGCTTTTATCTCAAAAAAACTTCACGCAGTCAGTCTCAGGGGTTAAATTATTATAGAGAACTTTTCGCTATCTACAGTGCAGTTAAGCATTTTCGTCACATTTAAGAAGCTCGGCATAGCTCGATCTACACAGATCAGAGGCAAATCGCCTTTGCATTTCTTCAAAGCCGTGAAAAGCTTCCTTTCGTACAGCTCAAACAATTGTCATTCATTAGACAATTTACTACCGATATTCACCATATTAGTGGCGCTGTAAATGCTGTTGCTGGTGCTTTTTCTCGTGTTGCATGTAATGCTCCATCATCTGGGAATCTTAAAGCTATTGTGAAGGCACAAAAGGGTAACCTAGAGCTATTGGAATTGCAGGCGAACGATAATTCTAAACATTTGGAGAAAATTCAAGTTCCTGGTTCTGATGTGACACTGGTATACGATACTTCCACGTCACGACCAACTCCCTTTCAATCTGCATATGAACGCCGTCAAGTGTTCAATTCATTGCATGGGCTCAGCCATTGTGGTTCACATGCTACTGCTCGTCTGATTTCCACGCGTTTTGTTCAGCCCCGAGTTCTCAGAGATAAATTTGTTTTTCAACCTTGGTCAATTCATCATTTTCGTCATATTCCTTTAATAATCAAACATGATTTTTTTATATGAATGGTTTTAGTTTTGAGGAATGTTGATTAAATAGTTACAAAGAATAAAAAATGTAAAATAACCATCGAATGCAATTTTTGCATCCTTCGTTAACTAAAAAACACTACGGCCCCAAGTGATTTCAATAAAAAAGAACGAAAACTTTTTTCGGGTAATAAAAGTATCTTATTTCAAAAGTAACAAAAGTAAGTAGTTTCGGGTAACAAGGGATAAAAAAAAGTGATGAAAGCGTTTAATTTTAACAATTCGATAGGTCAATTAGACATTCTTAATGACAGATCATCAGGGCATATTTACAATAAGAAAGATACGCTAAAATCTTATTTTTATGAGGGATTCGAAAAGCATACATAACAATTCCTATTATGTTGTGCATCATAACGTTTCCATACTTCATCCATTAGCTAGCTAAAACTATTTTATGTAAAAACTGAGAAGACCATAAATTGTTAAACATGGCTCTTTGCTAATTCAACTTTGTAGAAAAAAAAAGTTTAATTTGTTTTAATTCAAAATTTTTTAAAAAATTAATGTCGTATATTTCAAGAAAGCTGTGTTTTAAATCTATTCGAAAACCTATCCAATGCTAAAAAAACAGTGGAAAATCCTAAACAAACGGCAGAACGTAGTAGTGCAGTTAAACAGTACATAAAAAAATAAAAATCCTGCCATATAGCTAACTTTTTAAAAATTTACATCTGTAAGGATTCGATTTCGCAAAATTGCCAAGAAAAATTACCTTATTTGCTTCTTTAGAGAAACTCGGCAACGCTTCTACATTTGACAAACCTTCACCAGAAGTTGTAGGGAGAATCTAAAATTTTTAATAGCATGTATATTTAAAAGATAGTGTTATAAAATATAGTATTTTAAAATACTAAATTCCAATATATACGTAAAAACTTCAGTAAAAAATATTATGGGTTATTAATTTTATTCACAAGCCTTAATACTTGCCTCATTTGACTCTTCTGCATTTGAATCTT
Organism: Argiope argentata; assembly: GCA_026289955.1. NCBI lineage: Eukaryota > Metazoa > Arthropoda > Arachnida > Araneae > Araneidae > Argiope > Argiope argentata. The sequence goes on from JAOUZG010022948.1 coordinate 1,660,652, forward strand.
TGTTTGGATGTTCACTTTCTATGCAAGAACCCAGTGGCTCTTCAATACATGTTAGATGACTGGAGGAGAAGATCTGAAATTTTTTTTAAAATTTTTTTCGTAAAATAAAACATTATTAGAATCTTCTACCAGACAAGAAGTATATATATAAAAAAAGGTATTTCTCATGACGATGAAAACTTTTAGCCCATTTATACTTTTCTTTTCTGAATGGCAAATTCCTAAATCATCCAAGTAGTTATGCAACTAAAACAGTTTCGAATCATAATTTATGGCACGACAAGATAATCTATGCTGCGCTTTGAAAAGTAATTTTCATTATCCTCTTTATCAAAAGATCGCTTAGGTACTTTCTCAAACTTTACAGTTACAATGAATTTACAACAGAAACTTAACACTTTCTCCATAAATGAAAAGATTCCTTCGCCAATAAGAAATTATCCTTTCGACTAGTCATTTTTTTTTCTAACGCTAAAGAAATAAAAGAGCAGTAACCTGCAATTATGTTTCTCTGAGATAAATTTGTTTTTCATTCTTGGTTAGTCTGGTATTATTGTCATTTCCTTTCATATTTGAATTCGATTTCGTAATATCAACACTTTTAGTTTTGAGGAGATTTTGTAAATTAGTTAGAATGGGGTATAAATCACAAATAAACATCGGATGCAATGCTTGCTTTCTGTGGCAAATAAAAAACGCGTCTTTTAAAAAAACTACTTTTTTTTACATTGGCGAGGCTCGAAGATATGAAAATGATTCAAAGATTTAAATTCTAAAAACTCACTTTCAAAAAGATAGATAAATCATAAAAGAAGAACTGATGAAAGATATCAAACGAAGCTTCACACCAGTAATAGATAAAGTATCCTCTGATTTGTAAGGGGATTAAGTAAACTATACATAGTTCTTTTTGTGTCAAAACTTTTCGCTAACTATAACCAACTACTGTTAACTACTAATTGTAAAATTGAGAAGACCTCACGCTACCTAACGAAAGAACATGCCCTTTTGCTAGGCCAACTTTGCAGACTAAAATACAACAGTTTTCCTTTCAATTCAAAGAAGACGAATTTGAACATGTAAGTTGTAAGACGAGGTTGTAACCCTTCTATCTTGAAAGGCTTGTGAAATAACAAGAATAAATCTTCATCAAATAGTACCGCCTTAGCGAGAGATTTTAACAATGAGAGTTCACAAACACTAATTTATTTCGAGGCTCCGCTGTCACACAAAGTCTATCGACAACAAAAATATAACGTGAATTAAATTTATTTGCACTTTTGACTTTTTGCTCAATTTTGAATATTCGTTATTTAAGTTGAAGGCCTTTTTTATATTTTTATTCGTATTTCTATATTCTATTCGTATTTTTTATATTTATCTATATCGTTTCTTCCTTTTTATTTATACAAAAATATACTTTATTATCAACAAAGTACGCATATTATGTCTCTTTTTTTTAACAAAAGTTTTGTATTACTGAACACTATAAGGTAAAACATTTTACTGTTGCTTTTCATTTATAAGTATGCGTGTTTTAATTCTATAAATTTTTATTGTAAAATGATATGTAAGTCAATATTTAGCAAAATTTATTTATTTTTCAAGGGAATAAATAATTTGCTTTCTACATGCAAACTTTAATCTGACCTGGAAAAGTCTTATTCTAAAAATTCGGAAAGAAGAGGGCAGTTACAGTTGATGACAACTGTTTTCAGACAAACAATAGAATCTGTGCAGGCAACCATAATGACATGTGGCTTGGGATGTTGGGAAACACAATTTTTTCAGAATAGTAATCATACAGAAAAAAAACCATTTAAAACTAAAAAAATACTATTATTATTATTTTTTTTACTTTGTAAAATTAAATGGAAAAGAAATTGTAAGCACTTTCCAACAAGCTCTTTTTCTCTCCAATAAATTGTATCTTATTACAAACAATCGACCTCAAAGTTTCCCAGATTTTTCTCTAGAGTATCATATATTCTAGTGAAATTGCAAAAATTTCAATCAAAATAAAAGCCTTTAAAACTTTTAGAGCTCAAAATTTTTAGAGTTCTCGTTTCGGAGGGCAGGGTTGATTTTTTGCACCTATTTTTTTTTTTTTTTTTGTGCATAGATTCGTCCAAAAAGAAATCTACAATGTTGGTTCAAAGGACCCATGCCAACTTTCATACTTTCTAGGTCGTTGTGTATTAGAGTTATCGTACTCACAGACATGAGGTATTCGGACCCAAAGCGTCTAAAATTCTTTTAAAAATTACAGTGCTTTCTTTTCACATCCGAGAAAGTAAAACCCCTCAATCCAAGGCTTCTTATAAGTTTCATGGCCTGTTAATCCATGCACTGCATTAGAAAAATCGCTATAAACTACATATTTGAAATTCGAAACACAAAACAAATACCGAATATTGTCACGTAGTTTAAACTGTTTGCTTATTATTTGAAAGAATTTAAAAAAATTGTAGAGGTAATTTGAAATGTCCTTTTTTAAATAGAATTATTCCCATTATTTTTTAAAATCAGAAACGGATTCAGACAGTTTAGAATTTAGAAAGTGCACATTATGTAGCCCTTCTTTTAATAAACTTATTGAGTTACACATTAAAAATATTTTTAACTTAATGAAAACATGAATATTCATTTCAGTGCATATCAAGAAGCATTATAATGGTACTTTTGAAATGGAAATAACAGAAATAAAAAAATAAATAAACGAAGGTAAAATGTTTCCAAATACAGAAAAAGATACTGAAAGATTTAAAAATACTGTTCTTGGTTTTGATAAAGAGAACTTTGCCAGTAATTTTCCATAATCTAATTCCCATATTATATTCCAGTACAATTGAATTTTGACAAGGAAAAAAATACACAATAGCAATTTTATTGCTTTAGGTTACTAAGATAGCTATTCAAAGACAGGCTCTTAAGTTTGCTCCTTAATAAAAGGGAGGAAATGAGAAAGCTAAAAGGCAGGTTTTTCGTAACAAAATAACAAGTTAATACATTTAAGTAGAAAGGTTTAAATATGAAAATTATAAACGTTTAAAAGACCCATAAAATGATGTCTTAAAATATATGATAGCTTAATTAGATAAGAAATAACTTAAAAAAAACACAAATATGGAAAATGACATCATTTAAAAAAATATTGATTGGACTGCTGAAATTCCACAAAAAACGCGTTACGGAAAAAATACCTCCGAAAAAGTCCTTCATAGGGGGGGACTCTTCTCCGAATGAGTCCCCTGAAGTTGAATCGGAAGTACAGGCTTTTGGGGGTGGAAACCAGATATTCGCCATACGCCCTTGAAATGATCGTACGCGATAATCCATATTCCATCGTTACTTCAGAAATACTGTGTCTCATCTCTCGTGCACCAACGATTAATTCCGATTTAAAGTCACTTAAATCTTGATAACCTGCCATTGTAACAGAAAGAATGATATAATAGTGACTTCAGATACCTATTGTCTTATAAACGCATCGTCGATCACATCGCGTTTCGCTAATAAGTTGAGCCCCTTCGTGATTTGTATACAACCTGGTATATCAGTTCTGGCTCCTTAGCGTATGTTGCACAGCACTGTAAAACTGCAGAAATTGGCAAGTTCCCGCACCCCAAATGAAGAGATAAAAATCTGTCAAGCTGAAAAAAATTCTTTTGAAAGATATCTATAATTCTCTTGCCTAAATCGACATGAGTTAAGAAATCCCTATCAGAATCTCATTGTATATAATCATGGAGATAAATATTTCGGTCTTTTTCTCAAGCTTTTCTCTTTTAGCTCTTGTATCGCGCTGTGAATTGATGTGCACCGTCGAGTCTTGCTTGTATTTAAATTCTGTTCCACGGGATAGAATAAAGCGAAGCTTAAAAACTACAAAAGTCTTCTCTCTTCTGCTACGAAACTGCTTCAAAAATATGTGTTTACATACATAGCGAAACTTTTCCCTTTTTAAAATTTTATTAAGCCATGAAATTGCTATTAGGCTATTTTTCTGCCATATTTTGATACTATTTATAAGGTCGATGGAATACTTGCTCATTTTCAAAAGTAAATTCATGTGTCAATGCAGTTCATTTGACACATAAAAATCTGCTAATAGTTCGCCATACACTTTAGAACTGAAAGCTATCTATCTCCGTTTGCAATAAAGATTGAAAAGATTTTAATCTAATTTCAATTTGGATAAAACTAAAAAAGTAATTAAAGCATCTTCCCTTAAATATTTAATTAAAGTTTGTAAGTTACAGTATTAAAATTTTTTCACTGTTTGAAAAAGATATCGCGATAGCATTTTTACTAATTTAAACGATTTAAAATCTGAGATATTCGAATTGAACAACAATGACACTTTTGAAGTAGAACAGAATCATTTCGATACCGCCAACGATGATTTTAAGGTAAAAGAAAAATTACCCTACGATCATCAGAAATCGAAGAATAGGGTAATTGATTCTACTCTAAATTTATTCCTTTTAATTGTTAAACAATAGACTGCCTGAAATTCTTTTTCAGCCTTCACTCAAAAGATATTAATGAACAACAGGTTCTATTTTTATCGTTTTAATATCAAAGAAACTTCTTGAATCTCACTGGTTTTGAATTTAATTATTGATCTTTTTTTTTTCTTTTAATGCTTTCGCTAGTGATTATTTCCCCTTACCTTGCACTTGCCTCTTTTCATTGATTCATAGTCTATCCTTAAAAAAATGCAAGAAAAATTTCTTGTGAACATGGATGCAGTGCAGAAAATTTGCAGTTTCTTAAGTCCTACGGTATACGCTGAGCAGAGTTTGATATTCCCTCCTCCTACACACTAGGTCCTGTAAAATCCTGCTCACCACATTCACTTACTGTGCGAATTACCACTATTGCACAGTGCAATAATCTCAATTTTTTTACTCTGAAAACTCACAGCAAACTCTGAAAACATATAGCTAATAATTTAACGTGAGATTAATAGTTATAAGAATTTAGTTATTTGACCCAAAATCGAGGAAAACTATATCACCTTACTTGCTTCTTTTGAACTTACATTTGTGCTGAGATCTGCAATTTCTTTGAAGGATCTCAGATGCCCATCTAAATTTGATGGGAAACATTTAAGAGGAAATGTTGAAGAAATCTGAAAGATAAAACAATATATATTTTAAAAATAAGCTGAAAATAAAATATTACAATATATTCAAAACATAAACAAGCATAAAAATTTAATAAAATACTAGGTGAAACACTATTTTCATTGCCTCATTTGATTTATTCGCCTTTAAATCTTCGACTGGATATACAACTTTTTTGGGGAAAACCAGCTTGTGTTTCAATACATGAAGGAAAATTCGGGCGAACAATTGTAAAAAAATTCGAAATCTATATAACACTATCATTTTGATAAAATATTCTTCGAAAAATTAAATACTATCAGAAAGAAGAACATAAAAAGAAATGTATCATTTGATAGAAAAGTCGATCATTTTCAACAAAATGTTTTAATCTTTATAAACCTTTGATTTCAAGAGCCATATTCTGCATCTTTTATACAAATAAAACATCTATATACAAATAAAACAATTTTGATATTTCATTTATAATATAAGACCGGAACCTATGCCCAGCTTTAAATATTTACTACCTTCCAAAGGAAAAGAAATTTTTTTTCTATTCTAGTACTTTTGTTTCAAATCCAATACATCTCGGACTGCAAATTAACGCTCTATTTTTCTCTGACATAAATTTGTTTTTACCCTGTATCAATGGTACATAATTGGCGCATTCCTTATAGCTCGAGGTGAAATGCTTTATTTTTTATGAAGCAAAAAAATAACCAAAGCTGGCATCTATTTCACAAAAAGAAAAAAAAAACTTTGTTGGCAGCATAATAAATGTAGGAAAGGTGCTCAAAGCCTTTAATTTACTTACCTCGCATTCAAAGAGGCAAATAAATCGTGCAAGACAGCTTTGATTGCATAAATCAGTAGGCTTTTTATACAGTCCATAAGCAAGGTACAGTACCTTCTGATTTCCATGGATTGGATGAAGAATGTACAAGAGAACATCAAATATTGTCTACAGCTTAATGCTCCCTTATACACCCGTTAAGTAATATTTAATTATTGAAAAACAGGAATGACTCGTTAAAAAACGACACAGTGCACTCTCCAAGTACAAGCAAAAAATGAAAACAAAGCTATGAAACATTATTGCTAAAAATTTCTTTTAAAATTATTAACGATAATAATACGGTGATTTCCTCAAACATCCGAAAAAAAATTACCTTATTAGTTTCTTCAGATTTTTCATTGGCACTTAGACCTGAAACACTTTCAGAGGTATTTGGCTGCATGTCTACATTAAAAAGACTTGTACGATCAAATGTATCAGAAATCTGCAATTTTTAAAAGTAAATATATTTTTTAAAAAACAATCCTAAAATATAGAAAGATATTGAAAACAGTCAAAGATACAATAAATTTAATAGACAAAATTAGGAAGCACTAACATCATTGTCCAATAATTACCTCACTAAATTCTTTGGCTTTTAAATCCTTGATTGGATCTAAATTTTCTTTCGAAGAATCATCAAGTTCTAAAAAGTATGACAGAAGACTCGGACGAACCTTAACAGTACGAGAAGTCTGAAATTTTTAACGTATCAGTTTTATTTTTTTAAAAACCATCACAGAATAAAATAAAGTCAGAAAGAATAGAACACATAACTAAATTTTAGAAATAAAAAGCACAAAAGGCCTCATGATGTTAAAGGGCTACCTTGAAATGTGAGAGGATAAAAAAGACCTTTCTGAACTACATAAAATATATTTGTCTGTTTATACTTCGTTGTTTTGAATGGCACGAAAACCTGTTTAGGATATATGCAATTTTGTTGCACTGTTTTATACATGATATGACATGACATCTCACTTTAGTAATTCGTGAAATTTTATTTTCTTAGATAAAATAAATCCCTGATACAAATTAACGCTCTACAGTGAGTAAAAACTGTAGTAGAAAATTGTCTAAACAATGGGAAATTGACATTTTCTAAGTCATAACATTTTAATGGAGGAATAATACAAAAAAGGGGGGAAAATTGAAATTTTTCTTAGCCAAAATCGCTTTGCCATTTTTGCCAATCTAATAGTATTAATAAATTCCTTTTATATTTTAATTTCTTACATTGTAGGCACGTTTAGTTTTGAAGGATTTTTACTGAATAATTATACAGAAGCACAATCGCAAATAAGTATTCGATGCAATGCTTGCTTTATGTGGAAAAAGGGCTCTATAAACGCTAGAGGTTTAACTTAAATGAAAAAAAAAATGAGTGTATGGGGGAAGGGGAGAGAGGGCCGTCAGCAAGAAACATATTCAAAGATATTGACTTTCATTTCTCGTCACCAAAAAGGCTTTAAAAAATCATAAGAGATTTTCTTGATAAAAGAAAAAAATATTTTCACCCATCCAATATATTTTCTATTCCAAAGGAATCGGAAAAATGTATAAAAGAGCTTTTCCCTTATTATATACCACTCTCCCCTACTCCACCCATTAGCTGCTATTAACTACTTTATATTAAACTGATAAAACTTCGAATTTATAATCAGAATTTACCAATGTCGGAATTTTAATATCTCAGGAAGGCTTTTAAAACCGAAATAAGAGGAATGACTCCAAATCAAAAATTACAATACATTAAGGATGTTTTAAAGCATATGCTAAAAATTAAGATATAAAAAAACATTGCTAAAAATTTCCTTTAAAATTAACAGCCATAATGATTCAATCCTTTTCACAACAACAACAAAAAACGGATTTATTATTTTTTTTTATTGATTTATTTTGTTTCGTCCGATTCGTCAGTTGTA
>JAOUZG010022948.1:1693525-1709190 GCA_026289955.1 Argiope argentata
AATGTGCTCAAAGCCTTTAATTTTATTTACTTGCCAGCAAAGAAGCCAACAAATCTTATGAAATTTTATAGATGAAAAAATTTTAATGCTCTTTTTTGTTTTTTCGTTTTTAACACTTACATTAGACAAGATACTGCAATTTCTCCACTTCACGTATGGTCTGAAAAATATATACAGAAATCTGATCACATTCCATGCTATAACACTTCCCAACTACATTTGTTAACTAGTTATCAATTTCTTTATATAAAATTTGGAAGGCGTCACGTCGCCCCCCCAAAATAATGTACTTTGCTAGATCGACTTTGGTATTAAAAACACTGCTTTTCTATTTATTTATTTATTTAAGATGAAAAAAGAATGTGACACATAATCGGAAATTTTTTTACCTCTGAAAGATTTATTCAAAGTACACAGCAAAAAAAAAGTAAGGAATATTAAGTAATCATTACTAGTTTCATTGCTTCATACTCACATCGTTTGAATCCTCATCATCTTTATCACTGCTTGAATCTAAATATTCTTTTGAAGAACTATCTCGCCATGACCAAATAATCTGAAATATATATCTTATTACAACAAATTCTTCGTGAAATAAAATATTTTTAGAAAGAGTAAAGCTTAAAAGAAAACATTGGCAATACAGTATAAAATGGATCATTAATGTGACGGATTTTTTCAGACAAAAAGTAACAGAAAAGATATTTAAAATCAAGATAAAATTGTTTTAGTCTGTTTATTTTCTTCTATTTATAATTCAAATTTCTTGATCCTCTGATGGGTACAGAGGCAATTAAGAGAGTTTTGAACAATTTTTATACCATGATTTGACAATATATTCTCTGCTTCATATTTTTGTTTAGTTCTAAAGAAAATTATCGATTTATTTAAATTCAGTGTTTGTTTTCAAATCGAATGAATAATAAAAAATGCTTCTCATTGAATAAATATTTTCATGAAAAACTGCCTCCATCATAGGAAAATGTTATATACAATTCGCCATATTTATTATTTATTATCATATTTTTTAATGTAAGATTCCAGAGTTTAAGCGACTTTCCCACGAGGTGCAACTTTTTTTTTCAACATTTGTCAATACAGTACTATGGTGTATTGTTTTAATATTCTAGCATTGTATTTTAATATCAATTATTTCAGTTTCAAGTTATTTAGCTACAGAACCACAAATCACAAATAAGAAACTATACAATATTCGATATCTGTAGCAGCTGTGGCCACAGACATGTGACCTCTCATAATTACATTTGAGAGGAGGAATATTTGGTTTGAGGAGAGGGGATGAGGAATTTGACTACAAGAAAAGTGTTTTGAGACTTCGACTTTCTAAACTCAACAACAACAAAAATTGGCAAGTCATTTAAGACTTCGTAGATGACATATTTCAATAGGATTCACTAAAATGACTAAAGACATCAATTTCCTGATTTCACGGGTAATCCGTGAATAGAAAAAATATATACAAAAAAATTCTGACCATGTATCTATGCCAGCATTTTTAACGCATAGTCGCAAGGTTAGACAAAGAGGCTCAGGAGATACGGTTAAAAAAGATGCAAGGGTAAGCATAGAAAGACAGATGGGTCATAAGAAAAAAAATAAAGTAACTGAAGTAACAACTGTAATTTTAGATTTGGATTCTATATTACTGAATGCTGCCAAAGAGCACTGAGATTCCCATTTAAGAAGTTGAATGTAAATAATTTTATAAAATAATAATTGCCAATACAAATACATTTATATAATTGGCAAAAATAAAAACCCGTATTATAACGTTATCAATGTACCTGTAAAAAGACGTTAATAATTACAGATAAGGACTCAAGCGTGGTGCTCATAGAATAGTCGCAAGTCTAAGAATACACAGCAAAACAAACTTCGAAAAATGTTGTTTTATGCCACAATACATTGATATTCCATTCATCAGTTACTTGTCAAATTTATGTATAGCTGAGAAGATACCACTTCGATAGCTTAACTGTGATGCAGAAAAATTATAGAGGTTTTGAAATGAAAAAAGAATATGCTCCAAGTTTCAACACGACGACACACGTCTTGCATAAAAAACATTTATTTAAAAAAACACAGGGTATAAAAAAAGCATTATGTTAATAAACAATATTAAGAATCACTCGTTTCATTGCTTCATACTCACATCTTTTGATTCTTCCTTTTTTAAATCCTTCTTTTGATTTAATTTTTCTTTCGAAGAATCAGCTTGGTCTTCGATGTTTGATGGAGAGGTCGACGGAAAGATATCAGAAATCTGAAATTTTAATATAGCATAATTTTAAAATAAATCTTCATGAAACAAAATATCATCAGAAGAAGTAAAATAAAATATTAACATTATTCTGAATAAAAAATCGTGCAGAGACATAAAATCACCTCTTTTAAGAAAAGCTTGATAGAAAAGACCTATCAAAACAGTTAAAAATGTGCTAGACGGTTAATATTTTTATATTTTGAAAGACAATTTTTTCATACATTCATGGAATTATATAAAAATATTCGATGGACTTTCGATTTCTGTTGCTACCGAAATGAAAATATTACTCACGAATTTCTTGTATTTTTTGGTTGAATAAAATGTCTCTCAGGAAGGAAAATTTACGCTATAGAGTGATGGAATGCTTTCATAAATTTTTTATCAAAAGTGAGAAATTTTTCTGTTTTTTGCCGATGTTTCTAAATGCCGAACTCATACAGAAAAAGGAGTTTTCTTGAATCATTTATCTTTGGAAAGGAATTATTTTCTAATCTTGCCAATTCAATACTATCGACATATTATTTCATTATTATTACTTTTTATCTAATTCTATACAAATTAGTTATGGTAGTATTTGGCATTAGACACAGACACAAACTGCAGATAAACAACAGCAACAATGCTTGATTTCTGCAAGATTTGTAAAACGCAAAGGAAGCTGGAGACTGCATTTAAAAGGATACATTTTTTTAAAGGTGATAATAGGTGAGTAAGAAAAGTACTCAAAATCTTTTCTTGTTTGCAAAGAAGTAAATCTTAAGAGACTTTGATGATCATACAGATGAATACAGCTTTCCCACTTACAATATATGGGCAGTACCAAATTTCATTGAAGGAAAAAATATGTATAGAAATATTGTGATCATGTTTTATGCCATAAAATTTCCCCACTTCGTTTATTAACTGCTTTCAATTAGTCAACAAAAATTTGAGAAGACTTCCGAATGAATAACATAAAATTATATCGCGTTTTAGGTATGTAAATTATCTATGTCTTTATATGAATGAATGTAAATAACGTCTGTTTTTTAAATTTAAATTTATCGTATAAATCTGGCAAAAAGGGAAAAAACGCTTTCAAAATTATCAGGAAACCATTACTTTTTTTAAACTTTTCACTTCAAAATGACTTTAAAAAATACCTCAAACCAATTAAAAACACAAGAAATTAAATTCAAAAAATAATAGGGAACACAAGTTTTACTACTCACATCAGTTGATTCTTCATTTAAATCTTCAGTGATATCTAAAATTTCTATGGAAGGGCCGGCTCGCCCTTCAGAACATGTCAAAAATCTTTGGGGAATAATAACAGAAATCTGAAATTTTAATAATGCAACACTTTTATAAAGGAGCCTTCACGAAATAAAATATAATCAAAAACTGCAAAAAAAATTTTAAAGCAATATACCGTAAAGAAAGTGCACTATTTCAAGTATAATGTGACAGAAAAAAAAATTGTATTATACTAAAAATGAGTTAACAGTCCATTGCGACTTCTACTTTGAATTTCTTCACCAATTCATAAGATAATCTAACTTACAAAATTTGCTACTCTTCAAGTCAAAATTTAACTTTTTATTTTGCAGATATAATGAAACTTTGAATGAAAATTTACGATCTACAATGATTAAAATGTTCATAAAATATGTATCTATAAAGGAAATTTATCATTTACTAACTCTTTGATTTCTTAATTCAAAACTAATATAAAAAGAGGAACTTTCTTATATCCTTTTTTTACACATAATTTCTAAGGAATCCCGTATGATTGATGCATTGTTTAGAATTATTATCTTATTTTTCCTTAAGAGAGGATAACTATTTTTTGGAGTGAGGGGGTGGCGGAATGTTAGGACATAAAAATGTTGAACAACCTTTCATTTTGACAATTCACAGACAGACTGATAAATCATTAAATTCTTTATCGGATGGCATGATTCTTTATGATGGCAGAGATCAAAAGGTCTTTACTACACTTAAAACAGACAAGATACAGTAACTTCTGAATTTAATAGGGAGCTCTGAATTATAAATATATATTTAAAAATTAAACATGTTCTCTGTCACAACATTTTCCCTTACACCATCCGTCAACTGAATCAAACCTGGGAAGAATTAAAGTAACTTAAAATAAGAATATAGCTCAACTTTGACGGGAAGGGAGGGAATGCAAAAGTTTTAATTTTTTTCAAAATTGGAAACAAATGTGTTGAAAGTTTTGAAAAACCCAACACATATGCCGAAAAAATTAAACCTCAAATTTACTTTTTTTAAAAAACACCGAATTTTAAAGCAACAAAAAATATACTAAAACACTAGTTTCCTTTCTTATTCTGCAATACTTACTTCGTTGGTTTCTTCTGGCTTTAAATGTCTGATTGGATTTAAAATTTCTTTCGTAGAATCTGGAAGCGCTTCAAATTCCATCAGAACACTCAGAGGAAGAATTAACGCGTTCTGAAATATTTATAAAGCTACATTTTCATAACAAATCTTTCAAAAAATAAAACATTACCAGAAATAATAAAACACAAAAGAAAATATTAGCACTATACAGCTTAGAAAATTGTTCCGTGGTACGAAATACCCTCTTCGAAACGTGAGGTAATGAAAAAGACTATTTATGATTAAAAAAAACATGCTAGCACGTTTAATTTTCTTTATTTTCAACGGCAATTTTTTTTTCATTCGCGCATGGATGCACCAAAACAGTTTGTATCCATTATTTGCGACATGATATGATAATTAATGTAGCGCTTCTAATCACTGAAATTCTTCAAATTCTATTTTATACTATCCGCACTATACCTTTTTCAGGTAGAAAAATATTCCACAGAAAATCAGTGCTTTACACTGAATAAACATTTTCATAAAAAGCCTTAACCTTGGCAAGGTATCCACTTCCAACTCACCACTTTTTTTAAATGCGGAAATGATGCTAAAAAAGGAAATATCTCCGATCATTTTTCTTTTTAGAGACAAAACAGTTTTTCCAAACTTCGCCAACATATTTTTATTGACTTATTATTTTAATATTTAACATGGTATTTTATAATTAACGCTTTAATTTCTAAAAGCAATTTCCTATCTAATTTGGAAGCATTATAAATTGCAAATAAGGATAAGATGCAATGGTCGTTTTCTGCGGCAGATGAAAAACACTACCGCGGCTGTCAATTTCATTCAGAAGAGAATTCTTTTTATATCGAGAATATTTAAGACCAAGCAAGTCCAACCTTTGCTATTGTTCAAATGCACATAGTACCAATGAAATTCACGTACTTTTATCTATCAGAAGAATTGCACCTCGAAGCAAAATTTTAATTTGTATAGAGATGAAAAATTTTCATAAAAATTGTAATCAAATATGATTTTCTTCTTCTTTTTTAATGTCGATGTTTTTAAATGCCTAACTCATACAGAAAGCGAAATTTTCTTGAATAATTTATTTTCAAATATAATTATTTTCCTTTCTTGCCAATGAAGTGCATTGCACAAAATAATTAATGAATATTGAGGTTGTGGATAAGTCTTGCATATGGAGGATTGTTTGAATTATTGCTATATTAAACGTAGTACGCTTCTTGAGATAAAAATAACATTTGTTTGGCAGAAAAAAGCATTTGGGTACAAAAAAGGGGGGGACAATTTGTGCATATGAGAAAAACAAATAAAAAATATGTTTCCTTAAAAGAAAATCGTTGTTAGAAGGGGCATGGTTTCCCTGAACGGACATCAACGGTGAATACATTTGAGGCATCAAGTCAATGAGTCTATTAATGAGTGATTGGCGTATTCTGTCCCACTTCTCCAGAAGAGCTTTTCTCAATTCTTGGAGAATTTATTTTTAAATGCCTAGGTAAAAATGGTAGGCGTTCAGCAATTTGTTTGTCTAGAATATCCCAATCAGGTTTGATTGGGTTCGTAGGAGAACACGTTGGCCAATCAATTAGTATGATTTCTTCCTCCAAAAGGAAATTATTCACTAAGTTTGCACGATGTGGCCTGCAATAATCATCCATTAAAATGAATTAATTGCTACAGCATAAGGAGCTACAATATGTCTCAGGATATCATCCCTATATGGACAAGTAGTCAGGGCTCCATTTCGAATGATTTAGAGATCGGTGCGGCTATCAATGAAGAAGCCAGTATAGACCATTAATCTCCCACCGCCAAATCTTACACTTGCATGCACGAACAAGGATTGTTTCAGGTGCCACGTTTCCTCCAGATGAAAATACGAAGGATACTACGAGGTTTGGAAATAAGAAAATTTTGAATTTGAAAGTATCTTCTTCAATTTTATGCAATAAATAAATAAATAAATAAAATAAAAAACCACTATTTTATATAAGATTTACCACTATTTTATATAAGATTTACAATATCCTTTAATTGTTTGGACAGTCTATTATCTACACATATTTTTATTATTATAACTTTTTATCTGTTGACTACGAATTAGTTATGGTCGGATTTGGCATAAGACACAGGCAGAAAACGCATATAAACAACGAATACAATGCTTGCTTTCTGCGTGATTTATAAAACAAAGGAAGCTCGCGACTGAAATTAAAAGATATTTTTCTTCGGTGATAATCGAAGTGGAAAAAAAGTGCTCCAAGTCTGTAATTTTCACACTTTGTTTGCAAGGAAGTCAACAAATCTTATGAGAACTTGATGATCACGGAGATAAATAAAGCTTAAACGCTTATTATATGTGGGCATATTAAATTTCATTGATGGTACTAAAAATACATAAAAAATATTGTGATCATGTTCTATGCCACAACGTTTTCCTGCTCTATTTATTAACTTCGTTCAACTAGTCTACATAAATTTGGTAAAACTTCAAATATCATCACTAAAAATTATGTGACGTTTTACATATGTTAATGATATATATTTTTTTATGTGTGAATGTAAATAACGTGTGTTCCTTTTATTTTAATTTTATCGTATAAATATGGCAAAAAAAGCTTTCAAAGCTTCTAGGAGGTCAAGCCCTTTATAAATGTTTTACCTGCAAATGACTTATTTAAAAATCTCAGAACATTTAAGAACACAAGAAATTTAATTTAAAAAAATTATTGGAAACGCAGGTTTTATTACTCACATCATTTAACTCTTCATTGTAGTCTAAAATTTCTCTGGAAGGGCCAGCTCGCCCTTCAGCACACGTCAAAAGTCTCTGGGGAATAATGACAGAAATCTGAAATTTTAAAAAGGCATCACTTTTATAAAAGACCTTAACGAAACAAAATATAACCAGAAAAAGTAAAACAATTTTTAAAGCAATATACCGTATCAAAAGTGACTTATTTCAGATATGATGTGATAGAAAAAACATTCGTAATATACTAAAAATAAGTTAAAAGTGCATTAACACTTCTTCACTTTGAATTTCTTCATTCATTCATGCAAATATTCATTTAAAACACGTTTGATTTACGATTTATAACATGATATAATATGATAATCTAACTTTTAAAATTTTCTATTCTTTAAGTGAAAATGTCACGTTTATTTTACAGATATAACTAATTTTCTAATGAAAATTTACGATCTACAATGATTAAAATTTTTATAAAAACGTATCCATAATGGAAATTTATCCTTTTCTAACTCTCCACTTTTTTTTAATACCGAACTAATTCAAGAAAAGGAGTTTTCTTAAATCATTTTTCTAGACATAATTGATTTTAAGTTACCCAAACCCGTATTATTGATATATTATTTTAATATTATTATTTGGTATCTGCTATCCAGGAACAATATTTAACTTAAGCAAGCTAATAAGCAGCATGCGCAAATCCCAAAAAAGTACGCATGAAGTGTTTGGCTATCAACAATAATAAAACATCAGGAAAAACGGAGATTTTACTTAAAAGAGGATAACCCTTTTGGGGGGGGGACGAAGTAGCAGGTCATTAAAAATGCTAAAAACCTTTAATTTTTATTACTCACAGACAAGCCGATAAATCGTTCAATTTTTTTATTGATGGGAGAGATCAAAAGTTTTTACTCATACATTAACAGACAAAATACAGTAACTTCTGAATTTAATGGAAGATCTGATTTATATACATATGTATAAGAATTCTAAGCATGTTCTATGTCAAAACTTTCTTCCTTATCGAATCTGTTAATTGTATCAAAGCGGCTTAAAGTTGAAAGCTCAAAAGACTTAAAGTTGCTTAAAATTAGAATATAACTATTTTCGATGAGATCGAGGGAGGTACAACAATTTTTTCCTAAAAAATGGGGAAGAAATGTGTTGTAATTTCGAGACGCGTCTCAAATTTCGGTAAATGTAAACCTTAGATTAACTTGCTTAAAAAATATACACGAAACTTTAGGGCAACAAAAAATTTAACAAAGAAGTACATTGTAACATTATTTTTCTTGCTTAATACTCACTTCACTGGTATCTTCCGGTTTTAAATGTCTGACCGAATTTAACATTTCTTTCGTAGAATCTGGAAGCGCTTCATATTCCCTCAGAAGACTCAATGGAATAATGAATGAGTTCTGAAATTTTTATAAAGCAACAATTTCATAACAAATCATCAATGAAATTAAATATTATTAGAAATAATAAAACTTGAAAGAAAATATTAGCTCTATACGACATAGAAAATCGTTCAATAGTACGAAATACCGTCTCCGAAACGTGAGGTAATGAGAACGACTATTTCTGATCAACTAAAAACATACGATCAATTTTCTTTATTTTTAACGATTTTTATAGTATTCACGCTCTGATGCAACCAAACAGTTTGCATTCATTATTTGCGACATGATATGATAATTAATGTAGCACTTCAAATTCTTTTTTATACCATCCGCACTGTACCTTTATCAGGTAGAAAATTATTCGACAGAAAATTTTGGTCTTTACACTGAATACATTCCAATAAAAAACATTAATCTTGGCAATTTATCATTTTCCCAACCCTCCAGTTTTTGTTTTTGTTTTTAATGTGAAAATGACATAAAAAAGGGAAATATCTCCGATCATTTTTCTTTTTAAAGACACAAAAGTTTTTCAAAACTTCGCCAACGCTTTTTGGTAATTTATAATTAAAGCTTTAATTTCTGAAAACAATTTCCAATCTAAGGTAGAAGAATTATAAATTGCAAATAAGGATAAGATGCAATGGTAGTTTTCTGGGGCAAATAAAAAAAAACATTACAGCAGCTGTCAATTTCATTCAAAAGAAAAGAATTTTTTTTTTATTTCGAAGATATTTTAAGGACAAGTAAAGCTCTCAAAGATTTTAATATTTCTGCAAGCCTATGATAAAGCTGATTCAAATTTCATCTTTAGTTCCTTTCTTTAAATATTGATTTTTATTTCGAATTTCCTTCAAGGAAACAGCTGGGACTTCGATACATGACGGAAGGCTCAACGGAATCAGAAAACTCTGGAATATTTATATGATATCAATTTTATAACAACCCATCATAAAATATAAACGAAAAGAGTTAAACATAAAATAAAATATTAACATTAAACTGAAAAGAAAATGATTCTGTGACATGAAATTTCGCCTTTCAAGCGATGTGTGATAAAAACGCCTCTCTCAACGAGTAAAAATGTGTTAAATGGCTCAAACTTTCCAATTTTCAAAGGCAAATTTTTAAATCTATACACGAGTACGAAATGATAATCTCTGTAGCACTTTCAATCTTTGCTATTGTTCAAATGGATATATTACTTAAGTAATTCAAGTACTTTTATTTGTCAAAATAAATGTACCTCGAAGTGAAAATTTAATCTGTAAAATGATGAAAAATTTTCATAAAAATTGTAATCAAAAATGAAATTTTTTCTTTACCTTGTCGATGTTTTTAATTGTCAAACTCATACAAAAAGAGGCATTTTCTTGAATAATTTATCCTTGAAATAGAATTATTTCCTAAACCTTTTACCTGATTGTCCACAAATTAGTTTTTGTGGCTTTTGTCATGAGACAAAAGCACAAAATATACAACAGTCAGTGCTTGATTTTTGCGTGATTTATAAAACTCAAAAGAAGCTGGTGACAACACTGAAATTAATGGGGGGTTATTTTGAGCGATAATTGTTGGGCGTAAAAAGTGTTCAAAGTCTCTAAATTTCTTTTCCTGTTTGCAAAGTATTCGATAAATTTTAAGATATTGTGATGATGACAGAATTAAATAAGGCTTTTACTCTTACAATAAATAGACATTCTCAAATTTCACTGATGGTACGAAAAATACATAAAATAATTGTGATCATGTTCTATACCTCAACGTTTTCATACTCTTTTTATGGACTACTTTTAACTGGTCTACAAAAATTTGGTCAGACTTCAAATAGCTTAACTTAAAATTATAACACGTTTCACGTATGTGAATTTTATATGTATTTAAATATATTGATGTAAATAACATCGGTTTTTATTTGAATTTGATCGTATAAATATTACAAAAAAAGGAAAGAAAAGGGAAGCTTTCAATGTTTCTAGACGGCCACACCCTTTTGAAAATTTTTCACCTCGAAATTGATAAACTTAAGATAGATAATATAGATAATTTTCAACTCTGAATATTTAAGAACATGAGAAATTTAATCTTTAAAAAAAAATAAGAATCACAAGTTTTATTACTCACATCATATGATTCTTCATTTAAATCTTCACTGGGGTCTAAAATTTCACTGGAAGGGCCAGCTCGCCCTTCAGTACATGTCAAAAGTCTCTGGGGAATAATTACAGATATCTGAAATTTTAATAATGCATCACTTTTATAAAGGACCCTTAACGAAATAAAATATAATCAGAAAAAGTAAAACAATTTTTAAAGCAATACACCGTAAAGAAGATACCTATTTCAGGCATGATATGAAGAAAAATATTTGTAATATACTAAAAATGAGTTAACAGTCCATTACGTCTTCTCAATTTTAAATTTCTTCATTAATTCATAAGATAATTTAAGTAACAAAATTTGCTACTCCTCAAACGAAAAATTCACTTTTATTTTACAGATATAATGAAATCTCGAATGAAAATTTACGATAAAAATTCTCATAAAATGTGTCTATAAAAGAAATTTATCAATGACTAACTCTTTGCTCTCTTAATTTCGAACTAATATTAAAAGAGGGACTTTCTGAAATCCTTATTTTAGACATAACTGTTACAGATTCTCTTAATATTGATATATTATTTAGTATTACTATTTTATTTTTCCTTAAGAGAGGATAACTATTTTTGAGGGGTCGGAATATAAGGGCATAAAAATGTTGAAATTCGTTAATTTTGATAATCCACAGACAGATTGATGGCAGAGATCAATCTGTCTGTGGATTAACTTAACCCACACTTAAATTAGACAAGATACAATAATTTCTGAATTTAATGGGAAGTTTTGAATTTTATATATATATATATATATATATAGTTCTATGTTCTATGTCACAACATTTTCCTTTACCCCATCCGTTAATTGTATCAAACCTGGGAAGACTTAAAGTAGCCTAAAATAAGAATATAGCTCAACTTTGATGGGGCAGGAGGGGATGCAAAATTTTTAATTTTTTCAAAATTGGGATAAAAAAATGAGCCGAAAGTTTCGAGAAGGTGACACAAATGTCGACAGAATTAAACCTGAAATTAACTTTAAAAAAACACCGAATTTTAAAGCAACAAAAAATATTCTGGAACACTAGTTTCCTTGCTTAATACTCACTTCATCTGTCTCTCCCGCTTTTAAATCTTTGATTGAATTTAACATTTCTTTCGTAGAATCAGGAAGCCCTTCCAACTCCATCAGAAGATTCAGAGGAAGAATTAATGAGTTCTGAAATTTTAATAAATCAACATTTTCATAACAAATCATCAATAAAATAAAATATTTTTAGAAATAATAAAACACAAAAGTAAATATTAGCACTATATGGCATAGAACATTGTTCAGTGGCTTAGAAACGCGAGGCAAGGGATAAGAACATTTCTGATCAATTAAAATTATTCTTAGAAACACGTTGATTTTTTCCTATTTTAAATGGCACATTTTTATTGTATTCACTCATAGATGCAACAAAACAGTTTGTTTTCATTGCTTATGACATTTTTTTAGTACTTTAACTTGGTATTCTAACGCTTTATTTTCAGTTAACAAATTTGCTAGCTAATTAAGTAGTAGAATATATTGCAAATTCATATCGGACGCACAACTTGTTTTTTGTCTCAAATATAAAACATTAAAATGGCTATTCAATTTCATTGAAAATAAGATAATTCTTTTTATTTCGTGGATATTTGAGGACAAATAAAGTGCTCAAGGATTTTAATTTTCCTACTCTCCTGTGAAAAGAGTAATAAATCTTATAAAATGTTCACTAACAATCGACAAGATACAATAACTTCACAATTTCATGGATGTTTCGAAAGGCATATGAAAGAATTCTGACAATATTCTATGCTACATCCAACACACCATCCTTTAACTTATTGTTGACTACACAATGCAAAGATGAAAATGCCTCAAGCTGCCTAACATAAGAATATAGTGTTTCTAGTTCAACTCGGAGTCATTGCGCTTTTTCTTTTTAAAAGAAAGAAAGGAGAAGTGGTTTTTATTTGGGTTCAATAATAATTTTGAAATTTCGAGAAGACGCTCACATTGTCCAAAGCTTTATAGATCAGAAAAACTTGTTTAAAAGCGCAACAAACTTAAAAAATGAACACAATTTTAATTTAAAAAAATTTCGAACCACTACTTTGAATTCTTAATACTCACATCGTCACTTGCTTCTTCCTTGTTTGGATCAAAAATTTCTATCGTACAGCCAGTTGGCATACTGTACCATAGATTCGGATTAGCAATTGTAAGAGGGTACTGAAATTTTAATAACATATTATTTTTAATATAAACTTCATAAAAATAAAAATAAATTATAACCATAAAGTGTAAAAGACAAAAGAAAATATCAGTAATTCACGGCATAAAAAAATTCGCTAATGTAACAATTATTTTTCAAGGCATTAGATCTTTCTCATGAACTTCAAGTATGCTATTCTGTTTATATTTCTGTTTTGAATGACAAAATCTGTTTTGAATAACTAAAGACAAAGGTTCTGAGAAGTTTGAAATGGCCTGCTGACCCGATTTGATATACACAAACGATCAAAGTGTTTTATGGCTAAACGCTTTTTGACTATTTTTTAAAGTAGAATTCTCATGCATAATAAGCAATAAATTGAAACTTCTTTTTCCCCCCATATGATCCCCCATTACTTTTAAATCTGGAGAATTTATTCACTTAGAGAGTACATTAAGTGGCCTCTCTTTTAATAAACTGATTGATTTAATTAAACTAATGCCTAGCAGCATTTGCATTACAACATATTTTTAATTTAATTATAGGTTAAGATTCTTTCTAATTCTCTTTTTTAGTACCTTTCTGAGAATGCATACGTTTTTACTTATTGTAGTAATAATATCCTAATTTATATTTAATTTTATTCTAGCAGAAGTTGTGCTTTTTATAATAAAGTAAAGTTACCAAAATATTAGCCTATCACCGATTATACTAGATTATAGGAGATAATGCCTTGCAGTTCAAAAGATTTGAATATTTTTATAGGTCTATTTATTTAAGTACTAAGCTGTTTAACACTTTTTACAGGGGATGTACAAATGAAAAGGTACGAAACGACATTGTGGGAATAAAACGAAGACTTTAAAATCAAAGTACATACTACAGACCCAGTCCTTCACAGCGTCCTTGAGTTTATCGTAAGAAATGAAGCGCTTCCCTTTTCAGATGTTTTTTCAGGGGACCTAGCGCATGAAAGTCGCAGGACGACATGTCTGGGATGCAGAGCGGATGGTCGAGCTACTTTCACTTGGACTTCACTATTTCCGCTGTTGGAGACGTGCGGACGCGTGCTACTATGGATTAGAACCACACTCTCCGTGAATAGATCTAGTCTTTTGTTCTCGATGGACCTGCGTAGTCTTCGGAGTGTCATCGGAGTTAATAGTTCTTCTGCTCATGAGGAATTCAACAAGTACAGGACCTTGGAAGGCAAACTCAAGCCACACAGGAATTCTGGGGACAAGGAATTCTTCGGTTCGTTAATCAATGGGATCGTTGTGCTCACCCTATGGTGTATATTTTTAATAAAGTCTTCATTTATACTCACAGTGTCGTTTGTACCTTTTCATTTTAACCCCCTTGTAATCAACCTACCAGACCTCCCAAACCAACGATCCAAGGTAATTATGCACAATCAGAAGCAGTCACAGTTTTAAATTACGGCAGTTTTTATTTTTAATTTTTAAAAACAAATAATAATTAAGACAATAGTTAAGCGATATATATATCACTTTCCTTGCTTTTGATTGCAAGAAATTATCTATAATTTTTTTACAGTTTAATACCCTCGCTATGTTATTTTCAATAGAGAAAAGCGATGGTTCATTTCAGCACAGTTTATTAATATTATTACTCAAATAGTACTTAATGAATTTTAGATCAGAAATTAATCTCTCTCCACTTGCATTACTAATTAACATTTAGCATCAGAAAAAAGCAATTAAAGAACTGTAAATTTAAAATTTCATCGCTTTTGTAAGTTTTTGAATTTAAATTTTTTTGCTGATTTAGAAAAATTTTACAACTTTATTCTCACTTATTAATCTTTCTTATGTATGGAAATATTTCACTCGATCGGTGACACCTGTGAAGAAAACTGGAAACTAGTCAACACAGGCAACGAGAGATTCTACCGAAAAAGGAAAATATTGGAAAGCAACGAATGATGTGAATGTCTCTATTCAAAATTTATCTCTTTCGTTTGCTTAACAGGACGACACTTATATGAAATCGCTTTATGCTTTCAACGTAAAAGATAATTTTTAATTAAAAATAAGTTTTATTATTATTACTACTTTCATTTTAATATCTTAGAAACTTCCTGAAACTGCTTCTTTTAAAATTAATTATTAATCTGAAATAATTTATTAACCATTTTTTCAAAAGAAAGAGAAAGAAAATTTTCTGTAAACAAGGCTAAAATGGAAAATACTTGCTGTTATTTACGATATACGTGAAATATATTTTGAGGCCTTTCAAGGCATAAGGAGCGTTTGTGCACAAAATCGACATTGACCATCTAAAATATGGCTAACAATTTCTTTCGAAATTTAAAATTATAATAATTTTATGATATGACAAAAAATCTCAGTAAAATATATAACCTCATCTGCTTCTTCGAATTCTTCATCCGTGCTAAAATCTGAATCTTCCATAGAGGTACTCAGCCCCTCCATAGAGGTACTAGGCCCCTCCATAGAGGTACTTGGCTCCTCCATAGAGGTACTTGGCTCCTCC
>JAOUZG010022948.1:1716118-1740378 GCA_026289955.1 Argiope argentata
CTATATATATATATATATATATATATATATATATATATATATATAGCCTAAAAAATACTTCCGTGATGTGACATGGCGGCTTCTTTCGGCCTAGTTGATAGAAAGGTTTTTTCTAATAAACTTGTATCTCCTTTATACCTTTCTATTTTGAATGGCAAATTTTTCGTGTATCCATGCAGAGTTGAAACTAAAACAGTTTGAATCACTATTTTATACATAACATGATAGGCTAAAAGGCAGTTTATATCTTCCGAACTCGCCATATGAAAATCTCACTTTTTTGCATTTAACAGAAATAAATGACCAGACTATATAAAAACTGTCTTATCGCTCTTTGGATCTGAAGTTAAATAAGTTTTGTACCGTTTGTCAATTTAATAAAAGCATGCTTTTTAACCTATATGCAAAGAGAAATAATAATCTCATTAAAAAAATTTTAATTACAGGAAAACGCGAATACATATTTAGAGAAGAAATGTAAATGCTTTAACAAGTCCTAGTTTTCATAAATAACAGAAACAAATTTATGAAGCTAAAAGTTAAAATAATAATAATAATAATGCCATCCCTGTTAGTCACAAAATTATATTTTTAAAAAAGTTGAAGTACTTTTGAAAGTACAGTTGAAGTACTTTTTGAAACCAACACCAAACAATAAATCAAAATTTAACAAAAACTCACCAATTAAAGAATCTTGTTTAATGAATTACATTAAAACTTTTTAAGTTTAAATTAAAGAAAGGTCAGTATTATCTTTATCACAACTTTAAAAGCAGTAAAATAATGTCACTCAATGATTTGAAGTAATAAGGATAGTGTTGTAGATAGAATTCCCTACGTTTTCACCGTATATGTAATTTATGAGAAAATGTGTGGACATTCGTAAGTTGTAATGGAATCACAATATTTCATAGTTTTAATGAGCAAGGTTCTTCAATAAATGTGGATTTACACAATATGCTGTTCTTAAAAAAGTAAACGTTTTGGACATGTGTTCAAATATTTTTATAGTGATCTTGAAAAAATAAAATAATCTTCTAAAAATCTTTTTTTTCCTTCATTTTTAGTTAAAGTCCATAAAGAATCAACTCACATGTAGTCATTAATCGCTTTTTTTTCTCAGCCTTAGATTTTTAGTATCAACAAGCCATATCAAAAATATATCTAATGTTATTGCTTCTTCGATTATGCTTCTTTTGACAATGCTTTTCATTAACAGTTTAACAAAAATGTTTTCATTTAAGAAAGGCGCTACTGATTCAGATGTCTGTATTTTTGAAGAATGGTTGAAGAATATAAGTAATATAAGAGAAAATAATTTTAGTCAGAATCAATTTATCCAGAAACGTTTTTATAATATTATAACTCCATAGATTTTTCACTATGATAATACACCTTATCATTAAGCAATTATTACTCGCGAGATTTTAACCAAAAATTCGACAAATATGACTCCGCAAGCTTCATATTTACTTGATTTGACACTGTGACTTTTTCTTATAACCAGGGTTAATATTGCCCCTTCGTAGTCACCACTGAATCCCTGAACTCTTTGGAGCAAGATTGATTTAAAAGTGCCCCATCTTCTAATTAGCTTTTTGTGCATGCTAGGATATAATTTAATCCACCTCGAAACGTTGAAGTACCTTTTAATCCACAATTTAATATTTTAAAGTTTTTCAAACAGTCAGCAATACTATATACACAAATGGCAAATACCTAAACAAGTGGGGGAGGGGAAACTATACAAAGGAAAATGCATTAGTAAGTACCATCTGTTACTGTGATTAAATATGGCTCATTGTTTGATAAGCAAATTTTTTTCGGTCTTAACGGTATGTATTACTTTATAAAACTAAATAAGCAATAAGAATTAAGTTTAAAGTAAAATTCAAAATAAAACGGGAAAAAATACAATGAATCCGGTCTGAAGACTTTTTCATGAGTCACCCTCAGGCAGGGATTCAAATCAGGGATTTTTTTTTTCTGTGAGGGATTTGACATTTCGTCAAAAAATTGACCCCTCGTGAAAAAGTCCCAGAGAAAAAATGAGGTTTTAGATAAATTAGTACCACAGAAATACAACAAAGTTAAATCTAAACAGATTACACAAATTGTTTAAATCAAATAAAAGACCGTAAAACCTAAGCTTAATCATTAAAAATATACCAGTATTTAAAAGCAGAAAAAAAGGCAAAATCATTTTTCTAAATAGAATTAGAGAGTAATGCTCAAACTCAAATACAAAAACAAATCACAGTAATTAGAAAAAGAAATACAAACACATACCAACATTAAGAAGAGCTCCAAAAGGTTTGATGCTTGTCACCTAACAGTTTATTTTCACCTCATCAAACCAATATTAATTTAGCAGCGTTTGAAGTCATATCCTTCGTCAGAATATATTGTCATAATAAGTACTTGAAGAGCCATCTATTAAGTTAAGGTTCAAAGTGGATAAACTGGAAGGCTTGTTTTAGTTTTGAAAATTAGTTAAACCCTCTCTTATTAAAATTTGTATGTTGCAATAGTTTTTGGGAAGATCTTTAGTGGTTAAGCTTTTAATAAGATTGTTTGTTGCTACTATGTATGAGATTTTGTTATTACATTTATTAATCGTGTTAAATTGTGAAAATACTAAATTTTTGAAAATTTTGGAGTTTAAATTAGAATGGTAATTGCTAAGTTTAATTATTTTAAAGTTAAAATCATCCCTTTTATCATAAATACCTATTACAGTTTTTCCATTTGTAATTTCTATATTTAAATCCAAATAGTTGGCTTTAAGTTGATTATTGTTTGTTTCAGTTAAAATTAGATCTTTTGAGTAATAATTAATAACTATATTAGTTTTATCCAAGTTTAACAAAAGTAAGCCATCTATATATCTATAACCGTTTATAAAATTGAGTTTAATTTTTTCCCCTTAATAATGTAGAAAAATATTGGCCAAAGCACTTGAAAAAGCTGTACCCATTGAAATTCCCTGTAATTGTTTATAAAAATTAATACCATTAAAAACGTAGTTTTCTTAATTATTAAAGTTGCATAATTCTATCCAATCGTTTTTTGTATTCTCTGTTTAAATAATCGTTATATATTAAAGAACAGACATCTAATAACTTTTCATGAGGTAAACTAGTGTACAAATTTTTAAAATTATAAGTATTAAGCTTATTAATAGTTATCATTTAAAAAGACCAAAATATCCTTGTTACTATTAATTATAAAATTATCCTCATCTTTGATTTTACCTAGAATTATTTTAAAATATTTAAAGAAGTGTTTTCCCGTAAAATAATTGTAACTTTCGGTGCTACAAGTTACGACTCAGAAAGTTTGCTCACAAATGTAAGTGCTGCCAAAGAAAGTTGCACATGCAGCTGCATTTTGTTTTAAGCATCAAAATTCCTCGAGTAAATCTTTATGAAATTCTAATATCGGTTTTTCTTTTAATTGATTTTTGAAAAAATCAGAATTCTGTAAATCAATTATAATTAACTGCATATTCTCATCCAATAGATTTACATCAACGGTAAATGGAGAAGAAAATACATTAATTTTTATTTGGCACTTTTCAAATTCTTAAAACCGATCATCAAATGCTTTACCCAAGATTTGAATTTGACCCTCGAACTCATTTTTATGTGTGGAAATTTTTCACGCCCGCGAGCTTCTAAACGAAATTCGTACTCGCAGGTAGTCATGAAAAGAACAAACTGAAAAGCCGCGTATTAAAAAGTAAATAGACTGGATGAACAACAGTAAATTATTTATTCTGATGTAGAATCGTTTTCGTACATGATTTTTATCCTGTTTATTTTTAAAAATCACATTTCATTTTAAATTAATCTTATTTTATTAACAACATTCGCGGGCCAGCTTCGAAGGCTACGGGAGGTAATGTTACGGGCTACGGGAGGTTCGAAGGCTACGGGAGGCCATATGTTGTGTATCCCTGGTTTAATGAACGTTTTTATCTTAGTTTTTTTTTAGAGAAAGCTAGCATCCTTTCAGCTAATTCCTTTTTTCCAGTTTTGTTTAAAATGTAAGTTGAATTAGAGTTATATTCCTTAATTAAGAGTTCTTTTAAAAATATTTATAAATCAAACAAAAATTATTAGCTGATTTATCTATTACTGTAATAATAAACCTCTCTTTTATATTTTATTTTAATTGATATTTATTTAATATTTAAAAAAACTCGTTGAAAGGTTATTATTATTATTTTTTCTCATTTTACGTTATGTTTTATATTAAATAATCGAAATAAATGTTGTTGCTTCCTTTTTTTAATAATTTTTTTTATGCAACTAAGGTTTTTTTTTTAAAAAAAAAATTTATCGTATGCCCGAAACAGTTAATTTAACAAAACAAAATTCTTAATGAACTTCTAAAGGATTTTACAAAAACGGCTTTCAAGCATGTTTTCATGACTGGAAAAATGTCGACAGAAGTGCATTGCCTTTGGATGGAATTACTTAGTAAGAGATGCAATAAATTCAGATCAGCAAATTAATATCTTTTACTTTATGTAATAATTCCATGTACTTTCTAATTACAGTATTATATCTTAGCAACTCATTTTACATGTAGCCGGTATAAATGATGGAGAATGACAGGGAAATTTTTGATTTAATTTTTTTGAGCAGATTACATTTAAATGAAATAATATTAGAAACTAACACTGAAAAGTGTAAGTGTTTTCGTCTCCCGCTAGAGTTTTTAAAAACAAAGGCCTCATGTATGCAGAACGTAGATATCGTTTTCCAATTATTCCTTGCCCTGAATGACTTATTCTGACCCGACAGGAATGCGTAATGATAGTGTTAAGATTAAAAATAAACATAAATATATAACGTAAACATTACTTTTTTTGTTCCTTTAGATTTTGAGCCTTTGGTGAAATATGAAGTTTCCTTCGAAGAACCAGGTTGTGCTTTTATATAAGACGGGAACTTCCGCCGCTCAGTCGCAGAAAAACCCTGAAATTTTTATAAATGTTTCTTAATAATACAAAACCTATAAAAATTAAAATTCTGCAAGACAATTTAAAACACAAAAAATTATTAACATTTTATCCCGCAGAAAATGGTTACAGATGCAGTCAAGAATAGATTTCAACTACATAACTTAATCAATGATTAGTTGCTTTTTTCAATTTTAACAGTTTCTTTGGATGAACAAACTACCAACTATACACATTGGGGAGGGAAGGGGGATCTGATACACAAAAATATTCCCTGATCAGAATTATTGAAGAAATGTTAAAACTATATTATACATTCTTTGCTTCTTTCGATTTTAAATCTTTGCTTGGATTTTAATATTTTAAAGAAGAGTTTGTTTGTGCTTCTGTTCGTGGCTGGAGGTTTTGATCAATGTTTTTAGAAGAAACATAATTTTTTAATGTATACAATTTAAAGATAATTAGGAGAAAAAATAATATAAAAAAGAAATTATATGATAGAAGAGAAAGAAGAAGAAAATATTGGCAGTTCAATGTTTATAAAACTACTCATATTAGCAACACGATCAACAATATATGAAAAGAAAAAGTGTCAAGATAAATCTTACCTTTGTAACTATAAAGTTGAATTTAAAAAAACATAATTAGTTTATCAACATTTTAAATATTACATTTGAATATTCATATAAATTTTTATTCTCCCAAACTTCTTTTAGAGTCCAGTCCTTCAGTGACATTTATCTAAGTTGGTAAAACTCTTTTCAATAAGGCCAATTTTCCAATTATTCCTTGTCATCAATGACTTATTCTCACCCAACAGGAATGTGTAAATATAAAGTTGAGATTAAAAATAAACATAAATATATAACATAATCATTACTTTTTTTGTTCCGTTAGATTTTGAGCCTTTGGTGAAATATGAAGTTTCCTTCGAAGAACCAGGTTGTGATTTTATATAAGACGGAAACTTCTGCCGCTCAGTCGCAGAAAAACCCTGAAATTTTTATAAATGTTTTTAAATATTACAAAACCTATATAAAATAAAATTTTGCAAGGCAATTTAAAATACAAAAAATAATTAACATTTTATCCCGCAGAAAATGGTTAGAGAAGCAATCAAGAATAGATTTCAACTATATAACTTAATCAATACATTAGTTCCCTTTTTCAATTTTAACAGGGTTTTTTTTATGATTTAGCTACCAACTATACACATTGGGGAGGGAGTGAGGATCTGGTAACCAAGAATAAAAGGAACCACACACACAAATATACAAAATATTCGAACACACATAGAAGAAACATACATTTTTTAATGTATACAATTTAAAGATGATTAGAGAAACTGGCTCATTTTCGGATATTAAATTTAACGTTTTCGGAAATACCATATCACCTTCTCCTTCATTTCTTTAGACACAAAAGACTAATATTAATTATATATATATATATATATATGAAATAGTATGTATTTTCGTTTCCCTTTTTGACATGGTTAATAAATGCCTGATTTCCCACGTTACTTTGGCTCATTATTTTCTTACAAAGAAATAAATGGATTTAACGGAACTTTTCGAACCTAATCAGCAAAATAGGGATTAATATTTTTTATCCAACCAATTCGAGCCGTCCAATTGAGCCGCTCATTGTTTTTAAAAATCCCCTAGTCTACTCTGAGTAAGCTCACATTTTCTCAAATGATGAAAAAGCATTCAATAAACTGATGTGTGAGTAATTAAACCAATGATCTGCTTCTGCAGACTGAATGGTTCTATTCCCGCTAAAGAAATGTATTCTCTGACGGGACTTTCATCGAAAAAGAACACGTCTCACAAATCGGAACTGGATTCATCTATATAGAATATGGGAAAGAGAGTAAAAAAGTGCGATTTCCTTATTATACAATCGCAAATAGTATTGTTTCGTTGTTAGAAGTGATGACTGTGATAATTCAATCTTGCAATCTCCAGGATGCACCACATTTTAGATGGGAAAAAATAACCAAGAAACAAAATTCCCTGTATTTTCCCAGTTTTTATGATTTTTTAAAAAAATACTCTGCATTTTCCAAGTTTTTAAGAAAAGTTTTTAATTACCTTGCATTTTCTAAGTTTCAAAATCCTTGCGTATTCTCGGTTTCTCAAGTTCTCCAGGTAGTCTTTCAATCCGGTTTTAAAGATACCAAAATTTCCCTTTTCTAAGTCTACACGTGTCAAAGAAATGGGTACCAAAATTTCATTATAAAACCCCTGAAGAGAAAATTTTCGGACTTGTTTGCTCTTGTATCGCGATGAAGACAGACGTCTTTCTTAGTTTATTCTTTGTACTTAAATTGCTCCAGCCGTGATGAAATAAATCGTTCAAAATTCAAAAGTGTCTTCTTTTCAGCCACACAACCGCTCAAATATGTTTAACTCACATTCACACATATATTGATAGTCTATAACCATTGCAAGTATGCTATGAACTCCCACTTGAATCATTGCAGCAACACATTCCAAAAGTAAATAATTGAAAAAATCTAATTACATAGAACACAAAACATCATAATTAAGAATTGACCAATCTGATTAAAACATTTAGATACCAGTTAAATATTAAATATTATTAAGAGTTATTAATCAAGGCTGTAAAATCATTTTAGAATAATCCATGATTGCTTCTGAGAATAAAATGCAAAACAAGGAAAAATTTTCTTAATTCAAAAGCAAAATTTTGGTAAATTTTTCAAAACAGTTTTTTCTAAGAATACCTTAATTTAAGCATGCAATACATACTGTAAGCAAAGATATATATGCAGTTTTAGTGTTTTTATCTTTAAATTTTTACATGTATATGCAGTAAATCAAGCTCAGTTTAATCAAAGCATTTAAAACATAACATAAAATGTAAGATAGGGGTATAGAATATATAAAGTTATCGAAGGAAAAACAGAAAATAAAATATGATAATATTTTTCATAAACTAGTACAATTTTTTCATGCATAGAATGAATTAAAAATTATCAGACTTATAATAATTTTCAGATAAATATCACTCTCATGGAAATAAAGCTTCATTTCATTCATCAACAGCAGTTTAAAGATTCTCTCTGATAAAATCAAGTGAATATAAACAAAAAAAAAATTTTAAAAGGCTGAAATTCAAAGAAAAAGTTAAAATGAAGAACGATTTGCATTCGGTCACTTATTTTTTACCTTTTTTCCCAATTTTGAGTACTTCCGTCTTAATGGAGGGACCGTAGGTACTTTGAAAACTCCACTGAATTCTCCAGGAGAATCCTAAAGTTGTTAAATAGAAAAGAAATAAAAATCCTGAAGAGATTTTTTTTTAAAATTTCACGTAATATAATCTGACAAGGAATTATTAAAAACTGAAATTCGTTACACATTCGGATTGTTTTTATTATTTGGCGAAATTCGGTAAAAAGCAATAGAAGGCATTTCATTATAAATCAAAAACTGAAGTTTTATAGAAAATTTAATGACGCTTCATTCTTTTATTGAAGAAAGGTTTAATAAATTCTAAAACTCTATTAAATCTGAAAAAAGTGAAACTAGAATTTAAAATATTATTACATCTCGAATCAGACCAAAAATATAATTTAAGAAATAAATGTTGAAAATATATGCTTTAAAAAGAACAGACAAATAAATAAATTGAAGCGTCTCCACTAAAAAGCGTATGATACTTAAGAGAAATAAAAGAAATCTTAAGTCTAACCAATTCTCTGTTTACTCTATATAGAATAACCGAAATAGCATTTATGGAAATTTTAGGATTATATTTAACACAAAAAATACGAACACACTAAAATCGATTATACAAATATAGCCATTAAAAATAGCTTAAATAAGAATCCTATTAAAAGAATTTAAGACACCTTAACTGCTTTTTTGGTTCGATCCGCTTTTCTGTCGCCAAATTTATACGCTAAAGCAAATCTCACACATATCTATATTACCAGATATAACATCTAAACAATTTTCTAAAAGTGAAACTGAATTAAACTTTTACGCGTACACTTAAAATTTTTCAGAACTTCCATCATTTTAGACTTTTTTAAAAATAAAAATTGATTACATTTTTTACTGAACATAAAAAAAATTATTAATTATTATTCATTCTCAGGTTATAATGTAATCACAATGTAAATTTGCTATTGACAACACAAATAAATATCAATATATATGGAATATTTAAAGAAGGTTTGAGGATACGGATGCAAAGAATTCATAAAGAAACTGTCAAGGATGTCAAAAAGAAAAAGATAACCATTCAATTTTAATAATTGGTTTTTCTTCTCCCCTCCCCTTTTTTTTCTCGAATTTGAACAACTTTCAATCAAGTGACCGCAACACGGTCAGAAATTTCTGAAAATGTAATTAATATATTTTCCAAGGTGTATTTTTTGCAAATGTACGGGGTTTCAATGCGCCTCATAAGTATTAATGACATGATTCGTTACGAGGGGTAACGAAATGCGAAAATAATTTTTCAAAAATACTTATACAAAAAAGAAAGGCTTGATAAGGTCTCACCTCATAAGGTTTTCGGAGTTTTCATGCCAACTTCTTTTCATACCTCCTTCCCCTGCTCTTCACGCTCCCGCTAGGGAGAAAAAGGTAGTTTCCGGGACCATAGATAGAAACATATCTTATGGTCCAAGCTAGAAATTATTCCCTCAGAAGGCACTTTTCAATTTATAGCAAATTAATAAAATTTTTTCCTGTGTTCACAAAATTACACAATTCTAACATTATTCTCTATTAGGGGGGGATCAAATTCAAATGCTATTTATTGGAAGAGTTTACTGATATACGACTTCTAGATATCAATTTAAAAAATACAAGATAATTTCAAAGAATTATTTTATATTTGTTAATGTTTCTTATATTTCATAAATATTAGTATTCATTTGAAAATAGTTGTTAAATATCACAACGTGTAACTATCGTTTAACTTTCAGAGTAAGGAATTTTATTCTATACATGGTAAAATAATGCACATTAAATTTGCCTTTCAAATTATTCAATACACAAATCACTTAAAGTAAAATCATAATTTTAAACATATTTCAAGATACCTTATTCAGTTTTTGGTCTTGAATTGATTCTTTGGATTTTGGTTCACCTGTAGCAACATCTGATGTTAAGTCAGATTGTCTGGCAATACCCTGTATTAGCAAATACAAATAGATAAATACTTAGAATAAAATTCAAATAAACGTCCAAATTTTCCTTTTATAGAGAACATTCATACATCAATTAATGTATAATACAAAGTTTTAGGACTTAACTGCCTAGAAATTTATATGCGTCAAGACAGGATAAAAAAAATTAAACCCTTACGGCAAAATATTTTTAAACATTCAAACATGTAATTAAAGTTCGTTATTAGGTATATAAATATTCTCAACACACCAGCATTTTAACTTATAATACCACGATCATATAAATTAGTATCAAGTGTGTAGATTCCAAAAAGATCAATAAAGGGAAGATGAAATTTGGAATACTAGTCTCAAGCACGATGAGGAATTTTGCAATATCAAGGTTGTGACTCAAATTTGGGTGAAAAAAATCTGTTTTTTTCCCCCAATTTGTATATGCAATATAAGATGAAATATGTGAACAGTAATCATCCTTCATTTATAATAGAATTGCAATACTCCTATCATTTAAAAGAGTGAAAAACGCAAAGAAGGGAAGAAATGATTTAACATTACTTGAAATAATAATATAATAAAAACATGTTTATAAACGTAAAAACATGTTAACATACAGAAAAAAATATCTTTATTTATTGCCTAAAATTTATCAAAACAAAGGGGAGGGGGATACTTATAATCTCTTATACTCTTTAATTGTAAATTACACAAAATTAAGAACTCAAGTGAAACAAAATACAAAATTGCCTTTTTGCTATTATGATATAAATCATTCTATCATCACTTAACGAAAAACATTACAAGGCAAGATTATTATTTTTTATTTAATTTTGTTAACTCATATATTTAGAATCAATTTTTGCAACTTCTGACAATTTTTCAGTCATCAGTTTCATTTTTTTTTTCTTTTTCTTATGTAACAATTTCTTTTGAATTTTTGAGTTGCATTTATTAGACTCTCTTTCTTGAAGACTTTTTCGCTTTTCTAAAACTGCATTATACCTTGCATGAGTTAATTTAGTATACTGAAGTAAATCTTTTGAAATCGTAACGTTTAAAAAGATCAATAAAGGGAAGATGAAATTTGGAATACTAATCTCAAGCACGATGAGGAATTTTGCAATATCAAGGTTGTGACTCAAATTTGGGTGAAAAAATCTGTTTTTTTTTTTAAGGTTTAGGACATCATACACAGTTTTTACACACAATTAAGAGTCACATCATACACACAATTAAAAAACTTATTTCAGATTTTAATTTAGACGAAATTCAGATCCTTGTTAATAGTAATTCCATTTTCCATAGCCGCGTGGCTTTGTGACAAAAGAATTATTTTTACAACTTCCGAAAAATCGAGAAATTCTTTTGACTTTAAATTAATAGAATAGAAATCATCTAAAGGAATTTAATTCATTAAATAAATCAAACTTTTCTTTGTTATTCACTTTTACATTTCATATTATTATTCACTTTACTTAATATTATCACTCATGACAGATCTTGGTAAAAATTTCCTACTTAAGTCTATGTATATATTTATGCTGTCAAAAACATTTAGAGCACACTTCCAAACATTAACGTTTTCTACCCAGTAAACAGAATAAAACTTGAAGGGAAATTCAGAAGAACCTGTAATTTCTGAAATCAGTAAGTCTAGCTGGACTTTTTTAATTCTATACACTGCTCTAAGAGTAACATCAACTTTCAAAAAAGTAAATTTATGTCCATACTGAAATTTCCGATAGCATTTTTATAATCTATAAATAACTGTATATAAAATTTCAGTAATTTTCACACGAAAATTCGTCTTTGATATGTTTTCAAAATTTTTAATTTACATTTGGTTTATCGCCACTAATTTGTAAAAATACGAGGGTTATTTTTTTCAAGGTCCGATCGGTTACGCCGTCACTGTTCTTCACGTGTCAACTTCTCCTGCATCCTTTTTAGATATCAAATCCATTATCAATGATAACCTTTTTGAATTGGTATGTATTTTTCTATATTTATTTTCTCTTGACATGGCTAATGTGCCAATTTTCTCATATACTTAAGCTTATCTTGTTACAAAGCGAGCAGTACACAGCAAACGGATTTCGCGGAACTTCTCTAACCCATTCAGCAAAGTCAGGATTGATATTTTTTCCATGTAATCCATGTAAAATATGGATTTCATATATCTCATAGATTTAAAAAATTCTCTAACCTACTCTGAACAAGTTTTTAATTCCCCAAATAATAAGCAAATCATTCAATAACGAAAGACTAAACACCGTAGCAATGCTTCGACAAATTGAAGGTTGCTAATCTGGCCAGAGAAATTTATTATGTAATTGCAGTTAACTGATTATACTACATTTAGCATATTAATCATGTAATTATATCAATATCACATATGATCAATGGCTGCAATATGGTAGCTCATGAAAAAAGATAATCAGCGCCACTCGCAGGATCTACTGACATACAGAAAAAAACCTGATACAAGTAGAAATAAGGCGAATTTCTGTGATAACACAAACGGAAATGATGTTGCTTTGTTTATGGAGTTATTGGCAACAATCTTTTATTCTAGAAATATTCAATGGTCATGATTTACTAGATGAAAATCAAAGAACTGGAAAATTTTAAATTCCCTTTATTTTCTGGTTTTTATGGAATTTTTCAAATTTCCCTGATTTTCCCTTGTTTTTGACAGTAGATTTGTTTTTTATACGATTTTAAAATTCCCTGTGTTTTCTCGTTGCCATGACAACACTGAATATTCTATAATTGCACAAGATTGACTATAGAGTACTACCTCCGAGCTTTATCTGAATTGAAGAAACATCCGATGCACTCTTTGATACTTCCTTCTGAGATTAAACACTGCTCGACCTTCTCTCGTTCTTCCATTTTGTGAAAGAGTTAAATTACTCCTCAATAATACGGAACTCTGTGATATGAGTATTCAGACACCTTTATAAACCCTTTTCATGAGATTCAAAAATCGACAACAACCCTTGATTTTTTTTTTCAAAAACCTTTTAGTTTTTATCGCTGTCAGTATTCCCCGCACTTGCCTATTTTTAAAAATATCTCCCAAATGGACGGTAATCCTGGTTTGTGGTACTGTTTTTCACGCTGAAATACCCAGTTACAATTTGTACACTTCCTTTTCAGTTTTACCTGCTGAGTTGGTGGCAATTTTTTATTGTCTTACAGAAAATGTCTCTCTGTTCCGAATTTCAATTTTGTATTTATACTGAAAGCATGAGTTCCTTAAAAACACTTTCCCAATTTCCCATTCGAATTCATCCCATTTCCTTGTAAATCTTGTGTCTTTTAAGAATTTAAAAAAAAATAATGAAATATTATTCTGCTTAATTGCAGGTCATGCATGTAAAGTTGGAAATGAACTGGCGGACTATGCTGAAAAAACAGCGACATAGTTCATGCAAAATAAAATACCAAACTCCGATGCAAAGAATTCTTTTTTCGATATTTATTTATTGGATATGGCGACAAGCATGAAATTGACAGGTAAAAAATAAAGCGCAAATAACACACAATCTTATCTTTAGCGTGTCTTCCAATGTGTGAACTCGATAGACTTCGCATTGATCATACTCGCGTAATACATATCTACCTTTTATCCGGCGATCAAACTGATTTCTACTCGAAATGCTAAGTGATCTTAACGATTCGTCATATTTTTATTGAATGTCTTAATTTTAATCTTCATCGTTCACACTTTAAAAAATTCCTCATTATTAGACATGCGACGCCATTGGCAGAAAATTCTCACAATAAACATTAAAAAATTTTTAAGCAGTTGAATTTTATCATTTTATTTAAAACTCCATATTTGTCTGATGCATGATTGAATCGTTTCAGAGTTTTATCATATATGCATCTTTTATTTTACTAAAGACTCTTTGAATTTAAAAATTTTTTTACTTCTTGACCATATGTAATGGTACAATATGGCAATTTCTGGTTCTTGTGTCATAAAAACCAACAATCCAATCGAATTGGATATAATCACCGCACATAACTATAGAGATGAAGTCGTCGAAGACTTTGCAAGGTTGTTCGTGTTGCTATTGACCCAGATTTTATTTTTATGGGTGATAATACGAGCCCACACAGAGCCCAGATTGTTAATGATTTTCTTGAAGAAAAGAGTATTCATATTCGTCGTATGTGCTGTGTGTCGTATATTCTGAGCACATATTCGCCTTATGTGCACAAAATAAGCTCCTTCCAAGTTCCTCCACGAGTTAGAAGCCGGGCTTTTGGAAGAATTTCTTTGTTGCTACACACACACGCACGCACACGAGAGCTCGTTGTGAAGTTTCTAGAGCAGTGCGCGGTGGTCATGCTCCATATTAGACAGACTTTTCCTGAGTTGATTACTTTAACTCTTGATTCATAATTTAATGCTTTTTGATATAGCGTTTCTTAATTCACAATTAAAATCTTTTCCTTATTGTTATGCTGCTATATTCTTTTTCCCATCGTAATATCTCTCTGTGCTAAATTCCGTCATCAGTTTTCCCGGATTTTAGGGTTTGAGAATTTAATTTGGGGCATGAATGCATTTACACATTTCACCTTTATCTCATTGTTATTGAGTCTTTGTACTTTATAAGAAAAACATGAACTGTGCATATATAGCTAAAATACGAATTTTTAATCAATAAAATGTTAATAATTTAATCAATTGTTGAACTTTCAATAAAATCTTTCTTAAGCCGCAATGTATTTTTCAACATAATTTTAAAATGTATATTCAATAATTCGAATTTCTATATAATACAAAAAAAAAGTTTAGTGTCCGTTTAATTTATATGGATAAGATCATTTTGTACCCGACTTAATTAATTTTAAAGGTTTATTTTTTGTAAACACATCAGGTAGATAAAAGAACCAGCCAATCTCATTTGAAAAGTCTGACCATTTAAGTCTCGAGTTCTTTCGTTTTGACAGGATCCCCTAGATATTGAATTATTTGCAAAATCGTTAGATATTAATTCACGTTTTTCAAGAGCATCCTGCGTTTTAAAAAATATTAACCAAATAAAGGTACTCATATTAAAATTTAAATTAGGATTTTATTTACTTACCTTATTATTTGTCCGCTTTTTGGGTTCGATAGATCTTGATTTATTTGTAGAATCATTTAGCAATGATTCAGATCTTCCAGAAAATTTCTAAAAAATCCATGATAATACATAAATTATTATTCTATATGTACAATTTCTAAGGGTAGTTAAGAATTTTGTAATTTTTCATAAATCTAAAGTCAAAAGACAAAAATTGGGCTTTTATGTTAAATTAGAATTTTATTACAAAATCTTATGTCAACATTTTATAATGAAAATAAAATAATTCTTAAGAAACAGTAAAATTATTTAAAACAATATTAGGTTATCCCCACAAAAAATCTAAAGTATTGCTATTATCATTGATTACAGTCATTAAATATTATTGAAAAATGTGTCATTTTTCAATAAAGTATTTGTTATTTCTATAATGCAAATAAATTAATTGAATTTATTAAAGAACATATTCAAGATTAGATCATAGCAAAGGAATAAATAGCTAATGCAATTTTGGTAAATATCATGTTTCCCTTAAATACCTTAGTTGCATTAATTGGATACCTTTTTTTTTTTTTTTTTTTTTTTTTTTTTTGTGCAGCATTTCTTAAATAAATAGCAAGTACAAATTCTGCATTTGATTTTTTTTCTCGAATCAATCTGACATAAAAAAAATATTTTATCATAATATTTAAATGCAAGAAAAGTGCAAAATATTATAATTAGTTATTTATGGTAATATGAAAACTTTAGTATATTATCAACTTTAGTATATTATATATTCAACTGTTAGGTAAAAATTACAATAAATCTTGCAACAACAACAAAAAACTGTTGTTGTGCTTACACTAAAGTTTTTATACGCGTTGTAAATGCATTACACTCACATCAGTGTTATTTTTATCCAAACAAATTCTAGAATCGTCTGATTTTGTTGCAGGTTATCTAAATACGCTATAAATTAAAATAATAAATAATTTTATGTATGCATTTAAAATCAAATCAATCTGTTGGAGTTAACTATAATACCTTATTTTTTGTTTGTTTCTGTTTTGATTTCCATTGTCTTACTTTATTTCCATAATAATTTGGTAGATATTCATATTTTTGAGAAACATTTTGAATTGAAAAAAGTTTAAATAAATAAAACTGTATTCAAAATAACTTCACAATATCAACATACTAATATCTTCTACTGTACCTTATTTTTTTTTCGTTTTTGGTTTAATGCTCCAGATTTTGATTTATTAATCGAATCACAAGGTGGTGTATACAATTTCCCAGATATATCCTACAGTTGTAAAACAATAAACACATTAAAAATATAAATTATCATGAAAACTCAAATTTAAATTTCTATAATATTTTAATTTCCTTGTGGAAATTTCACATCTAAGTGAAAGTTTTATTTTTGTTACCATGTCCTTTCTTCTTTTTTGACTTAAATTTTTGGATCTTGATTTCCTAGTAGATTTAAAATACCCAGAAGCCTCCTAAAACAAAATAATTATACATAAATAAAAAAATTTATACATTAAAAATTGAATCCATACTAAGATATTACCTGTGCTGCCTTATTCTCTGTTTCTTTCTTATTTGATTTTATGGATCTTGATTTATTTGCAAATTTCTCTTGGAAAACATTGGAAAACATATCCTAAAGGCATTCAATTGGGTGAGTACTAAAGTTTTATTTGTCTTTTGAATATGCAAATTTGCAATGGGGTTGACGTTCCCCCTGACATGGTAATAACGCAAATCGTCTGCCAATCAAACGTGTGAGTGCCTCACATATAAATGCATCGTGTTTCACAAAGTTAATAAAGAAACAAACAAAATCCCAGGGGATGTAATATGGAAAGCGAGAAGGAGCATATAGGACATTATTTTTTAAAACAAGTTCGATAAAAAGAGTAGGGCAGCCGCAGCAAGTCGCAATATTTGTCACGTTTGTGAGAGGATGCAATAGACGAAACCATATGTTATCAATGGTTCCATAAATTTAGGGCAGGAGACAGAAGCGGCCAAGGTCAGTCCAGGAAGACGGCCATCACACGTTAGAGAAAACGATAATGACCATGTCGTAAGGAACAAACCTAACCTAACCATGCAATAATTAGTGAAAACCTTCAACATATACCGGACAACGGTCGAGAGATGGCTGGTTTAGTTGGGTTTTACGAGAAAGTTCGACCGTTTTGTTCTACATCACCTGACAGCTAATCAACGGGATATCCTTGCTTTCCCACAGTACAAAAACGATCTATTCTTGACACGGATTGTCACAGGAGATGTGAAGTGGGTTTTGTACCGTAATGTAAAGTGTCGAAGGACAGAGTACTGATGAGCCTGCATCGACTTCTAAAGCTGAACTTCATCCCAAGAATGTGTTATTGAGTGTGCCATGGGATGTGCAGGAAGTAATTTACTGGCAGGTCCTGCTACTCAACCAAACCATCAATGTTACTTTCTATTGTCTACAGTAAGGCAGGCTGCCTTCAAATTAGATATCAAAGTGGCCTGATCTCATCAATCATCGCACGGTGTTAACTTTCACCATGATACCGCCAAATACATGCTGCTGTCATCACTTGCCAAAAGTTACTGAGCTTTAGCTGGAAGGTTTTATCCCACCCGCCCTTTCTCCTAACTTGGCACCGACTGATTATCATCTATTTCGAACGTTGAGCAATTCCTTCAGTCAGAAAATCCTGGATTATCTTGATGCTGAGAAAACTGCCACCCAAGACTTTTAAAACTCAAAACCACCAAGATTTTACAGCTGTGGGATTCATCTCCTGACAGAAAGATGGCAAGAGATCTTTGATAGCAATGGGGATTTTGCGCATTGCTATCTAGGTACAGTTCATTTTGCTAATAGGTACAGTTCATTTTGATTTTATTTGCTCTTCTCTGTGGAATTATTAAAAAAAGGTAGAACCTTTGTACTCAACCAACATATTTAAAAAATTAATAATACAATAAAATAGTCTCAGAATTCTTGAATTTTTCTTGTTGCATAGGGCAAGTATACCCTAAACAATATAAAAATTTTAATACCTACATTTTTAAATAAATTTTTGAGCTGCGTTTGAATACTCGAGATATGTGAATTACTCATGGATAAATAAATAAATAAAATTACACTCAAGTCCATAAATTAAGATTAATTCAGTATCACACAGAAATTGAACTCCAAAGCAAATTCCTTCTGCAGAATTATCACGCATATCTTCAAGAATAATCTGCAATTTACAGGATGCCACTAGATGACATCGATAGAATGACACAATGACGAGAGTGTAGAGTATATAAGGAATGATGGCAAAAAAGCAAAATTATTTCCAAGCGTTCTGTAAACAACTCATCAACGCTTGCTCACACGAAGATCGTCAGCACTACATATGCAAACTTCTTCACTTCACTTTAGCATTCTTGAAAACCAATCCATGGGTGAAATATGAAGGTATCAACGTGCATAATTTCTTTTAGAGCTGTCCACTTGTGCTGCACAATGTGCATGCATTTCTAGTCCACTAACTTGTACTTGAGTTCTGTGAACTTGCCACTCCACAAGTCTTCGGCATCAATTCCAAATGACTCAATGTCGATTTCATTTGTATTTGTTTTGGGAGGATTTATTATGAACGCAAGAGTACTTTTGTTTCTTTTGAATTTCTCGAGTTCTTCAGCAATTCAAAAAAAATCGATTCTTAATGTTTTTTTTTAAAGTTATGCTGAAATAATTTGTGTCAATAGTTGTATTGGTCCCAACGCAATACTGCTTTAGATTTTTAAATAAAGTAATTTACCACTCTACACGTCTTAAACAAAAAGAAGGTTTTTTTTTTCCGAAACGAACTACTTCTTCAAGCAAGGTGTAGGCTCAGTGCCCTTTCCTTGCAGTTTTAGATCTAGTTAATTTAGTTTCATTGTGGTATCTACCATGAAGTTGAATTTTTGCAGCCATTTGTCTTCTTATAATACGGAATGTTCAATGTTTTTTCCATTGAAGAATGTTTATATTTCATTCAAGCACACAACAAAACGTTGCAATACATTACCTCTGCAAAGCCATCACACTTTGTGCAGAAGAAGGCCAGAAAATATGATCACGCAATCTCGTCTCTAAGGACAAACCAATTGTTCAAATTTATCTCATCACGGCCATGTTAAGCGTCGCGTTTTGTAATTAACGGTTATGTTGATAGAAGCTATCGAGAGATTACATACTCAAAAATATTTTTTCTTAATTTTTAAGGGTTTTGATAATAAATTATTAATTTTTCGAATGGAAATGGAGAGTCTCAACTTTACATCAAAACAGCCACATGCGGCTCGCGAGCCGCAGGTTGAAGACCCTTGATATAGCCGATAGTTATGACACAAAGGAAGCACGTTTCTAAAGTGATAGAATTATCAGCCTTTTGGAATGTGAGCATACTCAAATGGAAGTATCCGAGGATGTTCCAATCGCCCAAAGTGTCATCTTTAAGCTTTAGACCGATTCCAAGATGACGGAAATGTCATTAGACGTTACAATATAGATCGCCCCCCCCCCCCCAAGTTATAACGCCAAAGGACGACAGGTGTTTACTAGTAACTGTTAAATGAAGCAGACGGAGCCTGAGACCTAACTCGTAAAATATATTACTCGTATAAGACTCGTAAGATATATTCAGCCATAGGTGCGACAGTTCCAAGGTAAATCGTGTACAGACATTAGGAACGAATTGGTCAAAATGTTCGCAGTCCAATCAGATGTATCCCACTGATGGCAACTCACTGTTCCATATTCAATACTCCAACGGTCAGCTTGGAATAGAGAACATGCAATGAGGAAATCATCCCAGTAAACTCTTGTTATGCTTTCCAAAGAATCCAGGTTTAGCTTGCAGTCTGATTCATGTCAGACTTTCATATTGAGAACGCCAGGTACCCATTACGACCAACTGAAAACCAGTGAACGACACCATTACGGCTGTGGAGTATTGCTAGTTTGGAATGAAATTATATTAGGTTCCAAAACAGATCTGTATATTCAGAAAGGAACCATGACAGGCCAAATGTAACGAGACATCATTCTGAAACATGCACGTTTGTTTAGGGGAGCCATGGATGCAGAATTAGTGTTTATGGTTGATAAAACCATAATTACCGTGAAAACATCGTAAAAGAATACCTTCTATCGGAGGATATTACCCGTATGGAATGTTCAGTATTCTCACCAGATTTGAATCCGATAGAGCATGTGAAGGACTTATTTGACTCAAGAGTTAAATGTGCAGGAACTTCAGAAAGCATTGCTTGCTGAGTGAAATAATCTCCAAGATCAGTTCGATAATTTGATAAGCAGCATGTTCAGGTGTTTATTGAACTGTATTTCCTCATCTGGGAGAGATGAGGAAAGATGAGGAAATACAGCAGCATGTTCAGGTGTTTATTGAACTGTATTTCCTCATCCCACCATACCAACCACGTAAAGTTAAGTTTTTGTAAGGGAGCTATTTTTTGTAATTGCTCCAGGGGGAAAACCCTAATTTTTATGAATGGTATCATACATACACCATCTTTTTTTGTTCTTTATCTTTTGCTTTTTAAATGGGTTTGATGAATATGTTTTCTTTGTCTTTGTTCTGGGCCTTTATTTGCCGGAGTTGGTATTATTCTTAATTTATGGACATGACTGCAATGATTAAATCCTCTTGACATATGAATATTTTCTGTGTTACCTTGTCCATCCCTGGACTGTATTCCCCGGATCCTTCTTTAGTTGTAGGATCATCTGGTAATGGTCCACACCTTTCAGATACATCCTGCTTTGAAAACCAATTATTAATAAATCATACGTA
The DNA here is from genome assembly GCA_026289955.1 of Argiope argentata. Classification (NCBI taxonomy): domain Eukaryota; kingdom Metazoa; phylum Arthropoda; class Arachnida; order Araneae; family Araneidae; genus Argiope; species Argiope argentata. Next base: position 1,737,194 of record JAOUZG010022948.1, read on the forward strand.
AACTAGAGATAAAAACCATGAGTAACTGCTAATTATATTACCTTTTTTCGTTTTTTACCCAAAATAGTAGGATCAATCAAAGGATATTTCCTTAAACATTCCAAAATTGCAGCCTGTATTAAAAAAATTAATTAATTAATTTGTGTACACACTGGAAATAATTTATGAAGTTTCTACTATTATTAAGTTGAAGTTTCTTCAAAGCACAACACGAATCAGAAATTTCGATTTAGCAGGCATCCTCCAATAAGTGTTTTTTTTTAATACGTTTAAATCGTTTCTTTTTTAACTTCACATGTTATGAATAATTTCATTTTTCCTAAAATTAAGTTTTAAATTAAGTTTGCATGATGGATACCGAAAAGATGACTCTAGAAGACAATATTAGAAGCACAATATCTTATAAATGAGACAAATTAAGAGAAAATAAAATTTATACAGTTTTAATAAATCATATGTAAACTAGAGATAAAAATTATCAAATTTAGAGAACAGTAATCTTAGAAAAAAAATATAATGTGCATATATTTCAGAAATTTCAAAAATTGCGAATGTTAAAAAATAAAGAAAGAATAAAAATGACACAATTTCATATGACATTAGAGATTGCAAGATTCATTAATCTGATTCTGCATTTGGTTCTTTCCTGGCATAAGTACAATTTTTTCTAAAAATATCCCACATTCATGAAAAAAAAAATCTTAAATAATAATATTACAATATCATTAAAGTCAATAAATATTAGAAACCGGTTTAACCTTTATTTCCCAAGAAGGCGATTTTTTTTGTCTTGATTTCTTTGATGTAGATTTATTTACCAAATCGTTTGCTGGTAAATCAAATTTTGCAGAAACATCCTGAATCTGGAAAATAAATAAATAAAACAATATGCAGATTAAAAATCAGATCCAATATTTTCATATGACATATTTGTCAAAAATACATGAACTAAAAAAATTAAATAATAAGACACATTTAAAGTTATATTCAAATTCTAGACGAAAAGTCTAATTTAAAATAGTATGAATATCAAAAAGAATATAATGTGTAAAAACATTCGATTTCCTACAAAATAAATAACTTTGAAAAGAAAATTGGAAACTAGATACCTTATTTTCCTTTTGGTTTCCACCAGCATCCTCATTAGTGCTTAGTTTATTTGTAGAATCCCTTTGTGTTAATTTGATTTTTTCGGAGATTTCCTATATTGAAAAATTAATAAACAATTGAACAAATAAACATATTTAAGTGTTAAAAATCAAACAATATTTTGCAACAAAGGTATACAATACCAGATACCATTAAAAAATGATACGAAAAGTTGTAGAAAATCATTTTAAGATACAATTATTTTATCAGGCAACCAAAACGGTATATCGTTTCTGTGAAACTACAAAGTTAAAGAATGCCACACTCAATACACAATAAATGGTCTTAAAATTCCTGCAATATGTTAATTAAGATTTAATGCAGTTTCAACCTATACTAAGAGAAGCGGAAAGGTTATCTCTTAACATAAAAATAAATATATCGGTAGATAAGCACCCCAAACTCTAAATGTCGTGCTTGTTTGTAGTATGAGTTAAAACTTGAAACAAATACTGCGCAAACGGCTCAAAAACATGCCTGGCTACCGGAAAAGATTCTGTTAGCACTGGCACCAACCAAAGGTGGTTTAGAAAATTTTCTTCCACAGATGAGTCACGATAAGATGCACCACGAGATGGGAGGCCATATGTAATTTATGATGATGAATTACAGGTTGCAATCGAAGAAGATTTCGCTTCAATTTGTATAAGGTTAGCACAAAGGTTCTCCGTAAGTGATGAAACTGTGACTTTGATACTCTTGGGAATGTTTAAAAGTTCACCAAACGGATAGCTCATCAGTTGACAACTGCCAATAAGCTAGAGAGGCAGAACTTTAGTTTGATATTGCTTCATAGTCATCGAAAAGAAGAATTTCTGGACCATTTATTATCCTGTTATGAGAAGTGGTTCTTCAACAGTAAACTCAAAAGATCACATCATTGGTTTTCCTTCAATCATGTTGTGGAACCAAACAATAAACCCAATATCCACCAGAAATATGTGTTATTGGGTGCATTGTGGACTGCAAATGCAATTTTTCTCTATAAACTTATACCATCTTGCCAGACTATACAGCTAATGTCTACAGTGGCCAAGCCTGTCGATTTCCTCAATTACTTTTGGAAAAAAATGTCAACTTTAATGAAACTTCTTTTCCTTCTTTCCTACACAATAATACTACATTCTTTTCCTACATTCCTGAACATTCTTTTCCTACACAATAATGCTAGGCTTCAGGCCGTGCATGTGGACTCTGACAAAATTCAGATCCTTGGGTGGAAATCTCTTTTGCAACCTACTTATTCCCCTCATATTATCCCTTTTGACTATCAACTATTTCTTAAGCCTAGATAATCATCTGAGAAATCGATATTTCAGAAATAGAAAGGCTATGGAAACGGTTTAGAGATTTTTTAAAAAATTTTTAAGATAGTGACTTGTATCAAAATGGAACTTATAAGCTACTTGATGATGACTACTAATAATCTCCTTTGTAATGAACGTAATAGCATTGATGATATTAAACACATAATTCTCTCGTGCAAAAAGTATACATATTATAGAGACAAGTTGCGAACTTTTCTACAGTTAGATAAACAAGATATCTCCTTCAAAAATGTTTTCGGTAAAATAACTTCAAACAAAACCAATCTGCACGTTTCCCTTCAAGCACTGAAGCAACATCTATTAATTTTACTAGCTACATTCTGTTGCGGCCTTTTTTACTATTCCTCTAAGTCATATACGCTCTGGGGCTCTTTGATCTTTACAGTTGACAAATCAGCAAAGTAGATAAATGTATCTTAGTGAGAGAACTTGGATATATTTGAATTGATCGTAATGAAAAATTATCATAATATTCTAAAAACTACAGAAATTTAAGAATGAAGTATCCAGGCAAAAAAAAATCAAGAAAAGACAGATTTTGTGATAAATGTAAAGTTCTCCAACAATATATTGTAAATGCATATAATTTCGATTTGACATCAGTAATCAATGTTGCTGGTTACTTTTTTTTTCAATTCCTACTATCAGTTCGCACTTTCCCTATATATATATATATATATATAGTTTAAATTTTAAATTGTTAATAAA
>JAOUZG010022948.1:1740388-1756786 GCA_026289955.1 Argiope argentata
TTTACATCAAATATATTGATATTTTATATAAATTAAATTGAGTTATTGCGCGTGTGTTTGATAAAATCAGTGTCTAGGGTACTGATACAGTAGGGTATTGATACAGTATTGTTTAAAGGGGGGAAAACAGATAATTTATTTACAGGTAACAAAATTAAAAGGACATTAACAATTATGACAGTAAAGGTTAGTTACATTTAGAATAAAGTAAATGGCCCTAAAGCGTAAAACTAAATTTCACCATAGAGTAGATTTTTTAGTAGTTATTAAATACTCATCTGTACATGACGAAGAACCTTCTTCCTCCAAACCTTCCACGCGAATGCCAATAGCTCACCATTTATAGTCAAGTGCCCCAGAGATTTGGATTAGTAGAACCCATGGTGCCATCTATCGCAATGCAATAAAACTAAATTGATGGCCACTAATTAAATCTCTCCCCCCCCACACCAATATCATATGATTGGCATGATGGTTAATACATAGTATGTTTCCCAGACGATGCTTTACAATTCATATAACACCTAGGCACGCTGAGTATCAAATTAAAATATGATCTTGGGGAATATTACACCACTTATCAGGCAATGCTCTCCGAAGTTCCGGTAGACTTGTAGGAGGAGATTGATGAGCTGTAACTCATCGGCCAAGCATGTTCCACACATGCTCTACTGGATTCAAGTCCAGTGAGGATACTGACCAGCCCATAGGGGTGATATCCTCCGATCGAAAGCAATCGTTTACGATGTTTACACGGTGAAGACGGGCGTTGTCATTCCCGACACGAATTCTGCACCCATGGCACAACCAGAAACCTGACTAAGGAAGGGGCATACACGACAGTTGCCCCGGACCCCACATAATTGGGAGGCCCCAAATTGAACATAAATATAATTTTATGTTTCCTTTTTTAATGAATCTTTTTCATTACTAAAGTAATGAGGCAGCGGAGGCCCCAACTAGGCTAAGTCGGACCCTGGACACTACGAAACAAACGTACATGTTGTTCCAGAATGACGTACCAATAGATTTAGCTTGTCATGGTTCCGATTTTAACATGCAGGTAATTTCTGGAACCCTGAATAATACCTCCCCAAACGAGTAATCCCGCACCATCATAACTTACACTTACATGATATACACTTGTCTCAACCATCTGATCCAACTACCCGCCACATCTGTAGATCCTTCCATCAATAGAATAGACAGTACACACGAGCAATGCTAACTCACAAACATAGGAGCTTACTTTACATATTTGTTGGACAGGCAAATATTAAATAAAGGTAATGCTTACCACACATTAGAATATTATATTCTGTATTCCAATTCCTACATAATACTATACTGATGTTAAAAAGGGTAAAATATTTTATTTTCTAACAGTATGATTTACGCAACTCTTATTGCTTTTTTAATATATAATGATCTTTTAAATGAAAGTCGAATTTCGAATTTGTAGATAACTTTATTCATTTTTAACAACAATTAATTTTTCTGGGATTGATTCTAACTTTTTAGAAATATTCTGTATTTGAAAAAAATAATTATCTAAATAAATGAAATTAAAATTAAAATCACTTCTAGATAGAACCATTATCAATATTACCTTATCCTCTGCTAGTTTTTCATCCATTGTTTTAGCATTTGATTGGGTTGCAGAATCACTTACTGTTGATTCAATTTTTTCAGAAATTTCCTAAATTAAAAAAACAAAACAAAACGTATAAGTAAATAAATTTAAATAGAATTTCTGCAATTAAAAAATAAAACAGGGTGAGTAATGAAATTTAGTCTTAAAAAAAAGGTACTTCATTAGCTACTTCAGTACGAAAAAATAAGAACCAGTATTAACACAGTAGCATTGATTACAGAACTAAGAGCTAAGAGAAATTCACGAAATTCCCCAGGAAATATCCTTTTTATACAAATATAAACAAAAAATACTATCAATAATTATTGGATATATCTCAAAAACTCTTAAGCCATTTTTTAAAAAATTCTGCAAATTTCCGAAAGGATACTCTAATTAAAGTACTTTCATTGCATTTTTAAAATTATTTTATTACACTAGAGTTTAGCTGTATTAGAAAAATACATTACTCCACTACTTAATTAACATTCTATTTCTTTGAATAAAAAACAAGAACATAAGCAAACATATCTATGATATAAAAATCATACAAATTTTAATAATTATATAAAACAAAATTCTATGTTCCGTCTTTAGTTTCTTTCAAGCTAAAACCTCTAAAACACGATATGATCTAAATAATAAAGTTTTTTTTACAACTTTTATTTCTGTTAAAGTTTGAATATCAGACCTAGCGGAATTTTTTAAAAATAAAAATGAAAATTTGACAAGATTGTTTCAACAAATGATTATTTCCAAAAGAATGAGGGTACTTAAAAAATACACATCAAAAGAAATTGTTGCTATTAAAAATTTACATTTTCAAATTAGAATGTTATAACACTGAATTTGACATAATTGACTAATGTAATAATATCGCAATAAATAATTGCAAGTAAAATTCCTTTCGCACGTCGTTCAAGAGATCGTCCAAAGCAACATATTAACGAGACCGATTATTGAATGTAACGTAATAAGCAGACTTGATGGTAATAAGAATAAAAGCGACTAAATATAATCTATATTTTTCATATGCACTTTTAGTGCATCTTCTCTCAAGTCAGATGTATCTGTTTCTTTTGCGTACTTTATTTATTCTCATTCTCCATGCGTATACTTTATTCTTATTTTTCAAAAGTAGGAGCCAATTTGCGTACTCTTAAAAAACCCCATAAAGGGTTAAACACAAAATTACCAGGCATAACTAAAATAAATTAGTCGCAATTTAGAACACTAAAAAAAAGTTCAAATGCTGACGTGACCCCCCCCCCCCCCAACACACAACAACTACAGCTATGGACCTTTTATAGCAGATTTGCATCTAGAATGACCGAAGAATGATAAAATTCGATTCCAAAATTGCCACAAACAAGTAATTCTGCGGAAAAGTTTCATAAATGAGTCGTTTGCTCCTAGCTTTTTTTAGAGATATTACAACAAAAAACTTAACAAAGCTCTCGCTCTCAAAAAGAGGACAGATTGAACCAATTATTATAATTTTTAATTGAATGCTTTCCTGATATATTTTCCATGTCGACCCACGAATGATTATATTGGATGTTTATTTCTTCATTGATTTAACAAAGAAATATATAACATGAAAATGTATATCAACAGAACAGATTTATTTGATTGGTTGTATAAGCATCTATTATTAAAGTCGCATAATATAGTCAGACTAATTATGTCAGATTCAGTACGAATACAAAGCTCAAGTGGATTTTAAATCTACCTTAATTATCATTCTCCCAATCTTTATCCATTTATAAAATCATTATTGTCACTTTATTTCATGTAATTGTGATTTGATTTCTCTGACTTTCCTCCCATTAATAATTCAAATTCTCAGAAAAAGGCATAATTTTTAACGTGCATGCAAAGCTTTAATTATATAGAGGTAAATACTATTATTGTTTATGCTACTGAAGATCTTTGTTATGTATAAAGCAGAGATAAAAAAATAAAATTAAATAGATTTGCAGAATTAATGTAACTTATTTAATTTTATTTTTAAAATTTGCAGGAAAAGAGAAGATTGTATCTTTGTTGAAGCACACAGTGAGATGCAAATATTTTTTAAAAGGTGACAAGATGTTGTTATGACTGCTTATAATACAGAGTTTAGTAATATATATTTCGGCTGATATCCTTAAAAGAGGTAATCTTTGGATGTGTAGAATAAGTAGGTGTACTTTGGTCTGAAAATTTTCCTCGATCAACAAAAAAATGCTTTTTTTCCATAATTAATTATGATTCAATTAATTAGGATTTAATCATGAATGACAATGTACTGCAATTTTTTTTTACATCGAATCGAATCGAATCAATAAAATTTAAAATTATGTTGAGATCAAGAACTATGTCTGTACTGTATATTATCGAAGATTTTACAAAAGTATTGAGAGTTCGGAAAAATGAAAGGAAATAATTTATTATAGCTTTTGATTTCGTTCATATTCATCAAATTACAGTCAAGTGGACTCTTTTAATATAAGCACAAGTATTATTTGATATTATAGTTGCCCAATAATGATATATCTCATTAGTCAGATACACTTCAATGAGGCGAAATCGTCAGGGTGGAGACGAAAATTAGTGAAATTTGAAGATGAAATTTTGTCAATGATTTATTTTTTCAGTTATCTTTTGAAATAGAGAGAAGAAAGCTAGATGTCAATTGAAGGCGTATCTAGGGATCCTGAGCAATGAAACGAAACAACAATTTTCGAAATTGATACGATGATTGAAACTGGAGAATTCTGCCGTCAAGTATTTCCCCATAGAGAATGTACAATTACTTGGTGTTTTTACCACCCATTTCTCAAGAAAATAGAGAATGGCAAATGCCAACTGATTATACATATTAGGAATATATCTAAATAAATATTTTATACGAAATTTCGAAATTAGTGCAGTAATTTGGTTTGGAATTACTGTACTGTCGTTTGTTTTTTCCATACAAAATGTACGGTGACATATAGCAAACAGAAAGACATTAATGATTGTTGATGATGTATCTAAAAGTCAGAAGCTTTCAAACAAATTGAAAATTAGCAGAATCGAACTGGAACTAGTAGTTGGGACTGCTTAATAGGCTATTCCATTATTTAAAGCAAATGGATAGTATTTAGCGGTTCAATAGATGCGGTTTGGAAGTGAAAATGCAGGGTATGTTCAGACTGTTAAGAAGAGCATTAACATTTCGCATTAAATTTCAGCAACTTACTTCCCTAAGAGATTTTTTTTTGTATGATGAAAATTAGATTTAAAATTTGTTTCCTTTATGTCACCAACAGTAACTTATATGACCCTGAGATTCTCTAAAAATCATCCTTTAATGAACTGACTTTTCAGAGTTTTCAGCCACTTTATTGCAAATTGTTCCAGGATATTGTAAAAAGTTCTTAAACTCTAGTACAAAAATTACATGAAGAAAAAAAAAATACTTGAATAATTCATTAATAAGAATACTGATAGGTAATTAAAAAATGCGTAAGTCAAACCCATAACCATGTGGGGGGAAAGCAACTAAGGGCTGAAATTACTGTTAAAAACAATCTCAAGTGATTTTTTTTTGTGAGTATATAAAAGTATGCCAGGAAAAAAATTATGCTTTTACCTTCTTAAGCAAGCAAAAGATAAAAAAAAAAAACAAAGAAGAGTCAAAGCAATGAAAGGAATATATTCTCTCGACATTATCAGCATTTTCGTAAACTGAATTAAAACCTTTTCATCAAGTCAACATTTATTGGCATTGTATAAGTGAGTTCGTAATTTCCATCAAGAGTTGGAAGCTGAGACACCGGAAAGAAAATACATTCATACAACCATACAGATCAAGCTTTATATAAATTCCGATAAAAATAACCCGTTTTTAAGTACCTTCAATGACGTTACAACACTCTAAAACAAAATAAAATGGGCGCAGTTTGGCCAGTGTAGTTGAAGAGTTCAGAACCAACTAAAGTGTCGTTTCGCGCGCTTGGAAAGCTTATTAAACCATTATAGTTGTTAGAAAGGTCAGGAAAACAACTGCAGTGGATGGCCAATATATCATCCTGCAGGTGAAAAGAGACCGATACAAGTCAGCAAGGGCTACTGCTCGGTAACTGTGTACAACAGGGCGTTAAGTGCCGTGGTTAACTGTGGCCAGACGTTTTCACAAAGGTGGCCTATTCGCCCACAGTCCTAAACACTAATCCCTTTGAAAGGTGGCCATTGCTGGCACCGTTTAGAATGTGTAAGGAGCACAAAAACTGGACATCTCATCAATGAAATCATGTCCTCTTTAAGGACGGGGGTCATTTCAGTACAATAAGTGATTCTCAAAGTCAATTGATTTAGAAAAAGACTGGGACATGGTTTCAACCCAGTAAAATCATGGATAGAGACAGCTTAGGTAGTCCTGGAGTCGTCGTGGGGGAGGCATTATGCTAAACGCGTGGACTCAGCTTCACGTTTTTGACAGAGGTTCTGTAACTGGAGATCACTATTGTACGGAGTTGATCCATCCTCATATGCGTCTGTCCCGAGGTGCTATAAGACCAGGCATCAAAGGTTTTTTTTTTTTGGATGACAATGCATGGCTACACCTGAGTGCTGATGTTCAACAGCTGCTGGAAAGGATATCACTCGAGTATGTTGGCTAGCATTCTTAATTTAAAACCCATAGAATATATGTGGGATGCTTTGGGGAGATGCCTAATGGCACGATTACATCCTCCGAGGAGCACCCAACAACTGAAACAGGCGCTGATTGATGAATGGGCACTCTTACTTCAAGAACTATTGGATAATCTGGTGCTAAGCAACCACTGCAGTAAAGGGATGGCATATTCTACACTAAGAAGCATCAGCTTGTTGTTCTTCCTTTTGGAAAGACAATCATGTGTAGCGGTATCATGAGTTCTATAAAGCCTTTTTTGTTTGATTCTATACTATATGCTTTGTTTTCATTTTTGCCAACTATGCTTCCGCCATCGTTTAAGTACAAACTGATGCCTCTAATTTCTGAATTTCATGTCTCTCAGTTGATTTCTCGAAGAGTTATAACAAAAAAAAAAAAAAAAAAACACATGTTAAGTTTTGTACACCAGTGAATATATTCGGGGACAAGTATTTCTTAACAGGGCTGATGTAACAGTAAACGCTGAAAGTGTCAAAATCAAGGGTCGCCTCTTAAATACTGCATGTAGATTCCTTTGTTTTTTTAAATAACATCTGGATATGAATGAAATTAATTGGCGGATATCTCAATGACAGATGCTTTAGATTGCTGTCTTAACAGTTGCCTATAATAACAAATTTGTAATAAATATTGAGTCTTTAATAGGAATAATTCTGTTGATTGCATTCTATATAGTGTCCACAAGATTCAAACTGAGGAATTAGGGAGTCAAATTCTAAGCTTGAACTGCTTAGTTTTTATCACAAACCAGTCTGTTCTCTAAGATATGCATAGCTATGTTCAGAAACAGTGTTGCATTATTAACGCGTGTGAAGTCCATAAATGCATGAAACTATCAAAAAAAAAAATACTGAAGAGAGTGATTTCCCATACAGTTGTTTCAAGTTCAACACGTGACAATATCCGCGACGGGCAAAGTATGCTTCACATCATTCGGGAATAATCAAAAATTTGCACAATACCTTGTAGATAAATCTTGTCAACAACCTAATGTAATTTGCATTAATCAGATAATCACTTAACATGAACTAAAAATAAGACTTGCCAAACAAGCTTTTTTTTGGTCAACTACAGTAAAATTTCTGCGTTTATGCGCCCAGATTTACTTGAAAACAAAGTTGGGCTGTGAATAAAAAAATCCATTTAATCTTTTTCTGCCATATGAACAGCTTATGTCTTGTGTAAGACATCAAGGAAACATATTTAAAACATTTTCGTTAATAATGGCAATCAGTTTCTGCAACGTAGTTGCAACTAACGTAGATACTTTTGACGGAAATGTTGCAGGTTTTAATAATTTAATAGGTTGGCAACTGCATAGTCCCTCGAGAAAAATACTGCCTTAGATGAAGCACATCCGTTCGAAATCTTTTATAATGGAGCAAGAATCTTAAATGTTTAAATATCTTTATTAAATCTGAACCCAACATATCTAAATTGGATTCAGATTAACAAACATTAGATTTTCAAGATCAGTTAGCTATCATGCAATAGCCAATAAAATTTTATTAAGCATTTTAAGGAGATTTTGAGAGCTTAATACATAGTAATGATTATCATCCGTTTCTTCATATCCTTTTAATGTGATTTGAATTCGGTTATCAAACGACCTTTAATGCTTCAGTATTAATTAAAGCCAATAAAATTACATATCCCTATTTCTAAATCAAATTATTCACGGTACTTTTAATAATCTAGGGCAGATCCTGAAAGACTGGAAGCAGAATATCTGTTTTAAGAATACACACTTTTTTAAAATAAAGCATTGTTGAGGAACTAAATTACAATCTATTAAAAACATACATATTAATTCTAAATCAAGTAAGATAACAATAACCTGGGTTGCTATGAACTTGCCAGTTATACACAGAGTAACAATTTAATTTATAATCCTTTTCATAATTTGAATTAATACGAAAAATACAGCTTTTAAGTAAATGATTTATAAAAAAGTAACAGGATCGCAAGATACCTTAACTTCTTTTTGCTTTTTATTTGCTTTTTTGGAAGCTGATTTCTTTGTAGAATCTAGATGTGTCAACACTATATATATATATATATATAATAGATGCACAAAAAAAACTTCATTTGCTGTATATGCACTTAACAACAAAAATTATAAAATGGAAGGAAAATTTATGCAACATGACAAAATAACAAATTGCTAAAATTACTTCACCATTTTATTCAATTTCTTTACATTTGCAAAAAGAAAAAAATTGAAATCAACAAAAATTTACAAAACAGAGTATATACCTCTAATAAAACATGAAAAACATAGAAAAACAAAAGCTGAAATATCATCGTTAAAATAAGAGATGTAAATTATTTAAAATGTGTCTTATTTCTTAATAAATGACAAGCAAGCTTTTGTAGTACTAATTGTAATTTTTTTTTAAATTTAGGCAACTGTTTACATTAGAGGGCATATACTCGTAAATAAGCATTATACAGGGTGATTATAATTAAAGTTACGATTACAAAAATAGATAATTTCAAAACTACTGGTCGGAATGACTTGATATTTAAGAAGAAGAATCGTGAGGCAATGGAATGTTGTTTGGGGAAGGAAAAAAATAGTTTCGAAATTACCAAAAGACGGCGTTGTCAGAGTTCACATTGTCTGGAGATATGCAAACTACTTATACGTGACATACGCACCACAGACATAGTTGCCATAAAAATTCAAAGCACCAGTTCTTTGCTTGAGTGCTTCGTCATAACTATGACGGATCACGCTCTGCTCTTAAAGCTTTTTTAAAGTACGATGACTGTGCACTTACAGCTATCAGGAAGGACACTCAAACTTTAAATCGTGTCCGATAACCACAAATCATTTTCGAAAAATGATAGCTAAATTCGAAGAGATCGGTTTATTTGAGGTGAAACATGATAGAGGAAGGAAATAAGTTAGTGAAAGATGTAACTACAGCATTACAAGAACAGACTAACAATGATGCTGGAATTAGCAGTGCACTGGGAGTTGGCCGAATGCTGGATATATCGATCAGCATAATGCATAAAGTCCTGCGGAACATTTTGTGCTGTTATCCGTACAAGATAACTCATGTGCAGCAGTTGCTGCCTGCTGACCAGAAGCACGTGAATCTTTTTCACTACGATTTCTTGTTCGGATGGAAGTGGACAATGGATGGCCATGGAACATTCTGTGGCCTGACGAAGTTTACTTCTATTTGCACGGTTCTGTAAATACACAAAACTGCAGGAAGTAAACAAACGAAAATCCGTTCCAGCTGCAGCCATTACCACTTCAGTCAGAAAAATTCACAGTGTGGTGCGAAATAAAGGCAGTATTTATCGTCTGTCCGTTTTTTCTTCGAGGAGATCACACCTGCGGGTCCCGTTACCTACATCGTTACTGGTGAGCGGTATGAAGCACTTTTGCGTAATCATGTCCTTCCGGCACTTCAGCAGCGTCAGTGTGTAAATCGCACAATATTCATGCAAGACGGCGCTCCTCCGGACATTAATACCCCTGTAAAGCAGCTCTGAGTGCTCGTTTTGGAGAAAATACGACAATAAGTCACCATTTGCCAACAACGATGTCACCATGATCCCCCAACTTAAACTCGTGTGATTTCTAGCTTTTGGGGTACCTGAAAAATGGTGTTTACAGCGGGCGGATTGAGAATCTAACAGACATGGAGGTAAGCCTCATACACCATATCAATTATATCAGTTTAGATACTCTCTGATCTGTTGTGAAGCATGCCGTTTTGTGCTTCAGCAGAAAAAGGCGGAGGCCATATCAAACAACTTTCGCCTTAACCACCCTCAGTAAGAAGTCTGCTCCATAAAGCTCTTTTTTTTTTAAAGTTATCATTGTTATTGCTATAAACATGTATTCTTGTTTCATCGCTAATAAATTTTTAGTAAACCCTTGAACTTTGTTTTCTTTTAGTTAACAGTATTCCTGTATTTAAAGAATCCATTTTTGGTCTTGCCCTTGACAGCTCCGTCTATCGGAACATAGCAATTTGACAATGCCCTATTTTGAAACTATTTTTTCCTTTGCCAAACAGAATTCCATTGTCACACGATTGTTCTGTTAAAATATCAAGTTATTCTGATAAGTAGTTTTAAAATTATCAATTTTTGAAATCGTAATTGTAATTATAATCACCCTGTATATAAGGATAAATCTACGCTCTCTCATTTCTGAATCACTATCCTTAAAAAAACCTTAGTGAAATTAATAAAACGTAGTATAGAGTTTCTTCATTAGTTAACTAATCCAGTGGATTAGTTCACCTTTTCATTTTAATATCGTAATAATAATTAGGCAAAAATAGATTTCAAAGAATGTAGTATCGTATTATGGATGGTTTCTCAATTTTTTTTTTATAGAGCATAAGAAAATGATGATCTGTAAGATTATAAAAGGTATCGAAAGAGCAGCAATAATTTAGAAACTTTTTTTGAAAACTGATCATATCTATTTCATAATTAATTTTAAAAAGTTAAGAAATTTAGGTAGATTTATAAAGTAAAAAAAGGTTTTGATGCAATTCTAAATTATGCCCTCCAACAGGCAGGTACTGATATTAGAAAATGATAATAATAATTAACTAGTTAAAATTAATGCATAAAATTTTCAGTAACACAGAATTGTATCAAAGCCATACATTAAATCAGGTAAAAATAAGTAATACTAAGTATAGAAATCTATTTCATACAAGAAATCTATTTCATCTATTTTTACAAGATACCGTATTCGTTTTTCCCCCCTATCCAAGTCCTTCGAGTTTGATTTACTTACAAATAGGTTAGTATTGGATAAGAATTTCTAAATATACAGTGAATTAAAAAGTAAATTAATTAAAAAATGAAATGCATAACATAATAAATTGACATGGAGATACTGAGAATATTACCTTATTTTCATTATGCTTTAGACTTGTTTCCAGAAGTCCTACTTTAGTTGCAAAATCGACTGGTGTTAAACTTGGGGGCATATGATTAGCCTCCACCCGATATTGACTTGATTCCCTAGATTTTGATACGTTTGCAGAGTCCTCTAAATCTGGGGGCACAGTTTTAGTTTCTTTTGGATGTTCAATTAATTCCTTTGACCCTGAATTGTTTGCAGAATCTTCAGATGTGAAATCCGGGGACAAAGCTATGGACATTTTTTGCTTATCACTTGATTTTATAGATCTGCTATCATCTACAGAATCTTCTGGTCTTAAATCTGGCACCATAGCCTTAGGTTCTTGCTTTTTATTAGATTTCTTTGATTTTGGTTGTTTTGTCAAATCATTAAGTGTTAAATCTGGAGGCATATATTTAGTCTCCTTTTGCTTTTGACTGGACTTTTTTGATACTGATTTACTTGCAGAATCAACTGATTTTAAAGGCAGCGGCACAAATTCAGGATCTTTTCGCCTTTTTCTTGATTGTGACTTATTTGCCGAACCGTCTGATGTTAAACCTGAACACACAGATGTAGGCTCTTGTTTCATTTGAACAGATTCTCTAGCTTCTGATTTGTCGGCATAATCGCTTGGTGTTAAATCTGGCGAACTAGTTTTAATTCCAGTCCGTTTTTGGCGCATTGCTTTTGATTTTGGTTTGTTTGTAAAATTATCTATAGTTAAATATGGTGATATAGAATTAATCTCTTCTCGAATTTCACTAGACTCTTTTGATGTTGACTTATTTGTGCCTGATTTTAAAGCTGGCGGCACAGCTTTCGTCTCCTTTCGGTTTCTACGGGATTCAACTGATGCTAATTTGATTGGAAGAGAATGCAATTTTAGATCTGACGGCACAGGTTTCATCACTTTACGCTTTTGATTCAATCCCCCAGATTTTAGTTTGTTTGCCGAATTCTCCGGTGTTACATTTGGCGGCGCAGCTTCCATCTGGTATCGCTTTTGACCTGATTCCTTTGATTTTGATTTCTTAGGAGAATCATCTGTTGTTAAATCTAGCGGCAGAGCTTTAGGCTCATTCTGATCTTTTCTTGATTCCTTCGATTCTGATTTATTGGCAGAATGTCTTGCTTTTAAATCTAGTTCCACAGCTCTCGTGTTCTTTTGATCTTGACCTGATTCTGATTTTTCTAAAGAATTGTCTGGTGTAGAGTTTGGTAGCATAGTTTCAATCTCTACGCTTTTTTTAAGCGATTCCATTGCTTCCGATCTGTTTTCAGAATCATCTGTTGTTAAATCTGGCAGCAGAGTTTTAGGCTCTTTTCGTTTTTTTCTGTAATCCTTTGATACTAATTTATTGGAGTGTGAGTCCAATGTTGAATCTTGCGGCACAGTCTTAGCTTCTTTTTTCTTTTTACTTGAATCCTTTGATTCTGATTTGTCGGCAGAATGATCTACTTTTAAATATGGTGGCACAGCTTTAGGTTGATTTTTCTTCTGTTTTGAACCTCTTGATTCTGATTTATCGGCAGAATAGTTTGCTTTTAAATCTGTCGCCACAGCTCTCGAGTCTATTTGCTTTGGATCCAACTCACTTGGTCTTGATTTGTCTAAAGAATCGTCTAGTGTTGATCCCGGTAGCGTAGTTTCAGGCTCCTTTCGTTTTATATGTAATTCAGTTGTTTTCGATTTGTTTTCAATATCGTCTGTTGTTAAATTTGGCGGTAGAGCTCTAGGATGTTTTCGGTTTCTTCTCGAATCCTTTGATTCTAATTTACTGGCAACAGAGTCTAATGTTAAATCTTGCGGCACAACCTTAGACTCTCTTTTCTTTGCATTTAACAGTATCGATTCTGATTTGTCGGTAGAATGGTCTGCTTTTATATCTGGCGGCGTAGCCTTAGGTTGTTTGTGTTTTTGATTAGACACCCTTGATTCTGATTTATCGGCAGAATGGTTAGCTTTTAAGTTTGGCGGCACAGCTCTCATATTTTTTTTATTTAGACTTGATTTCTTTGATTTTGATTTGACCAAAGAATCGTCTGGTGTTGAATCCGGTAGCATAGTTTCAGTCTGTGTTCGTTTTTTGTGCAATTCAGTTGTTTTCGATCTGTTTTCAAAATCGTCTGTTGTTAAATCAGACTGCAGTGTTTTTTGTTGCTTTCGGTTTTTTCTCGTATCCTTTGATACTAATTTACTGGCGAGAGAGTCTAATGATACATTTTGCGGCGCAGCCTTAAACTGTTGCTTTTCATTCGATTCTTTTGATTCTGACTTATCAGCAGAATGGTCAGTCTTTAAAACTGACGACATAGCTTTAGGTTGAAATCGATTTGATCCCCTAGATTCTGATTTGTCGGCAGAATGGTCTACTTTTAAATCTGGCGCCAGAGCTCTCATACCTTTTTTATTTAGATTTGATTTCTTTGGTTTTGATTTGTCAAAAGAATCGTTTGGTGTTAAGCCCGGTAGCATAGTTTCAGTCTCTGTCCTTTTTTTCAGCGGTTCCCTCGTTTCCGATCTGTTTTCAGAATCGTCTGCTGTTAATTCTGGTGGATAATTTTTAGGCACTTTTTGATTTTTTATAGACTTTTTTGATGATAATTTGTTTGGAAGACCCTCAGAAGTTAAATCTTGCGGCATTTTATATTTATGACTTGATTTCCTTGGTTCTGATTTGTCAGCAGAATGGTTTACTTTTAAATTTGCCGGCACAGATTTCAAGTCTTTAAGTTTTTGATTTGAATCTCTGGATTTAGATTTGTCAACATAACAACCTGGTGTTAAGCCTGTAGGCACAGTCTCAGCCTCGCTTAGTTTTTTACTTAATTCCCCTAATTTCGATACTTTTGCTGAATCATCTGCTGTTAAATCTGGTGACAAAACTTTCAGGTTCTTTCGCTTATGAATTGATTCACCAGGTTTTAATTTGTCTACAGAATTTAATTTGTTTTCTAATGTTAAATCTGAAGGCACAACTTTAGACTGTTTTTTCTTGTGATTTGATACATTTGATTCGGATTTGTTAGTAGAATCAACTGGTGTTATATCTGGCGGCAGAGTTTTAGCTTCTTTGCGGTTCTTCCTTGATTCTTTTGATTTGTTTGAAAAGTACTCTAATGTTAAATCTGGAGGCATAGTATACGTTCTGTTTCTTTTCTGGCTTGATTCTCTTGAATTTGATTTGTTCTTAGAATCGTCAAATGTTCCAGAGATATCCTGCATTTTAAAAACAAAAGCTTATAAATAATATATATACTTAAAAAACTTAAATATACTTTCATGTCCATAAATTAGAGATAATTCAGAGTCACGCGGAAATTGAAATCGAAAATACATATATCACCCGTAAAATGACGGCACACATCTTTAAAAATCCTATGCACATGGCAGGAAGCCAATAGATGACACCAAAAGTACGTCACAATGACGAGAATGTAAAAAGGTGATGTATAAAAAATACAGGCAAAGATGTAAAATTGTTCACAAGCGCTTTATAAGTATTTTAGTGCAATAACCGCATAGTTATGACACAATAGACGTATTTGGATGACTTTTTACGTGGTCGAAATGTTGGCCGTCTGGAATGTGGGCGTACACAGTTGGAAGTATACGAGGAACTTGGAATGGCCCAGAGTGTCATCTGATAATGGTAATGTCAGTAGACATTACAGCACAGGTCGTCCGCGAGATACAATGGCAAATGAAGACCGGTATTTGGCAGTAACTGCCAAAAGAAACAGACAATGCACAGCATCAGACCTGTCTCGTCAGCTCTTTTCTGACACTGGTACGATAATTTCAAGGCTGGCCGCGTACATACGCTTACGACAAATTGGTCTATATGCTCGTAGATCACTCGTCAGACATGTTTCAATTGCTACAACTCACTGTAGAGAGCAGTTAACTTGGAGTAGAGATCATGCATTTTGCACACCGCTACAGTGGGCTTGTATGATATTTGAGTACAGGTACAATATGAGTACAGGTTTAGCTTACAATCTGATTCTCGCCCGACTTTCATATGAAGAAAGCCAGGTGCCTATTACTATCAAGAGAACTTCATTGAACGACACCATTACTGCGGTGAAGGATTGCTCGTTTTGGGAGGAATTATTCTGGGTTCCAGAACTGCCCTGCATGTTCAAACTGAAACAATGACTGACCAAATCTATTGGGACGTCATTATGTAAAAACATATACGTTTGTTTCGGGCGCCATAGACGCAGAATTCGTGTTAGGTATGATAACGTCCATCCTCACCTTGCAAATATCGTAAACTAATGTCTTCGATCGAAGGATATCACCCGTATAGATTGGCCAGCCTTTACATCGAATTTGAATCCAGTAGAGCATGTGTGGGACACACTTGGCCGACCACTTCCTATATGTCTACCGGAACTTCGGAGAGCATTGCTTGATGAGTGGTAATATTCCCCAAGATCAGATCGTAATTGGATAGCGAGCCTAGGCGCTGTACGGTATTGCATCGTCTGGGAGACATACTATGTATTAACCGTCATAAAAATCAAGTAATATTAGTTTTTGTAAATAGGTTTTTTAAATTTGTTTCAGGAGCAAAAATTGCAATTTTTATTATTTTTATTAATGTTATCAAACATATAGTACCTTTTTTGCTCTTTACCTTTTGTTTAATAAATAGGCATTAGAAATAAGTCATTTGTTTTGCTTCTGACTCCTTCATTTCCTGAACTTGCATTATCCTTAATTTATGGACGTGAGTGTATATAAAAGTGACATTAGTAATATCGTTCTTAAATAAATATTAAATTCCACAGTGCAATTAAAAATATATATTATTATTTAAGTTGCAATTTATGTGTTTATGCAAAGATGAAAGCATGTGCACTATTCTTATATTTAAAGATGAATGATAAAAAATATATAAGGAATCATTCATGAATAAAAATTTCCATAAATATTATCATTTGCTTATTTGTACGCTTTGCACTACTATTTCTGCACAAGGCTTATTTACAATAAAAAACAAAAATAGATTTACAAGAAGATTATAAATGAATAGTTCACCTATTTTTATTGATTCATATATAAAAGACTAACTTTATACTGCTGCATTTCGTAGAAAATAATAGTGCACCTTTGAAAACACACATTTGATTAATTTTTATTTGCATAGCATTTCCATCTAAACCAGTTATTAT
>JAOUZG010022948.1:1757186-1775830 GCA_026289955.1 Argiope argentata
TATATATATATATATATATATATATATATATATATATATATATATTATATATATATAAAATTTGTACTGAAAGCAAATTGCAGAATTGGGATCCAACATCATTAAGAGCACACATGTTGAATTTTCATTTACGTTTTCATTCCATTTCAATAACCACACAGCACAACAGCAGAAGGTTTGCAAGTCATAAAAAAGGGTCGAAACATTAATCTCTAGTCTTATATAATATGATACTCTCATAAATCACACACGTGTCGATTTCCGAGAGGAATTCTGATTATAAGTGATTTATTGTCTATCCACTGGGCACGTGGAGTAATCAATGACAAATTATCTTTATAATACTTTATTTGGTTTATGAAATAGAAAAAAGGGAATGGATCAGGAAATAATGAAACATGTTAGAATAAAGTTACTATTAAGTAAATTAATACCGTAGAACTCAATTGCAATAAAGTTTAAAAATAAAATTACAGACAGATAGATAGATACACTCACACAGAAGGTTGCCGAATCTGACCGACAAATTCAGAGAGATGGTAGTAGGCATCAAAAGGATAAATAATCAACATATAACATAAGGTCCCAAACAACGTTTAGTAGAGGAACATCTCTAAAATATTGGGAGGGAAAAGCAACGAGCAAGTATTCATTAAAAAACTTGCTTGAAGAAATACTTGCTTGTGGCTTTTATTTTCCACAAACGCATTGAAAATTTAAATTCGAGAAGGCTTATTTTCAATACTTTGTTTTTAATCTTCTCATTCATAGGGCCAGTCTCTTCACAAGCCTCGTTGATTTCTCGACCTCTGTTTTTGAGATTTTCATCGAATAAACGTCACCTGAGATCCTATATTTTATGGTAATTTTTAATCGCCTTAATGCTTACTATCACCTCTTAGAATTTATCTTTCAAATTTGCTAGCGGTATCTCTCACATTCATTTTAGTTTTCCTTGAATGTCTTAAAAATTCATCAGTTTTCGTACTACATATATTAAATTAAAGAGTATGAAATTCCTTATATTTTCAAGTGTTAATTTTTCTTCAGGTTTTAATAATTTTGCAGATAAGGGTTCTAAATTACTTTTTCGCTTTCTATAATTTACGAGATCCTATATCACCAAATGAGCATGTTACTTACATGAAAAAAGACAAAAAAAATTCAAGAATGTGCTTTCACTTAATAAAATTCATATTTGAAACATCATTCGTTATTTTTCAATTGATTTCTTACAGTTTTCAACAATTTTCGGATTACCAATAATTTTGCGATTTTCACCCACTTAAAGTCGTTTGAGCTCTATTTGTATGGTGATTATTTATCCTCTTTATGCTTACTGTCATCTCTCTGAACTGTCGGTTAAATTCAGCAAACCATGAACACACACAAACGTTAATGTACATATGAAACTCTAGCTTTAAAGGATAATAATTGAGAAATATTTTTTAAAAGCATGAAATATATGCAACAACAGTACTAAAGGTTAACCCATAGAATATCTCAAAATAGTAATAAAAAAGTATGACATGAAATGAAGTTCAGAATACCAAAGAACAATAAAAATCATTAAATAAAGTCGCAAAATGCAAAAGGATAAATAAAAAAAAAGGTGGAGGATAGTACATATAAAGGAGGAATAAAATAAGTAATCAACACTAACATTAGTTCAATCCCTTTTATCTAAAATCAAGGTTTGTTTTAAGATGCATCAATAACACAAAATTAATAATAGTGGAAGGATTGCTGAGAATAATCATAGAAAAAGAAGGAAATAAGGTACAAACGTTTTCAGTTTATTAAAAAATATTTGAATGCATTTACTGTCAATCATTTTTAAAAAAAGAACAAATCTTATACATAAGTTTTCCACACCCTCGAAAAAGAAATATTAGAGATAAATCCTAGGTGCCAAGAGTCCCAAACAGTTTCACATTTTCTTTACAAGTGATTCTTCTGAATCGTACCTAAGATGCATGTAAGTCAATTCATGAAACATATAACATTTTATGCTACTTTTCTGAAGTGAACTTGTCGATTGAAGGGGCAAAATTTTCCTAATTAAAAATTGTGGGTTTCCTCCACCCCCCCTAAAATTCAATAGATTCTTTTCGTTACACTGCAATATAAGAAAAAAATGTAAGGGTTCAGGCAAAACACTAGATTTATGGTTGATAAAAGCTCGATCCATGAATCAGAATTACTCAACACGTAAGCACAAGAAATTATATGCATGCCACCTTTTTCAGTGCATCAATCAATACAATTAAAAAAAGCAATTTAGAAATGAAAGATTACCTTATTTTTTATTGGTGTTTCTTTTATGGCTTGAGAACTCATTGGGGATGGAGAGATGAAATCTATTTCTTCACTTGTCGTACGACTTCGGTCAGATTTACAAGATGATTTCTAAACGTTTTAATAAAAATTCTTTAAAACCAATATTATGGTTAAAATTCATAGATTTGTTAAATTTTCTTTAATACTATATCTACGAATCCAAAAGTATTTGTAAATTAAATTTATCACATAAATAACTAGAAGAGCATATAATAAAAGTAGAAAAACATTCAAACCTTTCTTTTACTGTGTTTCTTTTCTCTTTCCACAGGCTTATTTTCAATTGTATATTCAACATTCTTATCTGAGGTGTTCTTAACACGTTCGCCAGCACATTTGGAAGAATCCTAAATTTCAAAGTAAAATAATGCTAGTAATCTAAATTCAACTTCTCTTAAGCATGGCTTGCCAAATAAATATAAACAAACTAGCATGCATTTCATTAAATTTGGTAGTTTCTTTTCCCGACTTTCAGTAGATTTTTATAAATGCAAACGAATCATTTTGAACGGATGACAAGAGAATTCAGACTGCATTAAGTAACAAATAGTTTAAATTGCTTTGTTTTCAAAATTTCGTAAATTGACACTTTGAAATTATTTAGTTATAAGCTAAAAACGTGCAGCTTACAGAATAACATCCTTAAATCAGTTTACATTTTTCTGTAAATTACATCAATGAACACTCAATCCGCATAACTTGAAATCCACTTTAGAAATATAACCAGAGATTAAAAAAATGTGAAACAGAAAAAAGAAAAACATGCATCAGAATTAAACCAGCAAAGGAAGAAGTGCAGAATAAATAAAATTCATTGATTTCTTAATAGCGAATGAATATATTTGTGACTAAAAAATAACAGCTGATAAAATATATTCAAAACTAAATGTACAGATATTTAAATTTTTATCTCATTTTTTTATATATATACTTCACAATTAAAGAGTTAGTAGTAGAACGAAGCAAATTTAAAGAAATTGAAAACATTTGTAACAAAAAAGAAAACTCTAATTTTTCAGTTTTTGTCTAATGAAATAGGAGACATAGAAACGTATCCTTTGAATAGGTTTGAAAAGCCAAAAGTTAATAAATTATCCTTTATCAATAAATCTAACAGGAATTTTTATGAAACAATTTCCACCTTAATCTAGAAACCCATTTTCTTCACATTTCGGTACGCATAAAACAAATTCTATTAGTTACAACCATATGAAATATTTTACAATATTTAAGAAACTTTAGGTATCTATTAAAGATATTTTAATTTTTTCTGAGGAATAATATTAATCTTTAGAAGCTATTTATCATGAAAAAAATCATATATATATTTTAAATTTTCGAATTAAATGAAATTCATTATTTTCTTGAAATTTTAATAATTATTATGTTTAAATAAAAACATATTCACTGTATTTGTTAAACCTATCCTCGTATATTATAATAATTTTGGAGTGATTTTACTTAATTATTTTTTCAGAGAGGATCAATTTAAGGTTATGAACTTCAAAACTATTACAGCACTACATATATATGATTTGCCATTAAAAAAAAATACGAGAAACTAACCATAAACTAAACACCATACCTAAAATAAAATAAAACATTCGTTATAGGTCCGAAATTTCACATCAGATATTAAATATTACTTTGAAAAAATTCCTTAACTTACAGATGAAATTTCTGCAATTTTCATCGTAGAGTACATCCCAGTATTCTTAAGGTGTTTTCACACTAATAGAATTTAACTTGCTTCTAATTCATTAAGTAATAAATTCAATGATTTAAAAATATAATAATGATTTTTTATTATACCCCTAAATTCCGTTTTTACTTCAGGGTTGAATTATTTATGAACATATTACATGTTTTTAAAAATTCATCTCAGATTTCACAATTATTTTACAGAAATGAAATTTTTCCTTGTGTATTTTAACCGGCCTCAAGAATAATAAAATCCTATTCTGAACATGCTTACATCACCGTTTCCATGGAAATGTGTCATTTCTGGCTAATACTCAGGGATTTAATGAGATTCCATGGAAAGATCGGATCTCCATTGTTAGTTTATTTTACAAACTGCACATGCACTCTTTGAAATATTTCAAGAATATTTTTTAAAGAAATTTAAGTTATCAGAAATTACATAAACAAACACATGAAATAAATGACAAATAAAAAGTGACATTGGTTTTTATTGGCTTTATTTGCGTTTCCTTACAAGTTATTTGATTTGGAGAAGCAGAAATAATCTCATCATTTATTACATTACTCCCATCAGACTTTCTGAAGAACTTCTACATTGTTATAAAAGGTAATCTTAAAAATTATATACACAAGAAAAATATCAAAGTTATTCCTTTATACAGAAAGAAATAAATTGCTCACTTCAGAGGGAACTAAAATGCATTCTATTGATCCGAATCACATAAAATCTGAACTATATAATATAGAGATGATGCGCTTTACACTCATTAAATAAAAAGAAAAAAATGGTACAAAAATCCATCGTTAGGTCACGTTGTAATACACATAAAACCATTTAATATGGCTTATAGTTGCTAAATAAAGAAAAATTAAAATTTCTCAACATGTCTACCTTCATTTTCAACAATATGCTCTAATCGGAGAAACATATTTTCTATAGATGACGGGGGCGAGTCTGCCAGAATATTAAGAATATTGTTCCGAATGTTGTCCTTCAGATCTGGAAGAGATGATGGCCTTTAACAGTAGATATTGTCCTTCAATTAACCCATCAACCAAAAGTCGCAAGTGGTAATGTCCGGCGAACGAGGAGGCCAGGGTATTGGTAAATGACGGCTGGATACCCGTGCTTATGTGAAATGCTGTATAAACAATCGCTTTACACGACGATCAACATAAGGTGGTGACCATCCTGCATGAAAATGATGTCTTGAAGGCGTCCACGCTATAAAAAAGTTGGCCTTACAAAATTTCTCAGCATATCATGGTACCGCTGTCCTGTGACCGAGTCTATTCAAACAAATTTCTTTTTAAAAAACTATAAAGGTAGCTGTAAAACCCCCGCCATACTGTCACTTTTTCAGGATGCAAGAGTTGTTCCTGGATAACTTGAGGGGTTTTTTTTTGAGCCCAAATTCGACAGTTGTGGGAGTTAACTCGCCCATTGAGACAAAAATGGGAATACTCACACCACAAAATGGTCCATGGTCAAGTTGTGTCAACCCCCATTCGAGCAAGGAACTGAAATTCAATAGTTTTACAAATCTCTTTTCCGTCCTGCAACAGGTGCCTAGACTTGTCTCCAGAACACAAGAAACAACTAATAAACTCACGCTTTTATGTAGCGACTGACTGTTGGCTTCAACGAGTTCGGTCACAACGCTCGAAGATGGTACTTTTTTTCGGCCTCTACCTGGAAGAATGCCAAGTTCCCAGTTTTTCCAAATTTCTGAATAATCTTGAGTAGGGCATCTGGAGATATTTGACCTCCTAGTATTTCCTTCATGCGACGAAAATCCTTTAGAGATGCAGCGGAGTTTTGTTGGTTCTGGTAGAATAATTTCACCAGCAGCACTTTGCAACGTAGGCATGAAGAACAGAGAAGAACTAATGTTCGTGCAGATTCCGCCTTCTTTTTATCCATAGAAATGTGGTAATGGACATGCGCTGTAACGCAAATTATGTTTTACATTTTTAACGTATGCAAATAAATGCCATTTCTGTTACAGAGCCATCTATTAGGGGATTTTTATACTTTTTAAATTAATAAATGTAAAGTGCATCATTTGAATAACCTGTAGTTCAACTTTTAACTTATCTGGACCAATGCAAAGCATTTTATAACCCTCTGAAATGGGTAACTTATTTCTCGCTAGCCCTGTATTTAAAACAGACAATGAATAATTCGAAACGCAATTTATTCCTAAGCTTAAGTTTTCATATAATTTGGCCCATACACTATTCATATAGCATAAAAAAATACCAAATTTTATAGAGAAATGTCAACCTGTTTTTGATTAAAACTAAAAAAAATTCCGTAAATTTTCGTCCAAAAATTGTTAGAATTTTTTTTAATGTTCTATACATATGCCAAATAGAACTGGGAAAAGTGAAATTTTAAAGCTTTTTTATGCTTTTTCTTGAGGTATGCAATACCATAAAAGCTAATATAAAAAATGGTGTCAAAATCTAAACCAGAGAGTTTAAAAACTTTCGAAAAGTACATACATGAAAATTTATTCTACGGGTAGTTAGGAATCTAAATCACCTGTCAAAATATTAATTT
This sequence comes from Argiope argentata, assembly GCA_026289955.1. Taxonomy (NCBI): domain Eukaryota; kingdom Metazoa; phylum Arthropoda; class Arachnida; order Araneae; family Araneidae; genus Argiope; species Argiope argentata. The sequence continues at coordinate 1,763,797 of JAOUZG010022948.1, forward strand.
GAGATTTTGAGAGGTTTTTTTTAAAACTAAATTTTGAATTTTCATCAATATCTTGCATTTAGCTGAATATTATGAATTTTAAGAAAGCTAATTTTCAAATTATCATAAATTAAATAAGAAAGCTAATTTGAAGTAAAAATACAGTAATGAATCTGATGCAATTAAATCATGCAGGCTTTTAATGTATTGGCAATAATAATTAGCTAATATTAAAAAAAATTACTTTAAAAGTTAAATTGGAGTATTGCAATCTTTAATTTTATTTTAATGAAAGTTTATAAAATAATACAACACTTCAAAAGAAATGTCTTCGTTTTTCAAATGAATTTTTCATCAAATGCCCATTTTTATTTTTATTTTTTTTAAAAACTTTTCCAGCTCTAACTCTCATGAAGAAGATATTGAAGTGAAAGGAGAATGATCACTTTTGACTAGAGCACATAGAAAGGCAAGGCGCTTTTAAATGCGGGTATAAGAAAATAATATCAAAAATAAGGACATAAGAAAGAATATGTTATGCCTTATAGAAATAACGACATTTCTACAAGACATAAGAAATAAGGAATCATATAAATGTCATTTCGAATCTCCAAAAACTTCTTGAAAGGGCAATTAAATATATTTCTAATTTGCCTGTTCAATCCACGTGGAATATAATGAATCAAAATTAATCTTCAAAAGTTATGCGATCATTTCCGAAACTACATCAAAATTATTGGTGAATACTTTTCAGATGATTTGTAGGAAAGAGAAAAGAAGTGTTAAAATCTCCAGATAAACTGAAATTAGAATGTATATCTGGCTAGGACTTCTATTACAAAAAAATGGAGGATCAGATGAAATAATTCTTATTTTTCTTCAACCCTTTAGGCCATGTACATCAATCTCATGACAAGAAACAATGTTCTGTAGGTGTCAATAGTAGATGTTCTGATAAAAGCGAATCCCCTTATTCCCATAGGTAGAAGTTGCAGTAGATCTGAAAATGTTGTAAAAAGAAACATGGTCCATTCAAGCAGATTTCAAACTTATATAAAATACAATTAGATTATTTATTTATTTATTTGCTTTCAGCTAGTTATTGTACACTTCTTAAAAGATTTGTTTTATATTTATTTTTATTAGGGTATAAAAATTGATTTTCTTATATAATTTAGTTAAAAACAGAGAATTAATAAAAAATAAAACTTCAAATTTTAAATATTTTAAAAAATAACCCATTATTAAACCAAATTTTGATTTAAAGGTGAATTTTACAGTATCTCTAATTATTCACAGAATAAATTTAAAAATTTTGTACTTTTTACAAAAGTTAACAATTTTGCATATATTTTGACAAAAACTATATATTAGACAGTTTGGTGTTGTATACCATAAGAAAGAGCAGGTAAATTGCTTTAAAATCACACCTCTTTCTCTTCTGTAGCTCAATTCGGAGAGTTTGATATTTCGAAAAATTCCGTTTTCTATATCAAGAAAAATTCTGGGCAGTAATTCAAACCACAAGTTGATACAAGAAATCTGACATACTAAAACAGCTTCGATATTTTTTCCAAATCTATATGAATAGAATGTATATAACAAATTTTATGAAATTCTAAGATGGTGACGGTTATATAGTATGTGAAGTTGACATGACCACAAAAATGCAAATGAAAATACTAAAAAAACAAAAAAATATTTGTTCTACCTTTTTAGTTTTCTTCTTTTCTTTTTCTTCTAACTTCTTTTCAGATGAAAATTCCACATTTTTCTCTTTAATGTTTTTCTTTGTACTTTCAGAAAGAATCTAAATTTTTCAAATAAAAACTACAATTACAAATACTGATTTACATTAAATTATATAAATTTTATGAATGTTTTTTTTTCCTGATTTCGGAAGTCAGAACATTAATCAGATGTCAGAACAGATGTTCGAGGAAAAAAGCTTTTCAAGCAATTGGAAATAAATATGATGGTCGATTAACAATTTGAAATAGAGATAAGGGTTTCAGCCTAATTTTAATAAGATGCTGAATTTTAATAAAAGGTAATAAAACAGTCTAAAATTAATAGATTATTTTAAGGTTTCTTTATTAATCATTAAAAAAAGTTGAAAATAAAAAGATAAATAAGCCTGGAAACAGTTTTTACAAATAAAAATTGGATTTTTCTTCGTGAATATAGCTAGCATTAATAAAATTCAATAAAGAAGGTTATAAAAAAAGTGTTGTCGCAGGATAGCTAAAAAAATGACTAAATTTATTCAAGACGAATGGCAGAATCTAAAATGTAGTAAACAAAGTAAATCTGTACAAAAAAGTTAGCATTGTGTTAGTGATTTTAAAAAAATAATTCATAGCAAAAATTGTTTTTTTAACATTAAATTTAATTACATTTGCACTTCCGATATACAGAAAAAAATACTTAAGAATTAATAGAGAATTTTTCTGCCGAATAAAGATGCAAATAGGTGAAACTAATTAGAAATTTCAATTAAGAATAACATACTGTTAAAATGTTAGTTTTAATTATACTCTGTGCCAATAGATGGCGCCATGAGTTCGATATGTATATTATATATAGGAGTGCTCACTCAAAAAATTAACCACTCTCCATGCTGTCTCCAACAATACAGGTATGTGACTGACTCATTTGTGTCTTTATTCTTGCTTTGCTGCTCTGATATTTAACTCTGATTTGTTCAGGTTATGGGCCCAGATGAACTTTAAGAATAAAATTGTAATGTTTATCAGAATAATTATGATAAATATTTTTTTTGTGTGTTGAGTTATATAAAAGACATGTGGAAAACCACATGGTAGTAGGCCTAAGTTTAAAGTGTGAATAACTATGATTGATTATTTTTTTAAACTTTAATCTTGCATCTTAATTAAATAATTAAGAAAATTCCTATATGAGAATAAATTAATTTTAATAGAAAATTTATTAAAATTGCTCTCAAAGGAACTTTGTCTTGCTTGGTTAGGGTTAATAAAAGGATTCAGCATGCCTGGGGGAGAAGGTTCATTCAATCATAGGCAGTTAACTGGTAGGGCTAATTACATGGATTGGAAATTTGCAATGAAAATGCACCTTATTAAAAGGGACTTGTGGGATTATGTAGCAGGTATTAAGGAAGATACTGCTAAGGATATAAAAGCACTGTCTTATATTGTTGAAGGGGTAAGTGAGACAATCTTTAATGACTTAAGGGAATTATCTAGTGGGAAGGCGGCTTGGAAAGTGTTAGAGGATACTTATGAGGATAAAGGAATTACGAGAAAGGTATCAATCATAAAGGAACTGGTTAACACTCGCTATACAGATTGTAAAGATATGTCTGATTATTTGCATAGAGCGGTTTCAGCATATCAGCAGCTAAAGTCTACAGGTATTAAACCTGATGAGGAGTTAATTGCTGGGATAATTCTAGCAAACTTACCAGATAGATTTGAGCCTCTCATTATGGCATTAAAGAATTGTGGTGAGGAAATTACTGTGGATAATGTAAGAAATAGATTATTAGCTGAGGATGTAAAGCCCCAAGTAGAAGCTAATAGGGAACAGGCTTTTGTTAATGAAAAGTATAAGAAATATTTTAAGGGTAAATGTTTCAAATGTCACTTATATGGGCACAAAAGCTCAGATTGTTCTAAAGTTACACATAATGAAAAGAAATCTGAGAAAAGAAATAGTTTCAAGACCAAACCAAAAAGGAAGGAAGCTTACATGGCAGATGTGTATGTTGCCAACTCTAATCCAGATCCTAATGTTTGGTTTATGGATAGTTGTGCTTCTTATCACATGACTCCACACAAGGAATTAATTGATGATTATACTAAGCCTAGTGTAAAATTAATTAAAACTGGGAGTTCAGTAATAGAAGTTGAGGGTGTTGGTAATGTAACATTTCTTTTGTCTCGAAATGGAGGGAAAGTGCATGTAACTTTTAGTAATGTCTTACATGTTCCTAAGTTGACAGCTAATTTATTGTCTGTTAAGTATTTAAATAAAACTTTTGGAATGATTAGCACATTTACTGGAGAAAGGTGTTTGGTCTATAAAAATAAGCATTTAGTTGCTAGTGGAACAGGTGTCGGTGACAATTTATATTCACTAGATATAAGTAGTGAATGGGCCTTGATAACTCACAATATTTCAAATGATTTATTGCATAAAAGAGTAGGTCACTTAAGTAAAGGGGGAATGAAAAAGCTGACGGATATGGTTGAAGGTTTTACATTTAATGGAGAATTGCCTGATTGTACTTCCTGTATCAAGGGCAAGATGCATAAGCAACCATTTTCTAAGGGAAAAGCTAAGCGTGCTAAAGAAATATTGGGTATTGTGCATACAGATGTATGTGGGCCAATGAATGTTGTATCAATTGGTGGTTCTCAATATTTTGTTTCCTTCATTGATGACTTGTCACGAATGACTTTTGTCTATTTTTTAAAACATAAATCAGAAGTGTTTGAGAAATTTAGGATATTTCAGTTGCATGTGGAGAAACAAACTGGGAAGTCAATCAAGGTATTGCGCTCAGATAATGGAACAGAATACATAAATAATGCAATGATGAAATATCTAGAATCAAAAGGGATTCAGCATCAAAAGTCTATTCCATATACACCCGAGCAAATGGGGGTAGCTGAGAGGAATAATAGAACTCTTGTTGAACGGGCAAAATCAATGTTAGCTGATGCTCATCTTGATCGGAAATATTGGGCTGAGGCTATTCAAACTGCTAATCATTGTAAAAATGTTTCCCCTACAGTGGCAGTTGCAGGTATGACTCCTTATGAAAAATGGAGTGGAGATAAACCGAACTTGGAGTACTTACGAGTTTTTGGGTGCCGTGAATTTGTTCATATCCCTAAAGAGAGGCGAACAAAATGGGATGATAAGGCAAAGGAAATGATGTTCATTGGGTATTGTCAAGATAGGAAAGGTTATCGTTTGATAGATCCTGTAACTTGTAAAATAATAAATGCACGAGATGTACATTTTTTAGAAAATCAAATGTATAATCTAGCAAGTGATGGTAAACCCGAATTTTATGATGACTCTTTATTCAGTGGGAGTATGATTAGTTCTTCAAACAATGAGACAAATAATGATTCCAATGAAACAGAAAGATTAGGAAGTGATAATGATGAAACTGACTTGTCAGATAATGCTATTTCTCTAGGTAATAATGCTATTGATAATAACACAAGTATAGACAATTCAGATCATAATTCTCAGCCTGTATTGACTCGTCCATACAGAGAGACAAAAATTCCAAATCGTTACCAGGACTTTGACATGAGTGGTATGCCAGATTTACAAATGCCTAATTTAGATAGTATGTGTTGTGCAAAAGCTTTGGCAGCAGCTATAAATTATTGTTGTCTAGAACCTAAAACAATTGATGAGGCATTGAATGGCCCTGATGGGAATCATTGGAGAGACTCTATAACTGAAACTATATTAGGTCATATCAATAATAAAACATGGGAAATTGTAGACCAACCTAAAATGAAAAACATTGTAAACTGTAAATGGGTTTTTAAAATTAAGAAAAACTCCAAGGGTGAGATAGAAAGGTATAAAAGTCGGTTGGTAGCTAAGGGCTTTTCACAGATTGAGGGGATAGATTATAATGAAACATTCTCACCAGTTGTTCGTTATGTTACATTAAGAGTTTTATTAGCATATGCTGCTATTTATGATTGGGAAATTGATCAAATGGATGCAGTTATGGCTTTTGTACAAGGAACCTTAGATGAGGAAATTTATATGAAAATACCAGAGGGTTTTAATGAATACTATGGTAGAAATCTTAAAGACAAGGTTTTAAAACTAAACAAAGCATTAGATGGCTTAAAACAAAGTGGTAGACTTTGGTACCAAACGTTGGAAAAGGGTTTGGTTGAAATGGGATTGAGAGAAAGTTCCTTTGATAGTTGTGCTTTCATTAAAGGAGATCAAAATAATGATCTAGTTATAGTAACCATTTATGTGGATGATTTACTAATTTTTAGCAATTCTGTAAAGCTTAATAATTGGGTTAAAGATGAACTTAAAAGGAGATTTGAAATGAAAGATTTAGGTACTGCAAATTATTGCTTGGGAATTAAAATTAAACGTGATAGGAAAAATGGGTCTATTAGCCTGAATCAAACTCAGTATTTAGAGAGTATGCTTTGCAAGTACTGTATGAATGAGTCACATCCTGTCACAACGCCTTTGGACAGTAATATTTCATTAAATAAACTTACAAATAGTAAGGAAGATATGAGAAAAATTCAATTTCAAGCAGCAGTTGGAGGTCTTCTTTATGCGGCTCAGGCAACTCGACCAGACATAAGTTTTGCGATGAATTTAATGTGCCAGTTCTGCAACAGTCCTAGCAAAACACACTGGACTGCTATAAAGCGTATCATGAGATACCTTAGAGGGACCACAGAAACAACGCTCAGCTATACTAAAGACCATGGTGATAAAGTTATTGGATACTGTGATTCCAATTACGGAGGAGACATAGCTGATAGAAGATCTACAACCGGGTATGTTTTCATGATCGGTGGTGGAGCTTTGTCATGGTCTAGTAAAAGGCAACACACAGTTGCAACAAGCACTACAGAAGCTGAATACATGGCTCTGTCTGCTGCTGCTAAGGAAGCTATGTGGCTTAAGAAAATTGTGATCGACTTGGGAATCGTGCACGATAATGGAATATCTGTGTATTGTGATAACAATGGTGCCATAAATCTGAGTAAAAATAATATGTACCATACACGGAGCAAACATATTGATATCCAACATCACTTTGTACGGGAAGTGATAAAGAGTGGACAGATTACTGTTGAACGAATGCCAACTGCTAGAATGATAGCAGACTTTCTGACTAAAGCTGTGCCACGAGCAAAACACGAGTTATGTGCCCGATCAGTGGGTTTAAAACTGTAACTGATGCAAATTGATATGTGTTTATTTAAGTGTCAGTTATGTTATTTTATGTTTATAATAAAGTTTTTTTATGTGTGTGTGTGTTTTTGTAAGCATGGTTTAGAATCCGTTTGCTAATCTGTATGTATATTAATCAAGTCTGGTTTACTCTGTATATTGTGTGTGTAATCTAAAACTAAAGTGGGAGTGTTAAAATGTTAGTTTTAATTATACTCTGTGCCAATAGATGGCGCCATGAGTTCGATATGTATATTATATATAGGAGTGCTCACTAAAAAAATTAACCACTCTCCATGCTGTCTCCAACAATACAGGTATGTGACTGACTCATTTGTGCCTTTATTCTTGCTTTGCTGCTCTGATATTTAACTCTGATTTGTTCACATACATATGAACACGATCGCTTAATAGCTAAGTTCATTCATCTGCAAAATGAAATTTCTCAGTAAAAGATATTTTATTATACATATAAATGAAAAATTAAGAAATTAAAGAAATATTACACATATCAGTATAAACTGATGTTATGAATTGTTTTATCAACATAAATAATTTGATTTAAGAATCAGATTAATAAATAATATCTTTCAATAATTCTCTTCTGCCAATCATAAATTACTGCTTTAATTTCTTCTGTCACTTTGAACTAGTTTAATTTCTCAATAACAAAGAATTCTTAATAGTATAGTAATAATTTTGCGCATTCTATAAAGTGATAACTATAGTCGATTACTGATCATTCTCCGCTTCGGAAAACCTTCGTACTTTTGCACAGACACATTTATGTACGCAAAATAGGATGTAAGGAGGTAGAACATTTAACTATAAGAAAAACATGGTTAATTCGCGGATTTAGATGGTGGCTAACTCCTAATATTGTAATGTTCTATTGTATTGTTACTGTGGCTAACTCCTAATATTGTAGGGAAAATATACTAATTTATAATAAAATACTTATGAGAATTTTCATTCACAATAAGGAGCATAAACAATAAACTTAGATGAATAAATGGAAAATTTCGGTTCTTAAAATTTGGTAAATCACTTTTTTTTATAAAATAATTATTTTAAAGAAAACAATTATTTTATATTTGTTATTTAATTTTTTCTGATATATTTTAAGGGTAACAAAGATAGATATCCTCCGTCGCGTTAAATAATATAGAAAATAATCGTCGTGCCTCATCTGAAAGCTTTCTTGAAACTTGATTTACTCTTATAAGGATTCAATGTGCAATTTTGAGTTAAAATAGTATGATCAAAAACGGCAATAGCATGCAAGTAAGGGACGGGGTGAATTATACAAAAAAGAATGTAATAGGGAGGAAAGCAAAGTCAAAGAATGAAGCATAATTTTGGAAATGCATTCAACCTTCCATGCCTTACCTCTTACCTAGGGAGAGACGTTGAAAAGTGGTAGATTCAGGATACTGAAACGAAGATTACCAGACAACTTATATTTACTTTTATGAAGAGAAAATGTATAGCTTGTAACATTTTTTTTATGAAAGAGCTTGCAAATATGAAAATTCAAGAATCTCCAACTCTATTTTATCCTAGTCTATCACATGAAGGATGATCCATTGAATATAAGTAGTCACTTTCTATGTCCATCGTCCAACTCTTATCGCACTGACAATTGAAAAATCATATGGTAGTTTAACTGTCAACTAGACTCATGAAAATCAAAATTTAAAATAAAAAAGAAGAAATAAATATCATTTCAACAGTTACAGCTTTGGTGCAAATAGCATCTTTCTACCTTCATTCGTTTGCGAATTATCCACTGTCAAAGTTGGTTTGGATACTTTAAACTCTCATTAAAACTTTTTAAAAAAGGTGTTCCATAAAAATAACATATTTTCTACCAACTCCAGAAAATACAAAGAAACCATGCACAAATTGCATTAAAAAAGCATTCACATTTCTTAATGGATATGATTTTTTCAGAGCATTAATTGCTTCAAACACTGCAATCCTGATAATTTACATATGTAGTGAATACATATCATAAATCCTTTATACCTACGTAAATCATATATGCTTATCAAAAATCATATATATGTATCATAAATCATATATACCTATCAAAAATCGAATATATCTATCATAAATCATGTATACCTATCCTATAAAAGTAAACACCAAAATTATGGGGATAAGAAAAATATAGGAAAAATTTTGAAATATACATAAAATAATAACCCAAAATTAATGATAGTTTCTCCTGAAATACTTAAATAACTGGTTACTAATTTGGCAAATGCATGTCACACCTTCCTTTGCATGCCAAGAAGATAGTTAGTTTTTACTCGGAACAATATTCCAATTTGGAATTACCGTTACTGTTGATATCATATTACAAACAGTTAAAAAATGAAAAATGCAGTTCGATGCGTTACAGAAATGTCAGAATCCTGAAGGAGTAAAATAATGATATTTCACTGAGTGTAACAAATCAGCTGGGTACTTCTACAGCTGCATTTTTCAAAAATTATATCTTTATTAATATAATAACATATATTAATAAAAACGTTATATCTAAGGAAATGATTTCAAAGTAATTTTATTCGATTTTTGTTTACTATTCATATTTCTGAGATATATTCTGTCTGGTGATATAAATAGTATATCCAAATTATTCTTTCGATTATGACGAGAAAATTTATAAGCGTCATAAATCACACATATGAAAAAATCATGTGAACAGTAGAATGAAAGCTACTGAATTCTTCTATTAGAGAATAATTAATACAAGTACTGAGCATTTCAAGTAAAGAATTGGATTATGGTAGTTTCAAACAATTTTTAATATGCTACTTCGATAATTTTTCGGAAAAATCCAAGAAAATATAAATAGCTCAGAATGTTATATATTGATTTTAATGAATCAGAGATTAAAAAAAATACAACGGATAATAATATTGACAATAGTATAAAAATAAATTATCAGAAAAATGTATAAGAAATTAGCAAATGTATGAAACTCATATATTGGAAGAGTCAATTTAGTTTCGAAAAAGTATCTGCAATATGAAGTACAGGATGGACATGTGGTTTTACGAGGAAGGTTTGTAAAAATTAAAGATCATTGTTCTTACGAATTTATTTTAAGTACTCAAAGGTCTGAGGACGAAGTATGATAGCAACAACAAAGTTTTTGCACATCCTCTTTAGTATATAAAATGGGATCCAAATCTGGGTATCAAACTTGTCATTCCATACACCCCATTATAGGTTGCTTAAAAGCCATTATATCCAACTAAAATAGAATCACAACATAAAAATAAGCTGATTTTTGAACCTCTTACTTCTATATATTTAAAGATTTTTAATTTGAGACATACATTTTAAATAAAAGATAGTGTAATAACCGAATTCTCAAATCCTTGCAAGATTGGTTTGAAATAGCTGCTAACGTATTCAATAAATATATTTCAACAAGGGTGCATAATACGGTATGGAAAATAATAAAATATAGAGATAGTTCAATGTTATTTAAAAAGTTATTAAAATCTGATGAGATACAAAAACTTTTAATGGATAATATATACATATAGAGGTAAATCTGTTTCTAAATAATAAAAAACAATTTTATATATGATTTCAACAGAAATATGATAAATTTCTCTACACAATTTATTTCAGCTTACATGCTGTTAGAATTCGCCTAATATTTCTGTTTAATGACAAAGATTTAAAAACGAATAGCAAAATATTTTTTGCTGAACCTAAACTAAGATCCTTCAATTAATTTTAAGATATAGCAATTTAAGACATACAGCAATATATAATTATAATTACATGAAAAATATATATTTTGAGGTCAAAAATTTGAAGTGTTTTTAAGGTCATCACTATAATAGAAATTTACACTCAAACTGTAGTCAGAAATTGCTGCAAACGGTATGTAGTCAGAAAATGCTGTAAACAGAATATCGGAATTATAATCATATTAGATGATTGAGCACTCGGAATGAGAAAGTTGAGTAAAATTAAAAGGAAATATTTCTGAAAATAATTGTAGATTAGTTATAGTTACAATAGAAGGCAAGATTATTCTACGAAACATGATTAAAAAAGAAAAAAAAAATAAAGCTATTTATTTAGTTTACCAAATGAATTAAAAAGGTTCAGCAGAAATTATTATTTAAAAAAAGACGATGTATATTGCATAAAAACTACTGTTAAGTAATAATAACGAAAATGTTATAGAAAACCATGCAATATTTACCTCATGGGACTTCTGTTTCGTGTCTGTGTCCTTTAATGATGCTTTACCATCTAACATCACTTGTAATTCTTCAATAGTCTTCAAATTTTTGTCCTTACTTCTAGGAAGAGCCTACAAAAAAAGAAAATATATTAAAATTAATATAAAAGGAAAACTTCAATTATTTATACAAAGATTTAGAAACATTAGCCTTTAGATTTGCACTCAATTTTTTTGAAAATGGCATTGCTTGCAGAATTTGATTGAATTTTCTGAGGCGGTAGAATACTTTGGTCATGCGCCTTGGAATAAGCATAAATCTTTAATGTCATTCTATATACTTTTATGTCACTTACCTTTTTAACATTATTTATTTAAGATTAATTCTGGCAACTTTTTTTAATATTATCCAGTACTACAAAGTTATTTTTAAAAGAAATTTTTTAAGCAAAGCAGATTATAATACAATGTTGTGAAAAGAGCACCAACAAAACATCGGCAGTCTGAGAAACTTTTCACTTTCTTAGAAGAAATTTTTATTCTTTAAAATAGCTTTTCTTTCTTTCTTCATTAACTTTTTGAAATTGAAATTCTTAAAAATAACTAAATGCTTATGAAAATTTCACATAAAATTTCTCTCATCAATCAAATGTGGAAGACTTCAACAAAACTATATTTAACAAATACATTTACAAGGCTTCAAGGCTTTCTTAAAATTTCTACAAACAAAAATATGTATAAAACGTACCAAAAGTAATAATGTCTCAATAGGATATCTATTACATCTGGTTTCGTTTCAGAAGTGTTTCGATTGATCAGGCACTTTAAATCTACCCGATTTCTTCTTTAATCAGGTGAATTACTCAAAAAGATAATAAAATCAAG
>JAOUZG010022948.1:1783093-1837108 GCA_026289955.1 Argiope argentata
TATATATATATATATAACGTAAGAGATATGATTTTTTTAATTGAAAACAGGTTGCAGAATTGTGGTCGAAAATCGTGGAGAAGAAACATGTTGAATTTAATTTTTTAATTTTTTTTTATTTATTTCATTTCAAGAGGTAAGTTGTGCAGCACAACAACAGTAGAAGGATTACAAGGCGTAAAAAGGATTAAAATGGAACGAAACATCTATGTCTGGTCTTATATACTATGATATTGTAATAAATCACACATGAGTAGATTTCCTATAGGAATTCTTATATGCATAAACTTTATGCTGATTTTTAGACAAAGGAAACAGAGGATTCTTTTAAAAGAATCTAGTTATATATGTGATTTATTATCCATCCCCTGGGCACGTGGACTCAATTACGTTTTATCTTTATAATACTTCATTTGATATATTAAATAGAGAAAGGTAAATGGATGAGAAATAGTAAAACATTTTAGAATGAAATTACTATGACCTAAATTAAGATAAAACTTTAGAAATTAATTACAATTGAAATTAGAGCTTAAAATGTTACGCACACACACATATTACATTACTGCTGTTATCCTTACATAAAAATTTACAAACAATAAGTAAATAGAAAAAACATATATCAAATAACAATTCTGTCAAATGAATAACGAAGTGAATTATATTTACATTGGGCTCTGTATCCAGATTTTCTGATTGTTTATTGTTTGTAGAATTTGATCGTATTTTCTGAGGCGATCGAACACTTTGCTCAGGCCTTTTGGGAGAATCCTGAAAATTAAAAACATTCTATATTCTATTTTGTCCATTGCATTTTTTAATCCTAATTTGTAAATTTTATCCTTTAAGGTAAAAAATTAATCTCAATAAAAATAATGCGCAGTTGCACTATTAATTACTATGCGATAGTAAAAAGGATATCTACAAATACATGTAAACAATATAATTAATCGAGTTGGTTTTCCTAAAACTCAGTAATAATTCCAAAATCAATTTACTTTTTTTAAAATCTTCAGGGGATTTTTTTTCCTTCGTTTAAAATGCTAAGAGATTAAATTGAAACAATTTAGCTTTTAAGATTTATTTAAAAAATGTATGCAAATCAAATAAAAAAAATTCTTCACTTCAGAGATCCCAACTCTAGGGAGGTGACAGACAATTTCCATAAATCGGAAACCAGCCACCCTCCCTTCAGTGAAAAGTTTGAGTTTCGCAGGTGAAATTGTTAATTGTTTCGGAAGGAGATGTATAGAACTGTACATCAAAGAATTTGATTATTTAAATCCATTTTTCAAGTTATCATAAAGACTCAAGATATGTTAACTTTAACCGAATTTGACAAACTGTCAACAATGCTTAAAATAATGGAACGTCGGTCATCTGTTTTAACTATCGATCATTTGACTTATATCTTGTACTACATGACAAGTGAATATTATGATATATCTAGAGTACTGTTTTTAGTCACTCGACAATGAGAATAATGCTATGAATGCTGGCGATGTTAAGTCTGCAGAATGTCGAACACTTAATTCAATTGTTCATTTTACCAATAATTTATAATGTATTTGGTAGAATAAGTGATATAGGGGTAAGAGAATCAAGCGTCACATATCCCCTAGTACTTTTAATCAATCGACAAAGTAACCAATATGATTAAATATTTAACCAATACAATAGAGAAGTTCAACATTTTTCAGAAATTGTTAAATGTTATATTTTTAAATAAAGAATGCGTTAAATATTCGAATTTTTCAAGAAAAAATTTAAAATTTTTTTATATATAAAATATAACGAAATGAAATCCTCAAAAAACAATGCAATAGGTTGCATCACTGAAACGCACGGCGGTTGGTCAAAGTGATCGTGACGTTACTGTTGCCGTGACAAGATAAGTATGCTTTCCGTTAGTACAGAATAGATGTTATTTTCTTATCGATTTTACATACTCTTTCAATTATTTAAATGTATGCAAAAAAGGAAAATATGGTTTTATTTATTTATTTTTTGCTCTGTGGTTAAATAGATTTGCTCAAAATTATTATTTTAATATCCAAACTGCAGTTTTGAGTTTATATCAATAAAAGGCTGAGTTTCTTATATTTCTTCCTTTAATCGTAAAAATTTTACAATTTCCTTAATTTATAATACTTTAGGCATATAGATATTAACTATAAGGTGGGATTAAAAGAAAAGAAAAACAATAATACAGTAAACGAAATAACTATTATTCGTGTTCGTATTCCCTTTTTAAAAATAAATTACGAACAGCTGATATCGAAATTCCTGCTTTATGTTGTGCATTTATTTAAAATTCGCTTCTCGTTCATTTTACTGACTCTTTATTGGAGCTTTAAAATATTAAAACTGTTTTGAAAATTAATTTTAAAATCAAATAGTTTGAATTATTGCTTTTATAATTAAGTATGACATGTTAAACGAAGGTAAATATTTTACTTTAATATTTTACATGTTTTTATAAATTTAATTGAATTGTTTATAGCACATACTGAAATGCTTCTTCAAAAAATTATAAAACAAAAGGTTTTTATGGCCAAGTCGGGTAGAAACAAAGTAAACAAGAGATATTTATTCTGAAATATAGCGATAAAAGTTCGAAACTAATCTTTAAAGTCAACCAGTTCTAAAACATTTTATTTACAAACGTTGCTCAAAATGTCCACCAAAACAACGTAGGTGATGGGATCGGTTCCGGTTCAATTAAACTGAAACAAATGAAGTTTAAACTTACATCAAAATTATCCTCACAAACGTATTTTGGAGCTGCACACGGTAACAGTTACGTCACATCCGCTAAGTAAAAAAAAACGGAATGTTTTTCCGAAAGTTTCTAAACTCGGAATTTCAAATTTAAATTTTTAAGGAAATAAGCTGAAGTTTTCAAAAACATTGATAATTTTTGCTGTTTTGAATCATTTGTAAGCCATTATATAGTCGGCTAAAAAAACAATACGACTGATGGAAATTTGAACGCATTATTGCTTTCATCGACTCTTTTGTTCAACTGTTAGTGGAACTGTAAAGAAAATTTAGGATATCATAATTATACAAGATTAGGGATTCGCTGTAATTAGAATATTACAGCGAATAGACTGGCATCTACCAATTTTCCCCCTGATTGAATTTTTAATCTTTTAACTCATAACTCTCAAGAAAAATCCTGGTTGAACTCATAAGAAAAGAAAGAAAAAATATTTTTAACGCGCTTCAAATTTATAGAAAAAAATCCTTTTAAACGAATGAAGTTATGATGGATTTTCGCAGGAAATGAGCATTTTCTCTTGTATTCACTGTTATTCTTAATCTTGAAACAACTTACAGTTGATTTAGTTTGAAGAGTTGAAACCTACAAACTGTCAAAAATTATTTACCAGAGGTAATATTTGAACAAATACATTTACATAAGAGAATTTCGTACTAATACTGAAATTTCTATTAAGAAAAAACTTAAAATAAGTAATTATTTACTTATTCAAAATTGAAATTTAATGAAAATGAATTGTCCCAATTTCACATTGCGACGTAAGCAAACGTATCAAACTATCTTTCATGATGTATCGAGAGTCACGAGCTTTCATGTGAAATAAAAATAAGTGAAATTGGTACATGAAATATTTTATTTAATGTCTTCAACAGGTAAATTCCGTCACAGTTTTCCCACGCAAGGAAATGTATAGTAACGTAGAGTTTCTAAGGCTTTTCTCGAAATGGTTAAGAACAGGCGACCATTGATGGCACATCAAAGTGTCATTGATTTTCGTAAGAAACAAAAATTATCTTAATCTGTTCCAGTGGTATAAATGGAGCACTGGGTCTTTAATTTTCCCAATTATTTTACACATAAGGATTGTGGCTGATCGTCGAAGACGCCTAGTTGACTCTTTCATTTGTATCACCAATAGTCGTTTGGCCCTACGCTTCATATTACAGCAGCATTATACAAATAGATATAGTTACACCATATTAACAGTTATTTAATAGTCATTTATTACAATTAGAATTGTTAAATTCTTAATTACGACGATTTAAATATAAAATTAATTATTGTGTTTTATTTTAATCATAGAGAAATGCCTGTTTTCACTTCCCTGGGTCGGAGATATTTTGCTCCCCATTCTCATTGGAAAATTTTCTTCATTTATACAGATAAAGATTCATGCGAAATTCCTTTCATTGAAAATATTAAATGCACATTAATAATAAACTGAATAATATGTATTTTGTAAAATAGATTCAAATAATTTATGCAAACCATTTTAAGACGACAGATTTTACGATTAAGACATTGTAATTTGATGAATACTAAAATAACATTACGTTTCAGAAAATTCTGATATTGGTATACATATACGCATCAAATTTATCAGCTATTAGCAATTTTCGCAATTCGCAATTTTTTTTCTTGGTTAAGTCTAATATAAGAAAGCAAAAACTATGTATTTCAGTACTGGAAAATGAATAATACAATTTCCATAAACATGCAGAAAATTTTTGTATCCTGAGATCTAAAGTGGAATGAAAATGACAGCATTTTCTCATTTCTCTCCCCCCCCTCAAATGATTACATCGAATTTACATGATTCAATGTAATGAATTAGCGACTTATTTGGCAAATGATATATAACACTAAAATTTTTTAAAAACATTAATTATTTAACAGAAAATTTCTCCTTTTCCTACAAGCTTTTTTCAATTCCTACTATTAACTCACACCCTATATATATATATATATATATATAACACATAAAACATTTAAATTAATTTTTTATGAAAGCAGACAGCAGAGTCGTGGCCGAAATCAAGGAGAAGACAGGTTAAATTTTTAAGTTCGTTTTATTCCATCACGGGTAGTAGGCTTTATTTACAAGCTGACGGAGAAGGCACGTTCGCTCACAACGCAGAAGAAAAGCAGAAGCGTAAAGAAGGGTGGGATAGCATTATCCCTGGAATTAAATACCGTAAAATTTTGATAGGGGGACTATTTTTTATAGAGCATATAAAATCAGATTTCGATGGGGATTTCCGTGATACACGCATAAGAGGCAAGGGAAACACAGAAATCTTTTTAAAGGAATGTGCTTGCTTGGATAATTTTCATCTCACACGGAGTGTGGGTAAGTAGCGGGCGTTTAGCTGTTTCAGCAATTTTACACAGCTTCTGTTGAATTAATGAACTAGAACAAGTGGAATTGATCAGGTCATATGAGAATATTTTAGAATATTAAAATGGGCTAAATTAAGATGGGGCTTTGGAAATTAATTGGCATTATTATATATATTTAAATTCGAATTAATTCAAATTTTTCTAATTTTTAATTTCATTTAGCCCATTGTAACTTGTTTCTATAAATATTCTCTTATTTCCTGATCCATTCCACTTGTTATAGTTAGTTAATTCAACAGAAACTTTGTAAGCTTGCTAAATCAGCTAAAAGCCGACTAATTCCCACACTCCAAGTGAAGGGGTAAAAATCGTCCAACTAAGCACATTCCATTAAAAGATCCCTATGATTCCCTTGCAAGAGATGTACATGTGATTGACATGTCTCAAAGATCCTTATTAATATCTAAAAGTACATATTCTCAGGGATAAAAGTTTCATCAACTTTTTGTCATTCCGTTTAGTGCTGTGCTCGTCGCTTTTGCATGCGCATAATGCGTGCTTCCAGTGATGGTATAAAACGAACTTAAAACTTTTAAGTGTGATCTATGTCTTCGAAACTGCCTTCTGCTTTCAACAAATAATGCTACTATATATATATATATATAGTTCAAATTTTCAATCGTTAATAACATACTTTTTATCCATCCACTCAAGTTCAAGTGCATTTTTTAAACTTGTAGTGGATGACATTTGATGTTAATACAGTTTTTTCAAATATTAATTCATTAATTTTTTTATTAACTAATTAAAAACTTTCTGGCCAATATTTTTCATTTCCCATTGCCAAATAAGTAACGAATTCAGTTTGTTTCCCCCATCCCACCGGTGAGGTTAAGCTTAGCATATTTTCGGCCGATTATTTCAGTCGACTCTGTTTATTTTCTCAAAGTTAGATACATTTAAAACTAAGCATTGTTAATTAACAAATGTTTCGGATTCATTTTGAAATACATTCGAAATAAAATTATACAGAATAAAGATAATTAAAATTTTTTAATCTGTATTGCGTTACCCCAACGAGCATAGAAAATTCACTCATTGCTTTGGCGGTGAATCCTCAACTGGAGATAAAAATTCAACGCAAGTATAATTTTTTGATCAATTATTTATAATAATTTTAATTGTTCGGCCGGGATAGCCTGGTTGGCAGGGCGTCGGATTCGCATTCTTTGTGCTGCGAGTTCGAATCTGCCAGCTGAAGACTCTCCGTGCGCGGTGGGCGTTAAATCTGACGTAGTCACTAAGTTCTCCACGAGGAGAATAATATCACTGGGGGTATTGGGTCTGAAGTGATAGTTATCTGTTCCAGATCTAAATTACGATCAGTGGATGAATGAATGATATGCATAAATGAAGTCCACTCCGTAAAGAGGGTTTGTGACATGTAAGATTTAGAAGTCAGACTTCTGTCTTTGGGTGCTCAGGGGTCCATATCCTCAAAAGCTGCAACACATACCCTTCCGTTGTCATGCGGAACAGGGGAACAACAACAATTGTAATTATTTATAAAAATGTAACAAAAATGAAAAATGTCTTTGTTGACCTTAGTAGAAATAGACTTTTTTCTTTTAAAATATTACTGGTTAACAAAATAAAACCTTGAAATCGAAGTGTACCACCGAAATGCAAGAAATGAACTCATATTTATTTTTGAAAATTATAAATAAACTACCAAGAAGAATATATCGCAATAGCGTACATATAACTTAATGATGGAAGGACAAAAAAATGTACTATATTTTTAATAACGGTATAAAGCATGCAATATGTAAGATATCAGTAGAAATTCCATGTTAAGAAATTTTATTCAAATATCAAAATATTTCAAAATGCCCAAAAGGTAATATAAAAATTAGAATAGTAATTTTTATATAGCACTTCCCAATACGCTATAATTTTGAAACATTTACCTTTCTTCTTGAATCTAATCTCATTGAGCTAACTTTGTCGGCTAACGTTCGGCCCGGTGATGTAAGATTTTGATCAGAACCCAATGAAGAATTCTAAAAAACAATTCTTAAAATATAGAAGCTATAGATTTTTACCACTTTAAATAAAACCAGAACTTCATGTTGCATTCCTTACCGATTTCAAATATATTAAAAAATTTCATGGCGCCCTCATATGTCCCCTGATATATATATATATATATCAAGTATCTAGAGCTAAAGAAAATATTTAAAAGATTTCAGAATACTGCCTATACAAATATGAACTAACTGCTATACAAACATGAGCAAATAAAAGATATTTCATAGAGTTTAGATTAACTCAAATCTAAATTGCTCTCAGGCAGCAGTTCTGCATTACTTGCCCTAAATCTTCTTTTACAAATGCTCATGATCAATCCTTTAAAAAACAATGTGATAAAGAATAACGAATTTAGTCTTACGGGGTGAAAATCAAAAAGTTAAGTTATAAATTGTTCGGAATAAAAACAAAATAATTTAGAAACGCTTCTATTGATAATATTACAGTGCTTACAAACCTGTGTTATAGGGGTCAGTTAAAATTTTTAAAATAAATTATGCAATGTGCTTATATTACATTGTATTAATTAAAAGAGAAAAAGCAATTAAAAATACATAAACCAAGAAAATAATAAATGTGTAGAGGGGAATAAAAGAATATTCTCCTCTACTCAAGGGGATATTTTTTACATCTTTAAAATCAATGGACATTTAAAATTACAACAGTTTTGTTGAACCAGGCTATAACAAATCATATTCAAGTTTAATGACTTGCAATAATTTGAACTATGAATATTCATAAATTACGAAACTTTAAAGATAACAATTTGGATCAAATATCTAATTTGAGGAATGAAATGTAGTAGATTGTTTAAGGGAATATATATACATATATTTTAAAAAAGAGACTTAAAAGAGATAATTTTTATTCACTTTTCTTGTTCATTGGAAAAGTGTTTCGTTTTCTAAAAAATTATGAGTTGCATTGAAATTTTCTAATCAACAACATTTAAAAGTATTTTATTACATAAAAATAAATACTTTATAGTAACTTGAGTAGCATTAAAGTAATAAAGTACTATCTTGGAATGCCTAAGATTAATTTACACCGAGTTTTCTACTATATTAAATTACTTTTAATATTTACCCACTAATTTTTTTCCTTTTTTGAAAATTAATGTTTCGTTTAAATTATTTTCTATTTTACAATTAAATAAATTTCTGGGTGTAACTGCAAAGGGGGGGGGGACTTTTCAAATATCAAAAACTTATTTTAAAATCTGCTAATGATGCCGAATAAATATTAATTGAAGTGTAATAATCGTAAGCAAGAATAACATATATTTATGTACATAAGAAAAGGATGCTAATAAATTTCACATTCCTATTTTTGTATGAATTTCACAAATGAAATGATCTATTTTCTATTGCAAATATACATTCACAAGAGTGCATGTTTCAAACCAAATCTAATGCAAATTGGACATTTTAACAGACAAAGATTGTTTTAAAAAGATTTAAGGATACCTTATTTTCTTTCCTGTTTTTATCACATTCTACAGGAAGTGTTTTCTTCAGTGAAATTGTACTAGTTCTTTCAAACTTTTCAAGAAGATCCTAAATAAATAAAAATAAAAAAAAACGAGTGTAATTTCTTAAAAAATTTTTACATATGTCACATCCTGTTGTGTATTATAGAATTTTTATATCATAACTTAAAAGTTTAAATTTACCTTGTGTTTTATTTGCTTTATTTTTATACTTTCTGAAACAATTTTCACTGGAGAACAGGACTTAGATCTCTCAGACGTCTTCAGACTTCCGGAAGACCTTCTGGAAGACTCAGATCTTCTAGAAGACTCGGATCTTCTGGATGACTTCTAAATTTTTTTCGCGAAAAGTAATTTTAAAACGCTTTAAAAAATATATATAAATTTCTGAATGTAACAATTTATAGCCAATCTATATAATAAGAAATATTAACACTGAAATTCAGCAACATTTACTACATGCATAACATGATGAACAATGCACGTACCACTCTAAAATCAACAAGGACAAAAAAAAAAGAGTAAGTGTATGTGAGCTCGTAACGTTTCTAAAAAATAAATTTATATCAAAAAGGGTACAAAACAGATACACTGGTATAATTAATACTTTCTCTTAACACTTGGTTGTTGTTGTTTTTTTTTTTTTTTTTGTCACCAAAATTTTGTTAATAGCAATTACTTTCTTAACTGACTCAATGAGATTTCTTGAATTAGATTTTATAGCAGGTAACTCTTATTTCATAATTAAAAATAACTGCTCACACTAAAAAGCACAAAATAAATATTATGTCCGATTTTCGTGTGTTAATCACAGAATTTCGCCTTAAAATATGATTTCGATTTTCTACATCAGTGTATGATTAATAGTGGCATTGCGATTGGGGGTCCAGAATCTGGAAAAGAAATTCCCTGTTTTTTCCCTGTACGTACATTCAAGACACGAGAAATACAAAAATAGTACGCGTGAGCAATATGATATTAAGGAGAGGAAAAAGCAAGGAAAAGAATCAACAGTTTAACATTATTTGAAATAATAGCATATGAAAAGAAAGTTTATATTTACATACTAGAAAAAAAATTATTATTATCTAAAATTTAGCAAGATAAAATTTATATATTTAGGGGAGGGGAATATATTACCTCTCATGGCCTTTAATTGTAAGTCAAACAAATTTAAGAGCTCCGGTGAAATAAAACAAAATTTTATTGCATCATGATACATATCACATAATGATTAATTAAAAAACCTTAGAAAGCAAGATATTTTTATTTATTAGTTTTTGCCAAATTAAGCATTTAGGCATCAATTTCTGCAGATTTTTCAGCCCTCAATTTTATGGATCTAATGGACCATAACAAATAAGGTACAATATTATTTACCACCTAAAGCACATTTTTTTAAATGAATATATGTAAATATATGTTAATACATTCACTTTCAGTGAATATATGTGAACATATTTCCGATATATCATTGAATGCATTAAAGGACGAATGTGACGAAACAAATTTTAATACCGACAAAAGTTTAGCTTAAAGTTATTGTGCTTGAATTAAAAAGTTCGAAATCGACTTGTCTTCAAACATTAAATTTTGCGTGTCCATTCCTTTGTTCCTTTTGGATACTAAGTCCACATAATCTTGTGTGTTTTCCGCTTTTAGTATAACTAGCAATCCTTGCTTTCCCATATTAAGTTTATTATTTTAATACAAATCGAGCAGAATGCAGCAAACTGATTTCGTGTAACTTCTCGAACCCATTCAACAGAATCATTGTTTTTTTTTTTTTTTTATTCTTCCAAATCATATTATAAACGGATTTTGAGCAGCTTATTGATTTAAAAATATTCAGCGATCTACTTTGAATAAGTTCACAGTTTCTCAAATAATAAACAAACCATTCAATAATTTCAAGTATGGCAGACTAAATACCACTGGATTGCTTAGATCGAATGTTGCTAATCCCTCCAGAGAAATATATCCTATTCTGTCGCCCAGTTGCAGAAGTGTTGTGCAAATTCATTAGTTGCAATTCGGTAATAGTAGGGAAAAAGAACAACATAATCAGAAATCGAAACTGGGCCGATCTATACAGAAAAAGAGGGGAGGGGGAAAGAGCGAGTTTCTGCATGACACAATAGTGGATGGTATTGTTTTATTTTTAGAAGCTATGACTACTATGTTCTATTCTTGAAATCATTAGAAATCGGCAATTTTTTAGATGGTCAAAAAATTACTAAAAAACATAAAACTCTATGTATTTTCCCGGTTTTTCAGGCTCTCCAGGTGTAGTGGCAAGCCTGATCATGTATGCTTTTTAAACTACTGGAGTTTCTGGAGGGGAGAAATCGCATAATGCACAAAGGACAAATAATCGTCATTATGCCACTGACGATTTGGTACTAATTTTGTATTTGTTCAGAAAATGGAAGAAAATGAAACAAAAAAAGAAAAGTCTTGAAATTCAGTATGTCAAAATTGTCTTCGTCAACCTTTCTTAAAAATCAGCTGTCAGGCCCGTAATTTTTTCAGCGTATTTTCAAGACAAGATAGTTCTATCTAAATTTTGTTTTAGCTGTACGTTGAAGAGTGAGATAACTTTTTTTAAAATTTATTTTGCCAGTGCTACAATTCACAAATGATTGTTTTAACAATGTCGCAAATGTTTTTAACAATCGCATCTACGAACTGCAGTTTTAAATTACCTGCATCAGAGTTTTAATATAACAACCATGATGGATATGCATAGCATTTTCTTGAACAAGTTTCAAAATGGCATTTTTTAAATTTTGAAGTGACTGAAGTAGCTTTTTAAATGTTGCAATATTATCAATCTTTGAAAACAGTCAAAAAATTTTTTGTTTTCGCTGGCCATGGTGGTAATTTAAATGATACAAAACTGTTGTACTAGCAGCATTGTTACAAACAAAGCTAATAGTGCTTCAAATGGATGTCATCCTTAAAGAACTTCACAAATACAAACCATCAGAATATTTGTTTCAAATTCTAATGATAAATATAATAAGATGTTATGATAAAAACAGTACTTCACTTTGCTCACCATTTAATCCTTACTGTACAAGTGAATCAAGCAGATGATTTTGTCTTTTACTTTCAGAGCAAAAATAAATGAATTTATAATTTTCTTGAAAATATCTGTATTCAATTTAGCTTCATTGTCATTTGGTTTTAAGTAAAGCCATTTTTTAAGAACAAAATACTGAAATGGATTTGTTAACACTAACAATCAAAATAAAAATTAATAAAAATGCAGTTGAACTTATCAATCGAACTTTTTATGTACAGTATTTTTTATCAATTTAGCTAATTAAGGTATTATTTTTCAAAAATACATCATTATTAACTATTTTCACAAAATTTCAAAATTTGTTTTATCGTAGAAGCAAAAAAATGTATGGTAGCTTTTCTTCCGGAAAGGAGGAGGTAAGTCACAGAGGAAATTAAAGTAGCACTTGATTGGAAGAAAGGGCACAAGCCAACTCGGTATGGTTTTACCTTTCAGAAGAAAGCAAACTTTCTAAGAAATTAAACTTGTTTTAAATAATGATTTTTTCTCAATATATGGACAGATTGTATTAGAAACCAAATTAAACTTAACTACATCAATTACTTTGAAATAATATAACTTTCAAAGATACATATCTTTATGAGAAGATGGAAATTAATTAAAAGTAATTCAGTTATCAAATCCTTACCAAAACTTCTGTTAAAAAATGACTGGTCCTTAAAATTGCTAATTGAAAGTCATGAACATGACATAACAAATTTGAACCAATATAGTATACACATAAAAACGAAAGAAATCCTCTTACCTTCTTCTTCTTTTTCTTCTTTACTTTTCTCTCAGATGACAAATGCATTACTTCAAATTTATTTTTTCTTCTTTTGGTAAAGTTCTCATTTTTGGAAGAATCCTGTTTTTTTTTAAAATAAAGGTAGCTTAGTAAATAAGCATTCACTATATAACTATGCATTTTTAAATAGCAACAAACAAGGAACGTCTTAAAAATGCACAGACTTGAAAAATTTATTATAAAAGAAATAAGGATCAGAAAAAGTTTGTTTCATAAATGTAATCTAAGGATAGCAGATTTTTTCCATATATTTATTTAAAAAATATCCCAAATGCAACTAAGGGAAGGTGTCCACGTTATACTGAGACGCTGAATGCAAAGCCGGCAAAGATAAACAGTTAATGAAACAAATTACAATAACATGACACTGTACATTTATTTTATGGTAAATGATGTTCACCACGACAAGCATCAATACAAAGTATTTGGCAAGTGAGATGCATCATAGCAGAATGCTGCATGTCGATGTCAACGATGATTAGTCGTATTAATGTCACCATGAAGTGAAAAGTGGGCTACATCCACCCTCATGAGATCCAGGAACTATTTTGTCACGTTCCATTTGTGTCAGTGCCTATGAGGCAAAGTTTAGTCTTTCATTTGTATCTTCTTGCAATAACTCGTGAAATGCCAACATTTTGTACGGATACAGATGCAAGATTTCATGCAGAGTAAGTCAAATCGACGATTGCAGAATCCCCCTTAATCTCGCTGTTACTCCCCATTGATGTCTTAGTAGCCAATGATAATAGTTTTTTTTAACAAAACAGACAATGATTATTTAACTTTTCGTGGACAACTTCCAAACTCCAGGTTTCCTCAAAATGTTGCACTAAATTCGTTGTTTATATTCAATGAGATGGGGGCTTTTCCGCGCCTTCAGTTCTTACTTCGAAATAGCCGTGGATTCGGCGAACTTTCGCAATACAATATTTGGGGATTTTCAGAACATCCGCAATGCATTAGTAGGGGATTCACCCTTCTCATAGAAAAATTTAACAGCCAACGCTAGCCATGGTAATGACAACATACTACACAAAATGGCAAATCCATTTCCAACAAGGTATTGCATTGTTAGCCTGATTTGCATAAAATGTCTCACTATAACGTGTGGGCGCATCCTTTGAAATACTTTTGTTAAAATGAGGGGGAGATCTGAATTTCTCTCATCATATTCATACAAACCGATATTTTTTCTCATATTACTTCTTTTATTATAAATTACTGAATTCTACAAATCATTTTGCACTACAATTACTGAACGATTCTACAAATCACTTTGTAAATTAGATTAAATGAAAATTAGGCAGGACTTCAGTTAGCCAAGAATTAAGAATATGAGTTCTGTGAACTGATTATGTGATATCAAATTTTATAATTGCTACTATCTTAAGCCCATTGTTTCCTTTTCTTTACTTTCTTTTCATCTTGTAGTTAGATGTTTTATCCCTTGTCAGAAGAGTTAACAGGCAAAAGATGATCGATAAATTTCATTCTAAATTCATTTTCACATTCTAATTCTGAAATTCCTCTAAATTCCTTTTTCTTCTTCTTTTTTTCTTTAAAGAAACAAATAAAATACTCCATTTCGTTAAATAAAAAACACCCTCATAGAATAATAGATATAATATTTCTTTTTTGACATACGGGGGAAAAATCGTCTATTTTTAATCCCCCTCCCCCTAAAAAACCGCCAAAGAAAATAATCTATTGCCGTTGGTCGTCTTAATACGTAACTTGTTTTTAGAACCTTAAACACAATGCTTGAATCTTGTTCTTGTCATTCCATTCTCTTGATTCTTGTCATTAAAAAAAGTGTACACAATTTCATTTTGTAAAGAAATTATGGTAAGTGTAATGACAAACGTTTCAGAGAGTCATTCAGTTCGGTTTCAGCTCAGTCAGAATGTTAGTAATAAACATTCAGTCGTATTATTTTCTTAATTTTCGCGGCCGATGCATAAATTAGGAACTCACTTTTTATCTTCAGTTGAAAAGATTTTAATTTTGACTGTAAGGCTATTTTCTCCCATTCTCGTAGTTTAGCTTCTAGAAATTGCAGTCAGGTGGCTATTTTATGTTTTCTTAACTATTTTAAAATAGTTACAAAACTATTTACTGATAAGACAAAAATTTGAGTAGAATTTTTCTTCAGATTTCATTACTTTATTCTTATTATTATCATAGAAGTATTAAAAATTAAGCAAAATATCCAAAAATTAGAGCTCAAAGGCTCGAATTTGAATAATTTGAATTAATAATACCTATAATCATTAATATATAGTAATTTTCTTAAAAGATTTTCATGCATGCAAAACAAATGTGCTGTCCTTTTATAGTAAAATCATATTTGCCTCCATTTTTTTAGGTATTACCTTTGATTTTAAATCGACCAGTAATCAAAATAATCTAACAAATTTCAAAATTATAATTATAAACATAAAAATTTTAATACTGTATTGTTACACATAATATTACTGTTAACAATGGTTTTTCACACATAAAAAGTGAAAGACTGTATATAATACAAAATTCTAAATCAATAAAAATATTTCATAAATCATAAAAAATAGAAAAACCCACATGTTCTTGTGATCCCAAAGTCAGTGACATTATTTGATCCACTAAAAGCAACATATCTTCTTCAAAGGTTATACGATTTTGATGACTCTAAATATATATTAAAAATATATATAAAAATAATGCAAAGTGCAAAGAAATGTGAGCTGACATAATTCTAAATAAAGAAAATTAATTCATTTTATTTAGCTTTAAATTGGTAGAGTTATTTTAATACAACTTACACGTCCGATATCAAACAATCATCACCCTATGCATTTAAAATTCCTGTGTAAGCTCCAAATAAAACTTAACATAAGAAATATAATAGTTTCAATTATAATGATACAAAATAATAAACATACGATAGTATTTTAGCTCACATAAATTAAACATATCTATAAAGAACAAGTTAATTGCTTTTTCAGTATATGTAGTTTAACGAAATGTGTACTTTTTCTAAAATGATTAAGGATTTTCTTAAACGGATAATCGATTAAAATATCAAAAATGAAAATAAATGCTAAAATAAATTTTAACACAGGAGAAATTTTGAAATTAAATAAGGTCAATAGCAAAGATTCAATCAAAATCCAGTAGCCGAAAACTCATCACATCTGAGCGTTTGAGAATTCATCGAACAAATGAATGTCATTGAGATCTAGTTGATTTCAGATGAAAGTTTAGTTCAGTAAAAATCTTTTTTATCTTCTCATAGAAAAGAATTAAGCAAACAGAAAAAATATATATTAATATGCAAAAAAGAATCAAAATAGACAGGTATATATGAAGCAAAATGAAATTCTACCTCCACATGTAATGTAAGATTAGAAAGCAGAATTTGATTTATTTACATTTAAAAAAAACATGAATGCTTTTATATTAATAAACAAAACTGACTTTTCTTACTTCTTTTTTTATTTGACATTAATTTTTAGAAGATATTTTCAACATAGAACCAATCTTAGTGTCAGTACATCATATTGGATTTATCTGCTTTTCCAGTAAAAAAATAGATTTTCGTTATAAATATAAAATGCAGTTATTAATACTGCATATAATTTCCTTATTTATCGTAAATATATTGTATTAATTGTAACTGTAACCGGATATTCCCTGAAAATGCACAGATTATAAAAATTTAACAGGTCATAACAGATGTGAATGCCTTTAGTTTTGTCTTTTCATGCTTATGATTGAGGAAATAATATAGTAATTATCCTGCTCCTTTTTGCTAGGGAAATTCTATTTTAAAATAATAAACAACATGTACTTAAAGAAGAGTTCACAGTGTGTGTTTGTTATGTAACAGAACAACTGAGGAAATGTTTTGAAGCAAGATGCTAATTCAAATTTGACCTAAAGTCTAGAATACATGTTTAATTATTTATTTTCTATTATTATATCTTAATTATTTATTACAAAAAGAACTAGTAACTAAAAATAACCGCGTTAAAAATTCGTCTTCATTGAAGTCCTCCTGCAGAGCTGAACACATATCTGTTTATTATGATCACATGAATTGTAATACCCTTAACTGTTTATATTCAAGACGGATTAATCCTTAAATGCACATAAATTATGCTGAAGTGTAACTAAGGTTTTAATCTTGCTGCACTAAAAAAGGGAAACATTTTCACAGCACGAATGAACTTTTTCAACAGACGCCCAATTTCACCGTCTGCCAAACGTGGAAAGCCATGGAGAAGCAATTTTTACAAACTTGACCACATATCATGCGATGGCATAACGTTAATTTATGAAATTTTTGATAAACATAATGATTTAGTTCGATAAATATAATAATTTAGAAGTTATATTAAAATAAAAATTTAGAATCGGATCATTCTTTTTGATACGCGAAAAATATTTTAACAGCAGTATCGGTGAAGCATAACTTTTTACAATAAAGAGAAGACGAATTTAGTAGCATTCATTCCACTTCAATGCTCTAGATCCATTACAGTGAATATAACAGTCCTTCATACCTCCATGAATTTAATTTCTTCAGTTTTCTTTCCAGTGGCAGATTCCATACCTTTTTCTTCGAAAGATTCGTCTTTTTTGTTATCATACTTCGAAGCTTGCTATAAAAAAAAGATTTTTTTCTCACAAATTTAGAACGAAAGACAAATATTGCTAAAATTTCAGCGTTTAAACGATTTATTTAAGCATTCGTATATACAAAAGATGAATATGAAAAACATTTCAATGTGTTTCATTTTTGTATATTCTGCTCATAAATATCCAATTACAGAAAAATCACCAGTAAATTGAATACAGTTAGATAGATTGTATTTTTAATGGTAATTTTAATCTAATTTAACTCATGTTTAATTTAACTGTAATTCGGAGTCACAAATAGGGAGAAAAAAGCATTGTTTCATTTCAAGATAAGCTTGAAATAGTCAAAATAAACCACATTGCAATACTCATTAAAACATATGTAAGAAAAACTTGAATTCTTAAATACATGATCGATGCAAGAGTCTTACGAATATAAAATAAAAAATTTAAAAAAAATTTTATACGGATTATCCTATAAATAGGAAAAATGTCCAATATACTACTAAAAAATTACACGTTTGATTAACTTCACAAAAAACGGTTTTATAAATATAAATTTAAAAAACAGTCTCCACATAGTCTAACATCACAAATTTCTCAACTTTTGATAGGGTTTTTTCCCAAGCAAAATTTTCATTGACATCGTATTTGACGACCATCACTGGTATTTACACTAATACATGCTCACAATTTAGAAGACGAAGTTTTTTATTATTCCGCAGCATACCTCTTAGTCTAATGTTGTTTCTAGAAATTGTTTCAACAAGGCAATTTATTGTTATTGACCTAAGAAATGTCATCCGTGTGAAGTAAAAAGTTATCTGTATATACCCTGTTAAACTTGCGATTTTTCACCGCACAATAAAAATTCCGTGACCCGTTGAGAAAGAGGTTCCATAAATTTTTCTTGGGCACCTTTATATGGAATAATAATGAAAGAATATATGTTATAAGGTGTCGATATCCATAACTTGTATACAAATTTCACAGGTTTATTTTTTATGTATATCTTACAGCCGCGTACGCCAAAATAGCATGCCCTTTTTTCGTCTATCTTTCGATTTTCGGAAAATATTCTAGATTGCTGCAGGGCAATATTAAGTGTATCTGAAAAGTGCACGAATTTTGCAAAAACGACCCTCTTTGCTAATGACCGGATTATCATTTAAAAGTAAGTAATTTTATGTCACTCGATTTTTTCCGGGATATACTCTATTTTCTAAGGTTGTGCTCATGTCCAGAGCATTTTCCCAATACATTTTTCATGTAATAAAATGTGATAACAAATGTAGACGTTAAAAGAATGATTTTTCTTTTGCGCTCCATATTGATTAGTCTATGTATCTGTATCCGATATCATATCATTAGCCATCATGTGAAAAAGTGCAACAGAAGTTTTCTTTAATATCATATCTGCAATATGTTGATCGTCAGAAAAAATGAACATGGTGAAAGCGAAAATTCGAAATTTTGTATCAAACATAATAACTTCACAGATATTTGACAAAATCTCTATAGTTACAGCAATATCTCGAATTATCGAGATCACCCCATATTTCATCTGCATTAAAATTTGTGAAAGAATCATCTGTTTCCTCTTCGAGACTGACTCCATCTTGTTCTGAAGGAATAATTGTCATTTTAAAATGATCAAATTCTCAATCGGATAAAGAATTCACATATTCAAGAACTTTCCTCGCTGCCAAGAAATTTCCTAGCCACTTTACAACAACAATAATGGTCAGTAAACTTGCAACTGCAAAATAAATCAGCAGCTGGACTAATGGAAAGACAAGAAAGCAATAAAAACAAATTTCACAAGCATACGTATAATAGCGTGCACAAAAGAACTTGTTTGACAAAGGGGTCATATACTAAGGAATATTCCAGCTTATTGTTGATCTCTGTCCTTAAGCATGAAAAGCATGAGATATAAGGTTCGTTGTTCCATAAGTTCAAAGAATGCGATCTATAAATATAGGCGATTTTTTTTAAGTGGATATCGGACCGTTCTTCTATTCATAGGACAACTTGAAAACACATGTCAAATGACTGTAATATTTATTTTTTCTAGGATATTTTTAATGTTTTGAACTACACTGATGATCTACTAAAAACAATATATGTTTGTTTAAGCAAAAAAATAATTTTATTATTATTTAAGGGATTACAACTTTGACATTATTTTAGGATTGAATTTAAAGAAATTGCTTTTAAATAATTATTCTTTAAATTCTATTTTTTCTCTCTAATTTATTAAATTTAGTCTATTTATAATAATTTATGAAAAGTTTTAAGTGGATTTATTTCAACTGTCCTATCAAATAGGACAGCGGCTCTATATGGGTTAATCAAGTATCAGAGTTTTATATTTCTTAAAAGTATTCAACGTTTTCTTTTAAGCATATAATAATGAGATTTCTTTGTAAAAGGTGAAATATTCTTAAAATTGTTTAAAAATTTCGCCATTTTATTTTTCACACATTTATGCTCTTTTTCACATACAGATTTCAGTGATTATGCAAATGGAATAACTAAATATCACTATCAAAGAAAATTACGCAACAAGTAGGACACAAAGGGGAAATACCTGTAAGGAAAAAAATGTAGAAGTCATAGGTATAGGAAATTTATAATGAATTAAAAAAAAAATCGAATAAAGATGTTTTTTTACAAAATCAAATACTCTTTTGTACCTATTTAATTGATATGCATTGTTGATTTATAATCTGGTTTAAAATCATTTGTCGGCAGAAAAAAGTCATTATGTGGTTCAGTCATTAACTTTTATTCAGCTTAATAACAGAAATTTAAATGTATCTGTCTTTCTCGTATTTAGAAGAGAGATATTTATCATAATATCTAAAAATCTTATTTATCTTAGAAATTTACACTCACACTGCAATTAAAAAACATTATATACAAAGGATTTGAGATATATTTTCATCTGATTATTCATACTCTCAATATTAAAAAACTCATTAAATAAAAGAGGTAAATTTTCTTGAAATAATTTGTAGGTATCCTATAAAAAATTTCGCACATTCAATAATCAAATATGATTTTTGTTATAAGGCACATATATAAAATAGGATAGATATAAATTTCAAACAATGAAAAATTTTATACATATATTCCTTTAAGAGCGCCATCTGTATCTATCATAAAATTTGGACAGATAGTTTTTAATATGGAATAAATATCCTAAAAATAGTATAATAAGTACACAAAATGTTTCAAAAATGCATTTGAAATTTACCTTACGAGATTTTTGTTTCGTATTTACGCCCTTTGTAGATACTTTACCAAGTGTCATCACTTGAATTTCCTCAGTGGTTTCCAAACTGTTATCACAAATTCTAGGAGAATCCTATGGAACAAAATATAAAATATTAAATTTAGTATAAAATGAATTCATTTCATGTAGGAGCACTGACATATGACAAATATTAGTGTACATATTTTCTAAGAACAAGCTGTCCATCCTTGATCAGAAATTTTATATTCATTCTCCTCTAAAAAGTTATGAAATGAATTCGAAATTGAAACTGTCAAGCAGCATTCGAAATGCATCACAAGGGTATAAACGGATTCTTTTTATATACAGGATTTTTCAAATCTGTACATTGTTTTATTGAACTATTAAAACCTTTGATTATTTTACAATCAATATCCAGTTTTTTGATATAGATATTGATAGCAGTATTTGGCTGAATTTTTTGGAATGATTGAATACTTTACTCATGTTTTTTACAAGAATCGTAAAAACTCAAACGGTATTTAATGTTCTAATATGCCATTTATATTTTTAATACTAATTTACTGACATTAAGCTTGGTCATAATAAATTATTTTCAATAAATAAAACAAAAGGAACTACATTATTATAAGGAAAAGAGGCTCATTCTACTTCCCGAAATGTTATAAAAATTAATAAATTTCTTATAATTTTCGTCAAAATATATGCTCATCTTACAAATTTAACAGATAGTTTTAAAAAATATTTATTTAAAATGCTTTTTCAGAGTGTAATGTCAAATTTTATTTTACAAAACAAGCACTTTTTAAAGACTTTTGGAAGACAAAAAAATTAAGAACCAACATTAACATAAAAATTCTTGATTACAGAAATTTGCATTACATCGAAAAGAACTAAGTAACTAATTTCAAAAAATATAAACAAAAAACTTCGATAATTTCCGAAAATTTTCCACTAACATTGAAATTAAATTATTTAAAATATAAAAATATTAATTTTTTTATATAAGTTTCATTGGAAAAATCTTATTAAAGGGCTTATACTACTGCTCCAATAACGTTGCAATTCCTTGAAGAAGAAAGAAAAAAAAAAGGCATCAACATAAGTAAACAATGTTTAGACATAAAAATCATGCGTATTTCATTACATGTTTAATACAATTATTATTTTTTCTTTTTTAAGAATTTAACATAAAAAATCTTTCAATTTTCTCATTAAAAACGTTTTCCAGATGATTAGAAATAAACGTCTAGCCTCTTCTATAAATTTTGTGAGGCTGGGATCAAACTTCTCTGACCCTTATTCTTTTTGAAACAGTCGAACGGCTTTTAGACTTTATCAAATTCTTGTATTTATATGATAAGGTTTTATTATTTGTAAAATTACTTTGAAAGAAACAAAGAGAATAGAATTCTTGACCATGTCTGCTCTATTTCGGGAACTAAGATGTCACACATTTCACTTACAGAAAGATCCTTCTCTGACTCAAACAAATCTCCCACACCCCTAAATAAAATCCGCTCTGGCGATGGTTTAGTGTCCTGTATGCCGTTCTATTGCAATAGTAAAATTGTTTTTATAATTCCTTTCATATTATAACGTCTATTTAAAACTTTTTATTTCATAATCAAGGTCAGCAAAAATCTGTGAAAACGATTCCTTAAGTGTGTTTTTATGAAACTTTTAACGTTCTTGTGGCATCTCAAAATGTACTCCAATAATTTTCATATTTTTAATTTATCTCATCTACACCAAAATGCAATCTTTTGTCATCATTACAAATTAAAAATTGATTATTTCTTGAAAAACTATTTAAAATGAAACAAAAACTTCAATTTATGGAAATTTAATGTCCTATCGGCACTTCAAGACGTACTCCAATATTTTTAATATTTATAACTAATTTTATCTACATCAAAAGGTTACTTTTCCGCACTATTACATATTAAAAATCAAAAATCATTTTTTTTTTTCGTTTTACTTTATTGTTTACGAGGAAGAAGGTAAATAATTTTCAAAACTCTCTGAGGTTATGTAAATTTATTATAAAGGTTAATAAATAAAAGATGGGGGAGGGGGAAAAAACCTCACCCAATCGCATTTTTTCTGACAAAATTTCGAGATATCTAGTACAAATTACTTGATTAACACCTATATATTCCATGAAATAAATCTATGTATTTTATGAGAACATCATCCTTTTATGCCTTCTAATTTACTTGCACAGTTCCACAAATGAGAACTTTGTGTTTCGCAGCACAGCAAAGAAAATCAAGTATGCAGAATTTCATACATAGCTACAATTTTAGCAAAGATTACTTATCAAATTTCACCTATTAACATTATTACATTTTTGATTTACCGCATTTCTGTACATGCGCTTGCAGAGACAGGACGGATTTTTTTCAAAAGCGCATACTAATCTATACTTTAAATCCTAAAATTGCGCAGAAAAGTCTACCACAACCCTACCGAAATGGCTCTCCGCGTTTTGAAGTTATCGTTTTCACTTGCACTCAGATAGGAAGACAAGAAAGTTCCTATAAATGGATTTCATTTAAAGCTTGACAAAAATTGCAAATTTAGTATTAAGAAACTATACCAAATTTTCTCCCTTTATTTCACAGCATTTTTGAGTTACCACTTGAGATTAATTATATGTAATTCCAAAGTTTTGTTTTTGGAAGGTCTGAGTTGTGAAGAGGCCAAAATTTCAAGCTTGGATTTTTTTGATAGCTAATTTGTTTTTATCTTTGACTGCTACATAAACGACAAAGTTAAAAGAAGAATTTTATTGGCTTTATTTTTTATATAATGGGCAACAGTAGCAAATTACTTACAAGTAACTTTGAAGCAATGTGAACATTTTACTTCATTTTTTTAAAAATATGCCTTGAATCTTTCAGTGTCCGCACCTTGTCATGAAAGTTTCAGAGTGAGAAAGTCCAGAGTAAATTTAATACACATTTCCTGACTGTTAAAACGCTCTAAAAACGCTCGCTCCCCATTTTCTTTTGTGTGTAAGAATATCTTACAATGAAAATATTTAAATAAATAACAATTGTTGGTTTACTGAATGATACTGAAACATAATAACCGAATTATCAACAAATATAAAAAACCAGTGTAGAAAAGCAGAGAATGATAAGTTGAAGTCACTTTTAATTACTGACGCAAATGCTTTTAAAATACGAGGGATATTCGGAAACTAAGGTCCGAATCGTCGTAGCTAATCGAATGTCGCGCAAACATTGAAATGCGCATGCGTACCAACTCCAGGCATACCTTGCTCGTCAAACGACGCCATTTGCATTGATATTGTTATAGTGTGCTAAGTACAGAGCTACTTCAAAAGGTTTAAAACAATCGACCAGCCCGCCGACTGTAAAATATGGTCAGTGATTCGGCTATTGACAGCAAAGAACGTTTCAGCAGCGGAAATTCATAGACAGATAAGCGACGTGTATGGCCCAGATGCGATGAGTAGCAGCGAAGTGCGTAAGAACTTTCGAGGACGGACGGGAAAATGTTCATGATGAACCGCGTTCCGGTCGACCATCAGTGATCACAGATGATTTGGCCAATGCCGTGGATGAAAAGATTCATGAAGACCGGTGATTCACAATTTCAACTTTAGCATTGGAATTTCCGAATGGTGGTAGAACAACTTTGCACAAAGTCGTTTCCGAAAAGTTGAAATTTTCTCAAATTGTGTGCACGTCGGGTTCCCAGACTGCTTAGTGAGGAACACAAACTGAAAAGAATGGCTTGTGCTCTTGATTTTTTGGAACGATATCATAAAGAAGGTGATCAATTTTTAGAGAGGATTGTCACAGAGGACAAGACGTGGGTTTCTCACATAACCCCAGAGTCTAAACGTCAGTCAATGGAATGGCGTCACACAAATTCACCAGAGTCAAGGCCATGTGGACAATCTCAACACGCAAGGTTATGGTAACCGTGTTTTGGGAGAGACATGGGGTCTTGTTAGTCGAATTTATGCAGCAAGGAACAACAATAAAAGCTGCCGTTTACTGCGCTACCCTAATTAAACTTAGATGTGCAATACGGAATAAGCGATGTGGTCTTCTGACGTCTGGAGTTCTGTTGCTGCATGACAATGCCAAACCCCATTCTGCCATTAACACACAAAATCTGATCAGATCTTTTGGATGGGAACAGATTGACCACCCACCGTACAGTCCAGACTTGGCTCCGAGTGATTTTCACTTATTCCGCTACCTAAAACAGTTTCTAGGCGGCAAATGCTTCGACACAGCTGACGAGGTGAAAGAAGTTCAAGACTGGTTATCCTCACAGGCGGCAGACGTCTACGACTTAGGCATACAGAAGCTCATAGAACGTTATGACAAATGTTTAAACAAATATGGAAACTATGTAGAAAAATAGAGACACATGTAAGGAATTTAAAATATAAAGTGCTTTGAAAAAATCTGTAATGTTTTATGTTTTATAAGTAAACGGACCTTAGTTTCCGAATAGCCCTCGTAAATAACATAAAATTCTCTAAAAAAAGAACCCATTTTATTTTTATCTAAATAAGTAAAAGGAAATGAAAGAATAGTAAAGTAAATTAAATAAACATATTTTGCCAATATTACCAGTAGTTCTCCAAACTGAGATAAAGACCACTTTTCCACAGACTTCCAGATTCATTGCGATTTGTTGAGAAATGAAGGATTAGACATCGCAAAAAAATGTGGTCATATAATCAAGCAGATCTACCAAGGCTCTGTAATGGAGTGACATTGCCCCTCACCCTCCTCAGAAATAAAAAATCGCCTTTCAACAACAAAAAAGCAGTTTTTAAGGGTCTTATATAAGGACGATTAAAAATAAGCAATTTTTAATGACTACGCATCTTGCTTTTAGATTTTCTTTAAAATGTATGAATGTTTCGAGATAAAAATTATTCAGCATTTACATTTCAAATAACTTATAAAAAAATTCTTAAAAAATTATGAAGTGTGTCAATAAACATATATCAATAATATTTTGTGTTATTGTTCTTCTGCACGATCACGAATCCTCACCTTTCAAATAAATATTTTTTCTTCAATACATTTTAACATCTATTTATTCCACTAACTTACAAAAAATGAATTAAACATTTATTTCTGTCATATTAAAAATAAGCAAAGATGTATAATAATGGCGCGGGAAGTGGGAATGAAATGTTCCCAGTAGATTTTCGATTTCAGTATCAAACGACAATACCTATGTGAAAACAAAATCCAAAAACATTATTATGATATCTTTGGGATATTGTTCGGCATTCAGAATATCGTGCAAAACTCTGGAGGTGATGCAAGATATCCGAAGACGACGATAATAAAACGAAATATCCGTAATTCGGAATGTGCATTAGTGCGTGATCTTAAGCCAGTGTCAAAAGTTTCAATGAGCGGGAAATGTTAACAAACGATAAGGTTGGTCAAGAGCCATATCTGTTAGTCAAGACTGATATCTACAATAACTGCGTGACATCAGAAATACAGCTCTACCAGATAAATGGGTTTGTCTTGTTAGTAGACGACGAATAGCTCGCATGTTTCTCATATCTACGCCTAAACAAGCGCGTTTAAACTGAAATTTGAGACAGTCAGCCAATGCGTTATTCAGGGGCGAATCTTGAATTAGTCTGAACACTGATTTTGATTTGCTAACGATATGGCAAGAACGTAATGGGAACGTAGAGAAACATCCTTAAAAATGTCGTTTTCCATTAAAGGAAGTCATAGTGGAGTGTAAGTATCATGCTGGATGGTCGATTAGACTTCCATATCTTTCAGACTACCGAAAGCTGCAGAAATCAAGTTCTTGAGTCTCAAGTTCCTCTGAATCGAAGAATTTTTGGTTTTGATTTCATATTTATAAATGGAAATGCGTCTTGTCACTATGTGAGTTTTGATAAGGACTACCATGAAACGGAAAACATCCAACGCATGACGTAGTTTGCGAACACTGATTTGAATCGTATAAAGAATGCTCCGGAAACAACTTGCAAACCCTTTCTTCCCCACCAAGCTCCGTACCAGAAGAAGAAAAAAGAGTTCTTCACGATGTTTAGAATTCTTAGATTCCACAACTCATTCATAATCGGGTAACTGTTATGTTGCATAACTGACAATCAGAGGTGAATGCAAACTTTATCAAAGTCAAGTATTATCCCTTTATTTCACTTGCTTTAAATTACAGTGTGAGCTTCTCTAAATCCCAAACTTTTTCAAACTGTTTCTTTGGATGATAAAATTTATTATGGTACTTTCACATTTTTTTTTTAAATCTTAGCATCGTTTAAAATTCTCATACCGCGTTTCCTGCCATTCAGACTTAAACGCGAATCATTATTATTACTTCGCTTAGTTGTAATTAATTACACTTATAAATAATATGCTTAGCTTTTAGATATACTAATATATTAATACCGTATCAGTGTACATTAATAAGATAAAATTAACGTTTAAGTTAAATTTGGAAATTGATTTTTAAATTGTCTCTTGGAAGTACGGTTTTCGGCTTACTGAAATCTAGTGATGACTTTTTTTTTTTTTTCTGATAGCAGAAACTCAAAAGAAATTTGCAAAAATAGCTTCTCTACATTTAATCCCAGCTTTAAAGCCAAGCTGATTCTGATAGTGATTGTTAAACTTTCCAATAAAATCTGCAGTGATGCATTTTCTTTAGTTTTGATACGAGAAATTCAAAATCAATGAGCCAGTGGAACTTTTCCACTTCTTTCATACTCTCCACTTTTAGGATCATCACAACTAATCCTAACTTTAAAAGTATGCTAAACAATTTCATAGCTTCAGTACATGTCAACTTAAGTTGTCACTTGAAATATATAACATTCGCAACAGTCACATTCGATTTTTTTAAATGTAATATTGGTTTTTCTTTATTGAGGCCTTTAGTTTTTTTATATTTGAGTAAAGTTATTGTTAACACTTTCTCAAATGATAATTATATTTTAAATGCTTATCAAAACAATTGTGTGTGCGTGCGTGCGTATACATTTTTGTGTTAATGATATTTTTAAATCTACATTTAACCCCAATTAATATCCAAAGTTTCCTCTCAATAAAGCCCATATTAACTTTATTCTAAATTGGTTTCTTATTTCCTGTTCCGATCCCACTATTTTATTTTATTAATATTGCACGTGCTCTTGAAAACAGTCACATCAGTGGTTCCGTGTTTTGTTTTTTTCCCTCCGAGAGAAGGGATAAAAAAATCCTTAATTCATTCTTTAAATAATATCTGAATTTCCCCAGAGCCGACCATATGGGGGTGCGGCGTGCGCTCTAAACAATAATAGCGTTTATATATACTGAAAGTATACAAGTTTGTTTCAACGTAACTGTCTGAGTGTCCATTGACACCATTAGTCAATACTCGCAATGATACCTATAAAAAGGAGGAAAAGGTTCATTTATGAATAAAGAAAACTCCTTCAGACATGTTTAGATAGAGTGGTGCGACTTTTGGGTGCAAACGGCGGCCGGAAATCCAGGATGAGGTTGGATTCAAATAGACTAGTAAATCATCAACTATTTACTTTTTTCCACAACTAATGTAATATTTTTTATGCGTGCATCTAGGCATGTTTGTTTGCATTAAGTTATTCAAGCAAAAAGTAAAACGAAGATAAAGTTAAATGATCAACTCCTAGAAATGCACATGACATTACTGGTTCATCGATGCGACTGGGATGAAAAGAATAAGGAAGAAGTCGAAATGTAGCAGTCAATGAATTTGGAAATATACGAAGTTTACAATATATATTATAGTCTAGTGCAGATGAGCAAATCATTATAAGGTAAGTAGATTTACAATCACTTATATCATATACTAGGTAATACCGAATAGTATAGTATAGTATAGATTAGCATAGCACACATTGGTTTGATAATCCATTCTATAAACTGCTTAATGCTGTTAGATATAACCATGTCCATGGCAAGGAAATATCCCTCTGGGTGTCAAAATACATAATTAACAAAAGAATTTTTAAAAAAAACTAAATTTTAAAAAATCACAAATAATTTAATTTTTTCCCCCTTCAACGAAGTAATTCTGGTAAAGAAATTGTTTCGACTTCAGAAGTTGCAATTCAAACTTCCAATTGGGAAAGAAGGTTCCACGGAAAGGACACAGTCTAGCAATGAAAATGCTGAAACGGTGAGATTTGTTGAAGAACCGTATGTTTATACAAATATGACTGAATCAGTAAATAATGAAGAAAATGGTAATAAATATGATTAAGAGAATATAAATGATCCAGATTTATGGTCTATAACTGATAAATTTAGAACATTTTATGTTAAAATTGGACCTGCACAACTCAAAGGAGTTTTTGCTAAAAATGCTTAGTTCATTTTCCACTACGTACTACTTTAAAAAAATGCCAAATGGTGAAACCGAACTTCACAGCTAATTAATTTATTCAAAAACGCAAGACTCAGTATTTTGTTTTTACTGTACATTAATTTCTAGAGGAAATGAAAAATCTAAACGCTTTATAGGTGCATATAATATCTAGAAAAAGTTATCAACTGTAAACCAAGATCATGAGAGTTCTATCTATTGCTTGAAAATAATTACTGAAAAGACTAAATTTATGCTCGATTATTGATAAAAACAAATCAAGTTAGTATAAATAAGGAAACGGAAGGACTTAAATTACTATTTCAAAGAATTGTAAATGTGATTCTATTTTCAGCATGCAATAATCTTCCCCTTTGAGGAAGCCATGAAATAATAGAAAAACGTCTAATAATGGAATTTTTTTTTTGTTTAATCTAACTATTAAGTAAATACGACTCTGCACTTATGGATAATATAAAAAGAATTTTAAAAAATTCTACAAATTTTATTGTGCATGATTTAACACATACATCACAAGAACAAATTATTCATGCATTAGGAACTGAAGTTCTTACCAAAATTAAAGCCAATTCAAAACAAGCCATGCATTACAATATCCAAATGGATTCTTTTTCTGATATTTCCCATTAAAAAAAAGCTTCAGTCTTTATTAGTTATGTAAATTTGAAAAGAAAATATTAACTATAAATGAGTCATTTATAGGGCTTATTGAAGTAACTAATGCAACTAGAGAAGAACTAGCAAAAGCTTTATTGGAAATATTGAGTGAGCTTGATTTAGATGTTATGGATTGTAGTGAAAGGCATACGAATGCGGTAGCAAAATAAAAAGGAAATATAAAGGTGTGCAATTTAGAATAATTTCTCTAACCCTTCGAACAATTTATGTTCCTTGGCTATGACACTCATTTAATTTATTGAATTGAGGTTTGATTTATTAATTTGACGCCTCCAGCAGTTTATACTGCTAATTTTTTTCTGCATCTACAAAAAGATGGGAGCTTCTATAAAAGCATTTAAACATTTCTCTTAAACAATTAACTTGTTGGGAAGCCAAAATAGATATATTAAAGCAGTGTATATATAGTTTGAAAAAAAATTGCATCAAAAAGAATTTTTTGATGCAAATAACAATAATATAGCGGTATTCGAAACCAAAGTTTATTGGATTCAGTACAAGAAATGGCGTTTATTTGATGTTTAATAATATGGTTTATAATTTGTCCAAAATTAGCAATATCAATAAACTATTTCAAATAAAAACAAATGTCCTCGACTGTGCTTTTAATTTATTCAATAGAATTAAACCGAAAATTTAAGAACAAAATTTAATTTAATTTTAGACGAAACTAAAGTTAAAATATGAAATTTGAATTCTTCAGAACGTTTTCCTTTAAAACGAATTCGAAAAAAGAGAAAAATCACAATTCGGAAGATGAAAAGAAGATAAAATTACAGAAAACCCAGTTAAGGAATTTGGATGTTATTTTTTAACTCCGTAACTGATACTGTTATTGTACTGATAAAAGATAGATATAAAAGTTTTCAAATTAATCGCGTATATAAAAACATCAGAAAAACATGAATTAAAAAATGTTCCATAAACTTTGTAACGTTTTATAATAGCGATGTAGATGAAAACCTAATGCAAATAATTGTTTTGCTACGGAATTTGCTTTTCAATGAAAAGGATGTAAATAACGCAAAAGACATACTGCAAGGCATTCTTATTAGTAACTAGCCGCCTTTGGCGACCAGTCGGTTCGCCAGTATTAATGCTCGCTAAAATTTTCATGTAATATTTTAAGTAGCTGTGTCTCATAACAGGTTTTTCACCAAAATATATTTAAACCAAACAAACTTTGATAATCAAATAATTCATTTATAGTATTATTTAGTATAATTTTCTTCAGATGTTCTGTTCATTGTACTACTCATCTTTCTCTTTCTATCCGAGCAATGATTGTCCCGGAATTGATATTTTAATTAAATGGTGGAGGGAAAGGTCTAAAATTCTACATTTTTATAAAATAATGAGATTCAAATTTTCATAAATGTAAACACACTAAACAAATAAAGACATAATTGATTTTCAAGAGATGCGAAAGTTTAAAAACAGCTTGGAAAATGCCGCGCACAGAGGAAATAATGGTGACACCCACCCACCCTTCTTTTTTTATTTTTCTATTCTTTTTTTCTTCACTACTTTTCTTTCTACAAACCCTTTTTGCCCTCTGTTATTCGTTTTATTCTTTATTTATTACTTTAATATGACTTTATTTTGAGCAGACATAGATTAAATATCCATACAGACTAATAATAAAAGCAACTATTTTCTTTTTTTTTTAAACATCCCGTTATCTATGAATGAAAACCAACTGACTTCGCGCATTTCTTTCTAAACAAATGATAATTTATTACTTCCTGCTATCTTACTCGGTGTGGGGGAAGGAAATGTAGATGTTTGGCGGGAAAGTAAGAAAAGTGTCGTTTTAACTATTTTCCTCGCAGCTTTTTCATTTTTTCTCTCCATAAGAACCACCCTCGTGTCTTAACGAAAATATTAAAATAAAAATTAGCCGAATCGGTCGAGCCGTTCTCTAGTTTTGCGCTTAGCAACGCATTTCGAGTTCCATTTTTATTAATATAGATTATAATTATTTATTTCTAAGTGTATTAACAGTGTTAAAACTTTTTTACGTTGTCATTAACTATAATAAATGCTGAGCGTTCTTTCAGAAAATTAAAATTAATAAATAATTCTCTTCGATCAAGCAAGTAATGAATTTGCTATGCTAAGTATCGAAGAAAAAAAAACCCTGCAAAACAAAAGTTTCCAGAAGTAACCAATAACAAACACAAAATAATGTATTAATGAACATGCAATAGTTATATGTGTTCCTATTTGCAATATTTAGGGTCCCAAAGGGTTCCAGCACCCGGGTCCCTTCATAGAAAAGGCCGGATTTGAATTTTCCTCGCCTAAAACGACATTTGTAAAAGAAATCCATATCAGAATCTCATAGTATACAAACACTGGGGAAAATATTTGTCTCTCATTTCGCTCTTGTGTTACGCTGTGGATTGACGTGCCTCATCGAGTCATTCTTATTAACAAATTATGCCTCAAGGGATGAAATAACATTGAAGTTTAAAAATTACAGTGTTTCCTCTGTTTTCGTCCACGAAACGGGTAAAAAAAATATGCGTCTACATTTAAGAGTTTGGATTACTTTAGAATGGTTTTATGTAGTTAAAAATTTTCAAATTATTAAAAGAAAAAATTAAATCCCCGGGAGGAGAGGCAATTCAACATTGCAGTATGGTGCCATGACTCGCCGCTGGTCAGAAGATGCTTACATAGATTGCCAACTTCAAGTTCTGTGCAACCTTTCAGTATAGTTTCTGATCCATGACAGCCGGTGGAATACCCAATGTCATTTGCCCTCTCCCAATATATCTCCGTACTTCAGTATCTATGCTCCATCATTTCTTTGTGTTCCTTTTCATCTTAAAGAAGTTCAAGCTCCTTTTGCCAGTGCCAAATGAACCATCCAGATTTGCAAGATGCCATTTTTGTGTTCTGTTCTAATCACAACAATAATAATCGTTATCCTTCAAGTTTAAAAGGGTTGCTCTACATTCCAGTACTCAAAATTTTGCATTCCTTTGATTTACCATGAAGTGATTAGTGTTTAAAAAAAATCTTTACCTGAAATTTCTGACTCAACATTTGAAAGAATTCATCAATAATAATATTATTATTTGCATAAATTGAAGATTTATATTGCATTTGT
The DNA here is from genome assembly GCA_026289955.1 of Argiope argentata. NCBI lineage: Eukaryota > Metazoa > Arthropoda > Arachnida > Araneae > Araneidae > Argiope > Argiope argentata. Next base: position 1,815,767 of record JAOUZG010022948.1, read on the forward strand.
TTATAATTATTGTTTCGATTTGCACATTTAAATGTTAGTATTTTTGCAATTGATCTTTTTAAAGTATTATTTAAAATATTGAACTTTTTAGTTTTTATAAAATCTATTTTCAAAATTTGGGCATAAATTTATAATTTGCTTTATCTGCAATTTATCTTAATGTTTTTAACCTACAAAAAATGATAAAAATTCTCCAATAAATTAAATTTATCCAATTCGAAAGTTTTAAATTAAAAATAAACAAATAATTAAATAAAAGTAATGACATAATAATCAGAGAAAATTTGTAAATACTTCAGATGAAATTTTTCTACTCCTCTTATTGTAACTTAAACAATCTTACAGTAGTAAATGGTACAGGAGAAATTTTTACTCTTGTACTTGTAATTAAGCTATCTTCTGTTATCACTTGTGTCAAAATACTCACAAGTTTCTAAATACAGTATTTTTTTAATACACAAATATTTTTATACTATTTATTTAATAACAAATGTTTATCATAAGAGTATTTTGAATCTTATGTTTATTACATTCATTTACAAGTGTTTTATATGAAATCTTTGAATCTTGGATTTATTATTTTCATTACCAAGAATTTTATATGAAATCTTTCAACTTTACAATTATTATTTTCATATAAAATTTTTGAATCTTATGTTTATTAGTTTTAGTTTAAAGTGTTATATATGGATTCTTACAATAATTATTTTCATTTTCAAGTTTTTTATTTAGATTTTTGAATCTTGTGTTGTTGCTTTTATATTTACAGTCCAAAAGCTATATTTAAAATCAGAATTATATTCTTATTTCATTTGGATGAAATAATTTTATTGATATTTTATTTCTAATTTAATAATTTTGTCAAGTCATATTTCTCGACATTTAAGAACAATGCAAGAATACTTGTAATATACCATAGGCTATCTTCAGCAAATTGAGATTCTACAGAAAAATAGCTGGAATACATCTGTGAACTTTAACATTTAATTTATTAATATTTTGTAATTGTTGATTATTTATGTTTACATAGGATTTTTACAAATATAATTCTTTATCTTTTAAAACTTTTAATAGTCTTTGTTGAATATGCTTTCTGTATAAATGCAAAGGTAATGGAAATTTAGGTATCACTTTCAATATGCTTATATATATTAACTCGTACTTGGAAACCACAGTAAGTTATGATTGTGTGTCAAAGAGAACCTTACAGTTCCAAGTCTTGCAGGAGGGGGCAGGCTGTAACGATATATTTAAATCTATATTGAACGCTAATTAATTTCCAAAGATTTATCTTAATTCAGCTCATATTAACATTATTCTAAAATGGTCTCATTTTTTATTATACACATTCACTTTTTTTATTTAATTAATGGCGCATGTGTTGTTGAAAATTGTAATATCAATGGTTCTTACGCTCCGAATGAGGGAACAAAAACTCCTTAATGCATTCTTTTAACGATTTCTGAATTTTTCTAGCTTAAAACGACACGTATAAAGGACCTACAAGTCGTATTACTAGACCGTACAAGACTGTCGATCTTTATCGCCAAATTTGAAGGCGTCGCCAATGAGTTGCTAAACCACCAATAATAGCAAAAAAACCCGCCATTATTTAAAAAGTTTGTTCAAACCTTAAATGTCGTTCGCAATTTTGTTAGTTTCGTTGGCGTCGGCGGTTTATCACCAAATTTCAATCCGTCGCCAATGAGTTAATAAACTGTTAGCGTCAACGGTCTAATATGTAAGTACCGAACTCTCTGTCAGAAACACTGGGGGGGGGGGGGATATATCTGTTTCTCTTTATGCTCTTTTATCTCTAGTGCATTGCTGAATTGACGCGCACGTCGCGTCTTGTTTGTAAATAAATTATGCCTCCCGGGATGGAATAAAAGTGAAGCTAAAAAACTCTAACTATCAATCTACAGCCACGAAAATGCTAAAAAAAAGTGTTTACACATATATGCCTAATTTCAAATAACAGATCACATTGTTGCCTTGAAATTCAAACTGTGTTCATTGTTTCATGAAATATTTAACCGTACGAATTTCTTCCAATACTGAAATCTGAGGAAGAAGGATTATGTGCAATACAAGTGTAATTTATAAGACGAATAAGAAAATAAAGTTACAATGTCACAAAGCTTAGAAGATAGATGAACCGAATAGCTACGTTTTTAATAGCGCTATCATAGGATTCATGCTTAGAAGAAAAATTTATACACACAATGAACAGATGCAAGACAGTTTAATAACACAGTTGAAAATTTGAAGGAATTGTGGACTTAAAGTTATATCTACAGAATTTAAATGAAATTAAATATCACAATGTCTTAAATACAACAATGTCAGAAAAAGCAGGTGATCGCCAAATTCGACTAATTAAAAATAAAGTAAATCGATAATGATATTGCACCTCAAATCATTAGCATATTTGTAAATTAAATATTTTTTTTTATTTTGCCAACATTCATTACTAGACTCAGATTTAAAATTGTTTCACACACATCCCTCCCCAAAAGGTGAGATACCCGTCATGCCCCTGTAAATAAGTTAAAAATAAAATTACGAAACAATTTAACCATCCGATGATATAATTATAAATCAGTTCAAAAACAACCTATTTCAAAAAACACATAGTATTTTTCATGGATGGAAACTAAAACTGAGAGAAAAAGTTTTTGAAAAAGTATAATTCCACAAATAGATAAAAATTTGTTGAACAATATTTCTGCTCAACTCTTGCAACCATTTCCATGTAACAATTTTGATTAAGAGTTGGCATTTTTAAAACAAATCATAAATAAGAGTAAAGAAACTTACATTTTGTTCTGGATCCAATCTCATTGAGCTTACTTGCTCAGATAATATAGCTCTATCAGGTGACATAAAAGATTGATCAAAATCCAAAGAAGAAACCTAATTATGAAAAACATACTTTCCTAAACATACTTATACTACTAAAATAAATGAAAGAATAAACCACGAAACTATACGACTTTATAGGAAAAAAAGTACTAAATTCTATTTTTTATTTTAGGAAAATTTTAACATTTTTATTCTTTAAGGGAAATCTCTTAAGCTTCCTTAAAACGCAGATTTAATCCAATAATTAACAGGGTCGTTAAAATTTTTACAACCTTTACTACAGTAATCTGGTTCCCATTAAAACCATTAATAGAAACTTGAGAACTTACAGGCCAAGAACAAAGATACCCAATTAATAAATAACTTATACATTCATTTGATATAAGTCTCTAGAAGCTGATATAAGAACTAAATCTGATACACTAATATAATACACTGTTTAGCAACCATCTTCATAACTGGTAAGATAGGCAACTTCTATTACATCAGTAGTTTATTATTTTTTCATACTGTCTTCGTTTGAGTGTTTGCGAACTGACAGAAACGTTTATAAAATATTATCAAATCAATGGCAGCAGAGTTTCAACTTTAATCTAGTTTTCACTTTTAACACTTTTAAAATTATAATTAAAAACCTTTTATGATTCAAGATTAAAATAAAATCAGTAAATCAACGTGGGCTCTTGGCTCAACGGCGATTCTGTCCAACAGCGCAATTAGCCCAATGGATACCCTGTAGTTTAAAATATCCGGTAGTTTAGCAAATAATAGCTGAAAATTTCCTCTAAAGAAGTTTCTCAATAAAATAGAAATCTTTTGATGCCTTTTCAAAAATAAAATTCTGCCTGTCTAGTAAACAAATATGAGCGAATAAAATCACTGAAGACGAGACAAAATGGAACGTTTATTACTAAAATTCGCAAATAATAATATTCAAATATCTTTTCAAGGGTCAAGATAGTTGAATATTAATAGTTATTAAAATGATTGAAAATTCTCTATAGTGTCACGACTAGAGTAGATGCATTGCATATTTTTATGTCTCTTTAACTCATTGGAATTTCTCTAAAAAGTGCAAACATTCAAAGAAAAAGAAGCGAAATATATAATTTAGTTTGCCTACAATGTTAATAATAGCATTATTCGATTTTATTTTGGATTTTTGTTCAATTTCCTAACTTTTCATAGGAAACTTTAAATCAATTTTTTTTCCTTGACATAAAGATTCTTTCATGTTAACAATTTTTAATTTTGATTCTTTTAATATGAATTTCCTTTTCACTTTCTCTTGCAAGAAATGTGTATAAAGTGTTGCAATCATAAAATTAATCACTTAAATTTTTATAAATTTTAGCAATTTGTTACTCAAAAAGAATTTTTGGAACCAGACTATCCGAATGTAAGTAAGTATGTGCACATGATAACACAAAAAGTAAGATGCATGAAATAAAGAACATGGAAGACACATAGCAAATTTTGTACCCAAAACTATCAAAGGATAGCTATTTGTCTATTTATTGGTATATATGTATGTACATAAACAAAATAACTGAAAGGCACAAATCATCTTAATAAAATTGGCATATAACTTTTATAGCCCAATTTCAGATTTATATCAAATTTTGGACCAAATCTGTTTATAGAAAGACTTTGTTTCTGGGTAAATATATAAAAAGTCAAGAGGTTATATATTCGATTTCAACAGATAACTTATTAAGTGATATTCAAAGGAGTTTTGAATTATTCGAACAATTTAAATTTTTCAATCATACTACCATATGGAATAGTGAGAGTATATAAGTTATAAAAGTTAAGTTTGAAAATTAAAATACAGACTTTCTCTTTGTTTATAATAAAATAGGACGTAATTCCTGATTTTTAAAAATAGCCTGAATCTTGTGTTCATAAAAATTAAGTTTTCATGCATGCTAATAACAAACAAGTAATAACATCGTAATGTTTTAATCAAGATGTGTACAACTTAAGTTCCATCAGAAATTTTCGATGGTGAAAATATATTTTGGCATTCTTTGACTTTATGACGAACAAGAAAAGTTTTAGATAGAATATATTTTAAAGATAATAAATATTGCAAATAAATATTTTAAAATTATTTACCTTTTTATCTCTTTCTTTCAAATCTTGTTTTCCAGGTTTGCTCAATGAAACCGATTCTCTTATCTCGGACGATTTTATACTACCGTCAACTAGTACAGGAGAAGTCTAAAAAATAAAAATATATTGTTTAAGGTATCCTTGAATATAGCTCTTATCCACAAGCTAAAGGCAATGTTTAAAGAAAGCTTTGCTAGCTCTGAGGTGAATAAAAACAAAAACAAACACTTGAAAAGTACAGAAAAGGCTGAACTAAAAATATTTTTTAGAATAGCTTCCAATCGTCCATTATTTTTGATTTTTTTTAAAGTTTAATATAATGCTGATAATTTATAAAAGCTCACAAAAAAGAAACTTTAAAATATTGGGTAAAATATTGCAATTTCATAGATTTTTATAATCATTTTGTTCATTTAAACTTTTCTATTTTTATTCATATCAGAGTTTTAAAAGCATTCCTTAAGTTTATACAAGTGTTCCATATATAAAAGCAGAAATTTTCTGTACCTTATTTATAAATAAATGATATTTTTTACTCTCATTGATTGTCTAATAGTCCATCATGCAGTTAAAAAAAAGAAAGAAAGAACTTTTTTTTTAAATATCTTGCTTTAAATATTTTGAATCCACTTGATATTGAAGAATTTAATAGAAATATGCGAGTCAATGCTTGATGCGTTCTTAAATACATTCAATGAATTTGCTTTCTTACCAGGATCAATAATTCAAAAGACGTGGTTTGTTATTATACACAATTATCAATTAACACATAAAGTCATGCGATAATATTGGTGTAATATGAATATGCAGGATCTTTTCACTTGTTTGCAAAAGTATCCGATGCCCTCTCTCAAGTAATAAGAAATGGAAAATAATCGCTCTTGCTATTTTCAACATTAATTTACTTTATATTAGATAACATATCATTCTTTTCTCTTGTAAATCCTATGAATCTTTTATTGCAAGAGAAAGATTGCTGCTAGCAGACCATTGTAGCTATTTTTAAATATTAAAGGATGCGAATTAAATGAATCTTAGTAAAAAAAAATATCTGTGGTGGTGATTGACGATTTAAAGCTAGATTAACAAACAAATTAAAATCCTATGACTGCTAGAATCTTCCACGAATTATTTTATTTAGGATTTTTAATTCTTTTACTTGGTACCACCATGTGATAATCCAAGCAACTACCTCCAAAGGTATTGACTGCTGGAACTGAACTACATTGAAAGTGAATATTGTGTTTCAACAAATGCATCTTACCCCGCTTTGTCTTTATTACATTTTATTTAAACTATGTAAACACCTTTTCTGCTCTAAAAAAGTCTTGTCTTCACATGGTTTAAATCGATTTAAAGTACAATTTCCCAAACAATTTCTTTTTAATTACTTTTGTTCAAAAATAATGCTTCCAGTGAATACCAGAAAGGTCTACAAAAAAAAATCACAATATTTCAACCTTATTAATTAGAAAATTTAAGTTAAAAAAACAAATTTGATTTAATTTGAAACCGCAGGAAGTAAAACATAATAGAAAACACTGAGAAAATCAATGATTTAATAACAAGTAGGAAATATTATACAATATTAAACTACTGTTAATAAAGAAAAATTATACAAAAAATAGAGTGATAGAAAATATTTAAAACCTGAGAGGAAAACTGTGATTCATTTAACAGATAGATTAGAAAAATCTGCGATTATTAGCCAAAACAACCTGTTCATTTATCAAACTGCACAAGAATAATGCAGTGACCTTCATGTTTTTAAGTAAATGGTTATGGTTATTCTTTAGAAAGTCAACAAAATTTTACTAGCAAACTCACCAAAATTCATTAAAAGAATATCATAAATCAAAGTTAAAAATACTAGTTTAAAGAATTGATAGAGAATTTTAAAGGAAAAACAGGAACCTCTTAATTAAGAAACAGCATGTCCAACAAGTTCTTTATAATTTGCGATTGATAATCTATACCCTATTATCACTTGTACACTAAAAAAATTCAAATGTTTTATTTTTTTAACCAACTTACTACTCATTGGAAACTCATACTACTTCAAAATTAGTCTAAAAAATATGGGCATTAAGACGAATGAGATGAGACTATTTATGGAATAAAATCCTATCCTGAGATACAAGACAAATCCCTGCTCGTATTCTGGGATAGCTTTTTTCCAATCATATCGTATGATTTGAATCCAGATATGTTGAATAATTTGGTAAAGGATATTATGCAATATCTGGTATTTTCGAATCATATTCAGTTTTTCTATCATATCCAGTGCAGGGGAACAGTTTTAAAGAAATAGTTCCTAAAGATCAGATATTAAAGAATCGGAAATAAAACACTGATTAATTATTTTCATAGAAAAAATTTATCATATATAAAAATCCCTGTCACTAATAATTGAATAATTAAACATTTACCTCATTTTCTATTTGGGTTTGATCCAGTTCCTTAGAAATGGCTTCACTTGATGAGCTGTGCTGTTTTCTATGAGTATGTTCAATATTTTCATCTTGTTTTTCAGGAAAATTCTAAAATTTGAAATTATAAAATATAATTTCAATAATTTACAAGAAATATACACTGCATCAAATTATGTTGATAAGAAATCCATAAAAAGGAAAACCATACTGCATATTAATAAGAAAACGCGATACTTCTGGCAAAAATGCATTAATATGGAAATCTTAGGTTTAAAATAAAACCGAATTATATGCTCTATAGCAAAACTAGAATTTTCAACACTAATTATCTGAATAAAGATGTATATAAGTGAGAAAAAATTGGCTAATTAATAGAGGAAATTTTTCAGATATTATAATAACAATAAGAAAAAATATATAACAAAATAAGCCATAAAATATACAATTTATTTCTTAATATTATAAAGAATTTATTATCATATAATCTTATAAAACGATTGGTAGAAATTATTCTATCTAAAAAGCAATGTATTCTAAAAAGCAATGCATACTAATTTATAAATCAACATTGGAAAAAAAACTTTTACAATTTTTGGGGCAATGGTAATTTGTTAAGAAATTTTATTTAACCGATGCAATTATTTACAAAGAACACTGTAAACATATAAATAACCTTTTCGCGAGAAAATAAACGTTAACGTTTGATGTCTGTTCTGTTATTTTTAGTGGAAAGAAGGAGCTGTAGTAACACAACAACGCTCACTCTCCCATCTCTAAAAATAAGATATCTTGAATTTTTTTTAAATTAACATAATAGGAAGAATTAATTGTTTTCACAACTCAAAATGTTATTCCTCCCTAAATATATTTTGTAAACCAATCAAAGAATTTAATATTTCAAACATTTTCAACGTTCACAAACATTCCATCTTCCCAATACATAACCTCAACAGAAAGAATTATATGCATCTGCTTTTCTTAATTATGGCTCGGTGAAATAAATATGGCAGTAACATATTCTACTGTAAAGTAATACATTCATAAAAATTACGAAGTTTTTATGTCAATTACTTTTACCCAACCCAGTATTCAAAATCAGTATCTCCATACAGTTAAAATTACCTTGTTTTTTATTGATTCAAATTGATCCAATCTGCTAGGTGATATTTTTTGAGCTGCCATCCATTTATCAAAATAACGATCCAATGATCCAAGAAAATCCTAAATAACAACAAACTTTTTAAATAAAATGTATGGTGCAATCGCTATTTGACAATCACTACTTTATTATAAAATAAAACTTACCATTTCTTCTGCCGAGTCATTCATTTCTTCTGCTTGGCCCATTTCTTTAAAACAGAATTTACATTTAGAACTTGATTCTTCTGCTTGACATTCATGAAAATATTGCTGTTGACTTCCGGAAGAATTCTGAAATTTTAAACGATTATACTGAATATATATTTAAGATTTTGCAACCAAATAATAAAGAAAATTTTGTTTTTTTTTAAAAAAAAGAAGCCAACAAAATTCACTATCGTTATCTATTTAAGTAAGTAATTTAAAACATGCTGTCAAATTTTAAAATTCAATTTAAAATTCTTTCAAAATTTTGACAAATTTTTTTATTTGAATTATACATATTAATATCTGAATTAAATTAATTTTACATTAATATCTGAATTAAATATCTGTATTAAATTTTCGTATTCCAAAGTCACGTTAAACAGACCGATTATCTTCTAAAATCTATAGTGTATATAGTGTCTCGTTGAATTTTCTATTAATGTTATTTTAATTGGTTGGAATAGAAATCATCATGTTTGCTCTTGAAGCACGTACATATTTCTATGACAAATGGTTCGCATACTGTTCAAAGAACAAATTTCATGACAAACTTACCATGCATCATATATCATCGCTAATCAGTTGCAAATATTTCCCAATCAGGAAAATTATTCGATATCTCGGCAATGTCTTACCTTCCCAAAAATATTCTTACACCACATTAAGTTCGACAAAATCATATTCTTAACGATATCTATTGAATTATTGCGCACCTTTTTCCTAATTGTAACATATTAAAAATATTTTCAGTGTTTAATGAAAATGAAACTAATTTCATTGTTTTATCAAATAATTTAATCATATTTTTATAATTGTTACAGCTATAGTTAACAATGTTCGCTTTTTTCGATGCATTAACTGCCTCGTGTTAACTTCATTGTAGATTTTCAGTTTTAGTTATAGTAAGTTCGATACTTTGACATGATACACTAATACAATCAATAAATTTAAAATAAATAAAAGGAATCGGAATAATCATAAGCAGATATATACGCTTTTCAGAGAGTTGTAAAGATATTTAACATCTTTTAATTAATAGCATAATAAAAAAAATTAAAAGCACATTTAGTCTACTTGGTCACATATGCCATTTCCCAACTCAAAAGTGCTTTTACCATTAGTAACATGCAATCATAAATGTATGTTATATATCTAAGACAAATTATAACAGAAATATTTGTTACAAAAAATCATTTGTAATTACTTTATTTTTGGTCAGTTCAGTTGTTGTGGCTTCTGTATTCCCTTCATTGGTGGAAGTGGTTTGTGATTTAATACTTTCCTCCAATACGCGTTCAAGGGATTCGAGTAAATTCTAAGGAATGAAAACAGTAGTTAAAATGTGTTAATACATATATATTAAAAATGCTTTATATCATTATAAATGTTTAAAAAATGCATCACCATATTTTCTACTAAAGGTTGATCCATTTCTTTACAAGAAGACTCATGCTTCGATTTTGCCTCTGTTTTCTCAGAAGATCGTTCCTGCTCTCTGGGAAGATCCTATAATTTTTAACACAAAGATTTTACAAAAGAATAAAACTTTTATGTAAGGAAAAGTTGCAATGAAGATGCTAACATAAAAAAATTTTCTGCCTTTATTATTATTATTATTTTATTTTACAGAAATGCCTTTGCTAGAAGATAGTGTTAGTAAACTCATAGTATATTTAGTATTATTTCAAAAATTTGAGCTCAAGCATAAATTAAAAAAGCGATATATTCAATGTCACATTCGAAATATGTTTTACTTACACCTAATTTCAACTACAATAGATGTATAAATATATTCTCTAAAATAACTTTATTTTTATTTGATTCATAGTTGATTCTTTATAATTCACTTTAGATCAATTATTTTACAAAGCAAAATTATTTATGATTCACTATAGAAATCAAAAATGTGATCCAAAGAAATCAGAAATAACAAAGTAATATATATTTTTTAACTAATGTGTATGTAATAACTGCTACTTAACAAAATAAATAAAAACATAAACCTATTGTAGTTGTATTTTACTAATCAAAGTTAACGAGAGATAAAATCAAAAAGAGACAATTTAAAATTGAGATTTGGGATGTTAAACAATGGATTGAATTATCACCGAAAACTTTCTGGTAAAAGAAATCAAATTCACTTCGAATTTTTTGAAGACACTGACCTTTCAAAGAAGCTTAACTAAGAAATAATTTTAATACAAAAAGATACAGAGGGTGGACAAAAATATGGAAACAACTAGTGAAAGGTATGTTTTAAATGAAATGTTTACGTTAGCGAAATATAACATATTTAATCTATTCAAATATGTAGGTGGCGCTGTATAGGTGGCCTTCCGACCAACTAATGCATTCTTTACAATTTTCTAAATATGGAAGTCATACTGTAATTTTATATGAACCCCATGATTACTCTCCAAGGGACACTACTGCCAAATATAATGTTAACATTTTGGCCAAACAAGTCCATTCTATAGCACAAGCTTTTTTCTCCAATAGTGAGGCTTTTTTCCAAGAAAAACAAAGCACCTCTTCACATAACTCAATTAGTACTGAGCTGGTTTTCTTATCACAAAGACGATTTATCACATCTCCCCTTGCTACCAAAGTCTCTATATTTCAAAATTGTTGAACGTTTGTGGTCGACATGAAAGAGTAAAATATGAGAACGCTATCCACTAATATCAACGTTATAGCACCGTTTTGCATGAAGAACGACATAAGATTCCCTTGGCAAGTATACAAGGTTTGTATTTATTTATTTCGAAAAGACTACAAGCTATTTAGAATGCCAACGGAGTACCAATACCATATTAGTCAAGGAAACATTTGTTAGGTATTTCCCTATGTCTGTCTCTCCCCCTTCCCTGTATGTTGAAAAATTGATCGTAAATATACGTGTAATTTAAAATTGTCAAATTTTTCATTGGTTCAGAAGCCTAATTGTAAAATAAATGCGTACTACACTGATAGCTGTGATTCTCTGTGCACAGGTTGTGATAGAGGGTGCCTCAGTGGTTATGTTTTAGTAAGTTAAATCAACGAAGTGAAGATGGAAATCCACCAACACTATCGCTTCTAATTAGTGTTCCTTCTATTTGTTTCAATAGTTTTCACTGCCTTTGAAACAATTCGTTTGATCTCGTCATAAATGAAACGAACTATGGCACATTCCTTATGCCAATCTCATTACCATGTGACGTCCAAAAATTATACCTCCCATGCAATATGCCATTGTTTTAGAAGAATTAACTCTTTAAAGCTCTTTTTAAGTAGAGGTATATAAAAAAAATTGGAGACTTTTTATTTCCAGAAAAGTGATCTATTAAAATCTTCCTAAGTTATTAGTCTTCTGCACGAAATTCCAAAAAGAAGGATGTCATACTAATGAACGTAGATCAGAACGACAGCAAATTTACTAAACAGATGGCAAAACAATGGCATTAATGACAAAAACAAAAATAAAGTAGAAATAGTAGACTAACGCAGTACAGGTTTCACATGATCTTAATGTAGAATATGCAGATGGCCAATGGTAATATCTCAAGCTACAATGAATATTGAGTCCATAATTGCCTAAAATCTGCTGTATTCGAAAGAAATCAGAAACAAATTTCTCCACCCAAACATAGACCATCAGTTTTGAAAGATGTGGCTACTGCATTCAAAGTATGAACATCAACAAAATCAGCAGAAATTCAACGCTCTATTTTCGGATTTATGTATTTTGATTTAAAAACATAGAAGATTTATTTTACAAGTGTATTATTAACCTGTTTAACATTTAATGATATTCGATCATAAAAAGTGTTATGTTTACATAAATAAGATTAGAATTAGAAAACAAAAAAGGCTCATAATTTAATTTGTTCAAAGATTTTGGAATAAGTTTATGATATAATCTTTTATTTAAATAACGATAGAAACTTACTATTGATAGAGAACTGTAGTTATTTTAAATAAGTATAAATATTCATAAGGGGAACAATAATAAAATATGATTACCACTGTCGTTAATTCCTGAGATGTAGCTCTGCCAGAATTAGACTGTCTTTTATGAGAATGCTTCAATTTTTGTTCCTGTCTTCTTGGAGAATTCTACAATTTTATAAAATGATACTACAGAAAACTGGTAATATATTTACAGATATAAGTTAGTAAAATCATATTTGTAATATGTTCCAAACAGAAGAAAATAACTGCATATTAATAAATATATGTACTGTTAAGTACTTATAAAATATAAAGAGTATCGAATATATCTCAAACTGTATTTGATTTTAAAAAATAACTATATTTATAATAAATAAACATTCAAATTTAAAATTTTGAACAATCAATGTATAATAAGCATCTGGATGAATTTCATCAGCATTTTACAATCTCAAGATTCATGAATGAAACACTTTACATTTAAATGGCATTTTAAAAATGATGTTCACTTTTTCAGTAACTAATAAGGCCAGCTGGGGTATGTGGGGGCAAAATTTGCACACACAGCTATTTTTTAAATTTTAAAATTACAATGAGATTTAATTAATTTAAGGGGATTTTGTTGTGGTTTTTATAAAAGCATAAACATTATGTTATACAGAACTTTTTAAACAATGCCTTTTTTTAATATAAAAAATTATCTCATTTACAAAAATGTTCACTAATAGTCCAGTGTGTTTCTAATTACCTCAGATAGTATGGCATGATTGGGAACTTGTGTATCAGTTTCAAACCACAGTACTGAAGAGATTTCAAGAGAATATGAAATAATGTAAAATTTTATATTCTCACAGAATTATTTTATATCAACTCATTTTCTACCTGATTCTAATTATTTTAAGTCAATCTCAGCAACAAAATATAATTTATTTCGCGGAATATCACACATTACGACCATCAGTATGTTATTAATAAATTATCAACATTATGAAGCTTCAAAATTGAAGCATTTCATAGTAATTTGATAAACAGTTTTGTTAGGAAAATTGGAAAAAGAATATAGAGATGGATATTATGACACACAAGAAGGACATTTTTTAAGACTCAGAAACAAACATTAAAATTAGTAACTGAATTTTGAAGCAGAGATATGAATTTCCATTTTAATTTCAGCATTCAATTTCCTATTCAACTTATTTTTCATAAACATTTATGCAATCTGAAAAATACTTCTCTATCACTTATTTGAAATATAATATTGGGTGTATAAAATTTATCTGAAGCTCGAAAACCGCAAATTAGTCTAAGAAAATAATGATTAAGCCAAATTGATATTTCTCAAACTTGTCACACACAGTTCACCGCAATCAACTTTCTCAACCTAGAAATGTATACATAAGTTATCTGGTATTTTCAATGTTATCTTTCAAAATAGATTTACTTTTTGAAAAATCCGACATGGATGATACTGGGTTAGTAATTATCTCTACCTGTAAAGACTACATTTCTTATAGAAGAAAATCGAAGTCATAATTTTCAGACTTCTCAGTCAGTCTAATGTTTTCTTCTTCCTCGCGAGCAGTTTTCTTCCATGCTTAGCATCAAAAGGTTTTGCAATTATTAATAGCTAACTTCCTCATATGAAAAATAATAAGTAGGCAGATCACATAACAGATTTTTTTTAATGACAATACTCAAATCGACATAAAACAATAAGTAGTCCTTGCCAGATGAAACGCTACAGCGTTTCTGAAATTAATATTACTTCCAAAACTACGTTTTTTATCTCGTTAAACGTAGTACTCAACTACACCAGGATGAATGTTGCCTAGGATAACTAAGTACAAGAATCCGCTTCTCAGGAGTAAAATAAAAAACGGTAATTGAAATTTCGTCATAACAGTTAGATCCTACAAATCCCAGAATATTTATAGATTGACAACTAGTATATAACCGGTGCAGAGAATAAACAAGGAAGTTCACGAACATTTCTCTTTAATTTTCCAAAAAACAGTAGCAAATAAGGTAAACAAATGCAATCACAAAATGCTGTAGAAAGTATTAAACTTTAAAAAAAAACTGTCTTAACAAAATACGCTCTTTCCAATGCACAAAGCCTTCCTCAGTGAACGTTCTAATCACCGTTCCCTAGTGCCCTTTGTTCTTTATTATTCAACATGACTCTAAAGCTGAAGTTCTTTTTCCCACACGTTTCCGGTTATCATCAATAATGTAGGTTTACAAAAATAAATTTTCAAAGAACTTTTTAGCATTTATTATTTTATTTTGTATTCTAAAATATGTAAAAAAAAATTTAACTTGTAAAAAATTAAAAGTTTTTTTTTTTTTTTTTTTTAAGAAGGCTTGACATACAATGAATTTATTATGCTTCAAGATTTAAAACACACTTGCATCAAATCATCGATATTTAAAATCATCAGGAATAAATGGATAATAGTTTATTTAATCTTCATACAATACAGAATATATAGCTAACTGTTAAACACAATGCACATTAAAACCCATTATAATTTTCAGATTGTGCAGCAAAGAGCTTAAAATCAACCCATGTTCTTTTTGCGATTATTCAGTAAAACTTCAGTAAATTTAATGAAAGTTCACTTTATTCTTATGTGGATTCTAAAAGAGATATTATGTCATAAATATTATATCGTTTCACTCCTTGTGGAAATTCGGCGGCTATTTTTTATTTTGAAAATGAAGCCATTCAAATTAAATATATTAAAACAACTTCACAATATGCAAGAAAATATGAAAATATTAGCAAACTATGATTACAATCTACAGCGGATAAACACAACTAAATCTGTATCAAATTTGCAAATTCAAACGATTTTTAAGCAGAAAAACTTTAATAAAAATTCATAACGCCATTTCATAAAGAGTATCACGTCTTAAAAATGGAGTAAAAATCTGAAATAAACAGATTAACTTACTTTTCTTTTTGATTCCTTTCTTCTTGTTTCCGAAAGATTTGTTTTAGTGGTTTTCTCTAAATCTTCCAAATTTTTAGAATTCTAAGCAATAAAAATATTTGTTACATACGGAAAATTAACAATATAATGAGTAAATATTTTTATTTGGGATACAAAAAATAAGAATTACCTCCTAAATGAATATGAGTCAACCACATTTTCTACCATCTTTATTTCAATTCCCTATGATTCAATTCTATAAGTTAGGTAGCCTTTGAAAATTTCTCAAAATTTTGAGATACTTTTTCGGATGAATCCGAAATTCTTAAACTTGTATACAGCGTAAAGTAAGTTTATCGATAGTTCAAATTAAAATCAAAAATTATTTGCCATCATAGTTTATAATTATACATGAGGAATTCAAGTTTTAATTTAATATGCGCGATAGAATTTACAACACTTAACACTCAAAAAAATTTCAAATCCAGTTTCATACATAAAAGGCGGCCCACAAAGGACGGACAAAGCTTTATGGGTCTATACAACAGGGTAAAGGTATCTATTTTATCACAAAATATATGGTGTAATCCGAAGTAGAAGATGGTATTTCAAAGCGAATAAAATGGCCTGTTTCATATACGTTAATATTAGTAATCTAAAATGTAATGGTCTAAATATCGATTTTCATCAGTAATATAACTAGCAGGCAATGCATTTATCCCGAGTGTTATCATTAGGGGGTGCAAAACCGGAAAACATTTCGATTTTTTTAAACCAAATTCATGAAAAATTTAAAACACAATTATTTCTATAACCTGGAGAAAAATGTAAACAAAATTTCTCAAAACGAAAGAGAAAATGCAGATCTGATGCCTAAAGCGTTAAGAGCACTTTCAAACAGAATGGATGAAGAGGATATAACAAAACATCCCCATGTATTTGTAATAAGGGAAATATATCGATTCACTTCATGATGGCTCATAGTTTCTTATTGTATATATGGGGGTAAAATGCTGTAGCCACCACCCTCAATCCAACTGGGTATGCGCTTTCTCTGAAGTCTATGACAAGACAGAAATAAAGTAATATTCCGATTTTTAAAGAACACAGAATGAAATATTTTTACTTTTTTTGGAAAGAATTGTAATTGAATACTGAAACTTGCTTCCTGATTATAATTACATGAACATAACTTATTATATGCAGCATAATTCATTCATTATTTATTCGCATACACATGATTTTGTTTATTAGACTTAGCGTGAAGTATGTATTTCATCTCCAGTTTTTTAAGTACTATTAAAGAAATGCATATTTATTTTACAGTGTAATAATATATATAAAAAATTTGCACAAACAGATGTGCAAATTTTTTTATCAAGCCTTTTTTAAATGAATGAGTTATATCAAATTATAAGAGAAATTTTAGAAAACCATTATTAAAAACTTTTGAAACAATTTCATAAAATATGTTTGTTTTTTATATGTTTTATATTGAAGATCATCCGTATTAAATATCTATAATGCAATTAAATAAAATTAAAAGAAAATGCTATGTCACTTTGGCCAAGCCATTTAACTTAAGTTATAATACTACACTTATTAACAGTAAACTTGATTGTGCAATTATGTTAAGCGTAAATATACTTTGGTGACACAGAATGTGCATTTTGAAGGTTTTTTTTTAAAGTTTAAATAAAATTCTAATTAATTTAAAAGTAGGGGTTTATTTATTTTTTATTTTTATTATTATTATTATTATTTTTTTTTTTTTTTGCTAAGAACTTCGGAAAATATTATCGTACAAAAATTACTATTATTCTATTATTATAGCCCCTTAAATTTCCAAAAAATATGTTCTCAACTATTTAAACTCAGTTATGAAATTTTCTTGCAATTTTAAATATGAATTGCAGCAGTAGTTTCCTGTATTAAAATTTTTCAGAAACTTCTTTGCCCCATCAAGTCCTAAAATTATATTGCTTCAGTTTAGATTCTCTCTCTCTCTCTCTGCATGGTTTTAAGCATAAGTTAACTTATATTTCAGGATTTGTTATATGATATTTTTTAAGTAAACAAGAACTTTTTAGAGGACTTTAATAATTTCTAAAGATACAAATATTTTTGTATGAAACTGTGCATTTCATACAAAAAATATTTTTTAAGAGCTCAAGTATCTTTAGATATTGATACATATATTATTAATTTATGTACTATAATTAGATTTAAAAAGTAATTTTTAATCATTCAAAACTGAAATTATTGTAATAATTATTTGAAGTATGCATGATTTTAATAAATACAAATCGTTAAATTAATTATATACAATTCTATTAAAAATTGAACTTTTTTAGATACCTTACAATTTAAGAATTGCAGTTGCTCATTAGTTTATATTTGTGTTTCTTTATGCGTATATTCAGAATCATACTTGGCATTAAATGATTTTGAATATAATTCAGATTTAAATTATTGGTATGACATTTATTTAATTAGATGTATGTAGTTAAACATTTAATAAGATGGCCATTCTTCTTAGCTTCAGAATAAAAGCTTTTCCAGAAATTAATTCAGCATTTAACTGTGAGTGAAGCTTAGATTTGTACTTTATAATTCGATAAATAATGTAAAGTGCATGTAATTTAAACTCATGCATGAGCAAAATGATAATGAATCTTCATAAATTCAAAATTTTAGAAAAACATTCTGCTTAACTTCTTTTACAGGTTTCATAAAGGTATAAATCATTAACTTCTAAACATGAAGAACATTTTTACTTTCCTTCCTGCAACAAAATTGACTCTTTCTTTTTCTTTATATATTTTTCAACATTTTTCTCAATATTTTTGCTTAAAAATATAATTTTATTTAATTACGTATTACCCGATTTTGTCGAAGACCTTTTGCCATCTTTCAGGCAATGTTATATTCCATGTACGTAAAACTCCGGATTTTTGACAGCAACAAATCGAATTAAAAGTGATTTTATATCAGCAGCGTCATTAAAAGTTTTATTATTTAAGTCCTGCATCGAACGAAATAAATGGTAATCTGAAGGCTCATGGTCAGAGCTATATGGCGATTGTGATAACGCATTCCAATCATGTTCCAGTATCTTTTGGCGAATGACCAAAGATGTGTGGAACTTTATATTATCATGGTGAAAACAACACCTTTTTCTGGCCGCTTATCACCTTATCGCTCAGTTAGACAAGTTGTTGAATATATAGTTTGAATTAATCGTTTGGTTTCTTGAAAAAAGTTCATAGAGTAGAATTTCTTTATAATCCCACCACACTGACAGCATAATTTATATTGGTGAATCTCAGTATTTGGTATCGTCTGAGCTAGTTCGTCTTGCATTACCAACGATTTTGTTGATTAGTATCCATAAATTGAGTTTCTTGATAGACAAGCTGTTAAAAAAGTTTTAAATCATGTATGCGGCACATTGAGCTTCTTTGCAATCTCACGTGTTGTGCTACGACGATCTGAAGAGATATAGGCCTTGATATGGTTTCTATCAACTTCAATTGGACGGTCAGATCGTTGAGCAATTTTCAAAGAAAAATCGCCAGAATGAAATATGGCAAAGCCTT
Source organism: Argiope argentata (assembly GCA_026289955.1). Classification (NCBI taxonomy): domain Eukaryota; kingdom Metazoa; phylum Arthropoda; class Arachnida; order Araneae; family Araneidae; genus Argiope; species Argiope argentata. The sequence continues at coordinate 1,834,994 of JAOUZG010022948.1, forward strand.
TTTGAAACTGTTCATTTCTTTCAAGGTTTCATACCCTATACGGCACATAATTTCTTGAGTGCTTGCCATACGTTCTTGCTTTTTCGGAAATAATACAATAAAATGTGTCTGAAAGCGTCTTATTCTTCAATTTTGAAATTCAAATCAAAAATTAAACAAAACAATTAAAAGATACATTTTTTTAAAATACATTACAGGTGGAAATCCACACAATAAGAAAACAATATAGGTTAGGTGCTATGAACACGCTGACAAAAAAATATGCTATAACCATATGCTATAACCACCTACTGACAAAATCGTTGTCATTCCAATAAGTTCAATACTTAATTATTTTTGGCTGATATTACAAAATTCAGCTTAGCCTGCAAATGTAAATCATACAAATTCAAATATGTTTTATATATTATTGCTTGGGTTTCATAACAATTTTAATTGTCATATTGTTTCAGAAAAAGCGATAATATCTAAATTATAAGTTTTCTTAATTATTTTTAAGAGAAAGGAAGCTGTTTTGGTATTTGCCCTTGATCGTCATTTTATGTAGGTAGGGCTTTGAATCGCATAAAACATTCCTTTCCCAAATGCACGCTACTAATCTATTATCGAAAGTAGTGAGAATATAATGCGTACCCTCCTAGATATTCAAGAAAACTGAACAAATGAAGTTTTAGAGATCAATTTGTCTAAAGCAGGGAAACAAAATTCCATTTTCACCCTTTTCTCACAGGATAGTAAATTAACCATTTTGTCGTTATGAAAAAAGTTTTTAAAAAATCTCATCAAAAATACGTCTACTTGTTAAAACGAGTAAATTATCAGCAAACTTTCGAGGCTATTTCCAACATTTATTCGCACTTTCTTTTAAAAATGTTTTCGAAAGCAGGTAACTAAGAAATTGATGCTTGATTGAATCACTGGTAAAGTAAGCTTTCCATATGAAATTTCTTCATTAAGTTTGTAAACTCAAATGCGTTCGCTTGTACTGAGTGTATGATGACATAATCAACAGGCCTCAATAACAAATAACAATGTTTATTAATACGAATACACAGACAGAATACATTCGAAACGTACACAAACAATATACAGCAGCACATTTAAAACAAACAACACCCCACAAATAGTAATCAGTAGTGAATAATAACAACTACAGCACATAAAGCAGAAAGACAGAATCAGGAGGGGGAGGGAATCTACTCAGCTACTCAAAAGGATCTCTCCAAACGCCTGCTATTTTCCACTGTCTCCTCGCTTTCTCTGTACCCAACTGCCAACTTACTACAATACGATTGGTTGCACCACATATGACTCGATGCTGCTTCCCTACTTGCCTCCAAAAGTCGGTGCAAGGTAATAATTCTCAATCCATTAATTGCTTGAACTTCACTCAACGTTTATGCTTCACTAAATTGATCCAACAAGTTGTCGTTGATTGACAAAACGATCGATTTCGGCTTGACAGCCGGCTTTTTATAGCTTATGGAGAAGAGCAGAGAAAGTTCTCGAACTATCAAACATAGCTTGATTCCTATTGTTCCTACCACCAATATTCCAGAAGATTCTAGTATCATACATTTCATCATCATCTCCTTGCTGGTGTGAGGGCATCAGTATGTACCACATGTAGTGTTGATTTTAGCTATAAACAGTCGTCGCCAAGTTCTGGGGTCATTGCTTCAGAAGCCGATCGGCATCCAACAGAGCTGATCGTAAAACGGTCTTTCTTACGATGAAATTAACCATACTGGGAAGCAACATTACAGATTCTTTATACACGTTACTTATATTTTGTTATAATACATCATAAGATACAATGTGATTTCATTTTCAAATAAAATAATCATTGAAAAGTACTCCTGTAATAATTAACTTATATGCTCAGTTGTTAAGGATTTCTTTGTGCAAAAGGCATTCTCCATGGAACAGCGCCAAACATTAATGGAATTCAAATAATATGTTAGGAAAATAAAATTTTAGAACACCATTACCGCAACATAAATAAAAAGCGCAATAAGATTATGGCAAAAGGTAAGATTTGCTAAAAAAAACTCATATGTGATACAAGTAAAAAACGGATGAAAATGAGTTATATGAACATAAACAAGAATATAT
>JAOUZG010022948.1:1837208-1847393 GCA_026289955.1 Argiope argentata
TGATTAAAGGAGGACAACCAATTAAAAGTGTTTATAGCTAAAATCAACACTACATGTGGTACATACAGATGCCCTCACACCAGCAAGGAGGTGAGGAATGAAACTAGCGATTGAAGGTCGCGATACGAACCCGCGAAGCTAAGATCAGTAGCCGAGTAACATAACCATAATACAAAAGTCGACTTCGATATTGTAGATGTTATCTGGCTTATAAGGCTAGCGCTACAAAACGAGTGTGTCCCATACAGAGGCGAATCAATTTCACATCAACCTCTCGTATAGGAAACACAAGACAAATATTAATTGTGGGCTTAAGTGAATGTAGCTAGCTTATCATGGATCTGCAGATCCCATGTTTCTTGCCAACTGAAATAAAGGAGATCACTTCACGACACAATACGGGGGTAATTCTGGCAAAAAGGATGATACAAATGATTAGCAGTAAAATCTTTCCTTTCATTGCTTGATAAACCTATATGACCATGAACTCAGAAAGGAAGGATAATAAAGCACTTATATTGTAGCAGCTGAAAGGTTTAAAAATTCGAATAGAAATTGCAGGCAATTAGTTATGGAAATGAGATAGTGTTACCAAAGCATTCGTATTGTTTAAACTATAAAATTACACTGAGTACAAGTCGAGAACTCTTCAAGAGCACAGAAAACTGCCAAAAACTCAGTAGTAAATAATTCAGCTGACGATAGTACAGTGTATCAGATGGAATAATGATACCACAACCAATATCTCCATCCGATTTAGAGCCATCTTTAAAAAGCAGCGTAGAAAATAAGCGATAAAGTCATATGCTTTCTTAATGGCGAATTATTTGAATACAAGATGGTTTCCAGAAAAACGAGATAGAATACAAAAGTAGATCCGCCTCCACGAAAACCTCTTTGAAAAGTGGAGATGCATGCTTGTTTCTCCAATTCATAGATTAGACGAGCAATGACCATGAACTCAAAGGTCTTACATAGCCAGTTTATAAGAGTAATCCGTGTATAGTGCCCAGAATTAGATGGATTGTTGCAAGGTTTTAAAATTAGAGCCCCAACGGTCTCGTGTGTATTGTGATGGGAAAGTTAAGTAGTATTCATGGGGTGAAATATGTTATATGTGATTCCATATGGCCCGAAACAATATCAAGGGCTTGAGGCTAGGCCATTTCTAGTTCAAACGTTCAATTGTGAATTGTTTCAAGAACAATTCACAGCTGTATGGATAAGTGCTGCGGAGATTAAAACACAAAGGCATTCGTTCTGTGCGATTCTTAATAGCCAGAAAATTAGGGGAGTAAGAATCAATTGTGGAAACTTGTGCGAATGTTGAGTTGAGAACACTAACTACCTCTAATGGTGCAGAATGCATCACGCTTCATTTTTTTTGAAAAAAAAAAGAGAATGGAAGATTTGCTAAAAAACATTAGTAACCTTTATCTTTTCAAACAATAGTTTATTGGAGTAAAAGATGTGACGGCAGATACAAAATTAATTCATAATTCCCTCTGGCTACGATGAACTGGAGCTTTGACTCTTTTACAAGGTTCTTTGTCGTAAGGCACTTTTGAAATATGTTCGGAAGTCGCTTTTGACTTTTATGCCTGTTGTGACACGCTTCATTCGGTCCACGAAGTTTTCTTAAACGTGGTGACTAGTATCAACGACATTTTGTAACGTTTCCAAAATGCTGATCATACTCTCAGTGATATCTGCCATCTGCGAAAATGAAATCCATCCTGCCAGCTGGGATAGAAAAGACGATGAGATAGAGAGTCGCATCACCCCTATCAGCACTGAAGATAATAATAGGAAAATGGTCACTACTATAAAAATCTTTGCTGACTACGGATGTCAACACAGCAATAGGAGTTCAGAACAGTCAACGGCAAATCCAGATTCTGGAAAATTCATAGGTTCTCGGAAATACATTTATTCATTATTATTGAGCAGAGACAGTTATAACCTGTTCAATTTACTGTCCGGGAGAGTTTGGGATATCCGAAACCCGAAAAGTATTATGAGGTATAGGTTAGTTGTACGTCTAAAACTGTAAAAGTAATAACGAGCATGTCAAACAGTATAATCAAAAGCGGTAAATTGCGCGCCAAACAATTCATTTAAAAATGGTAAATTGCACATCTAACAATTTGTTTGAAAATGGTAAATTGCAAGGCCGCACAAAAATTCAAAATGCATATGTAACACGCATGCTTTACTATTGATGACCTTATATTTTTACTTTAGAATAAAATACTTTTTTCATAAAATAGATTTTCAAAAATTTAAATTACTCAATTTTGATTCAAATATAAAAATTAATAATTTTATATAGATAAATTTATTTAAAAAACATATTTCTATAAATATATATAAAAAACCTTTCAAAAATGTTTTTTCCTTCTTTTTTAAATTTATTAAAGCAGAAAGAATTTTGTACAGATTTGATTTAATTGCTTTATAATTGTATTGATACAATTTCTAATTACCAATGTGGAGCCCAATCATGAAAATGGGGGTGGGGTGAACATCAGTGTAATTTACATACTTTATCGTTGTGATGCATTATTGGCTTTCATGTCCTTTCTCTGCACAGCGGGTGAATATCCCGCGGCAGGTAGCTTTAGAATGCTCAAAAACGTTTACTTTAATAGCATCGTCATGGTTTCGAATGAAAAGTCTCATAAAGAATGTTAAGTATCGTCTCTTACCGTTTCAAGTAAAATCAGGGTTTGGAAAGTTAGAATAAAGTGTTCAGTGGGGAGAAGTTATCTATTGAGAAGAATGAAAAAAAAAAAAAAAACAGCGTATATGTGTCATTCCTTCGGACTGCCAAGGTAGTAAACAGAAACAGATACATAATAAACGAAAACCACCGAGTATCTTTTTAAACTGTGGTCAATTTCTAAATTTAAAGAACGGTTTGCTTCAAGGAAAAGAATAAAAAATGTACATTTACGAGAATTATATAAACAGAAATGAAATGTCACACAAAAAACTTTATTTCAAACGTTTTTAATTAAATTAAGCAAAATATATTTTCATACATAAAGCATCATTTAAAAGAACATTTTGTTAAAAAAAATAACAAGTTTTATGAATAAAATAGCTTGCCAGACACCTTTAAGAGAGCAAAATAAAGATTACAAACTTTTAAAAGCGAAAAAAATTAGAAAATAAGAATAAAGGATTTCAATAAATAATCTTAATAGTTCAGATTTCATCAAAAGGAAATAAATGAAACTGAAACACTTTCATAATGCACTTGTGAGAGAAATTTTGTAAAATTTCTATATTTTTATGCAAATGAATACTATAGAGTTATAATCATTACATAAGTAACAAATATATTATAAATTGATACTCTTTCAACATTCTGGTAATCAATTGAATCTTTAAATTTTTAAAATGCAATAAAATAAATATATTAATTACATAATTATAAACATATTATTCTAGTAACAATTTAATTCCATTTAAAATGTGTTAAGTTGAAGATTTGATAGAAGATATTTTTTCTGGTGAAGATGAATATAGAGAAAATATGAAGGAACTGCAGAAATCCTTCAACCTTTCAACATGCATTACAAAATTGAAAAGTAAATTTTTTTGTATATTGTCATGATACTGGACTTTAAAAAAATTTTTTAAGTAAAATTAAATTCATAACAATATAATTAGTATTCAGAATTAAATGAAATGGCAATCAAAACTAATATGTTTTAGAAACAAAATTACAACTCGATAATGTTCTTGTAAACATCCTAAAATATATCCAAATGGGTTTTAATAAATGGCCACGCTCTGAAACCAATTATCATAAGTATATTAATTATTATATACAGGTAGATTCGAGCCGGTCACCCTCAAATACAGAGTTCATCCATTTGTCCAAACTCTATTTTCCGAAGAGAAACAAACTTTAAAGAAAATAGCACTCCTATTTACAACGTTAGACAGGTTCATTTGCTGTTTGCTTGTCTCAACTTTTATCTCCAATGAAAATTTTGCAGTTAGAAATCGTTCTACAAGAGGAATAGTTTCATATCTCCTTCATTGCATTGTATATCGTGTATCCTCAACCAAAGAATGAGTCTATCCATTATTAATAAAGCTACTTATTTGATTAAGATTTATTGTAAAATACATATAAGTGATATTAGGATGGATGGATGAAGATAGTATAAGGGAACAAATAACTAATACTGGGAAATTGTCTTAAAATCTTCACAGTGATTTTACTTGATTTACTCAACAAAAACATTGAGAAATCGAAACAGAGAGCTTATAAAGTGATTTTTAGAACACTAGATATTTTATAAAAAGAGGCAAAAAGTATTTTCTATGGTCAGTAAATATATTACAATAAGATTAAAGGTAAAAAAAAACAAATTAAGAGATAAACTAGCAATTCCATTCTTTATCTTTAACCGAATCACCAACCCTTGCCCTTCTGCCTGCCCCTAGAATCATGAAGATTCCCATTCAGTGAAGATGGGCAAAGGGGGCAGGAAAAAGTGAATCATGCACTTTTAAGGAAGAATTAAAAAATCTACAACTGAAAACAAACAAAAAAGGAAACCTGGTAACATTGGACCCTTTCAAAAGAGAGAGAGAAGGAAAAATAAACAGAAAAAAGTGTATAAGGCCAAAGGGCAAATCATGACTACAGAATGAACTCAGATGTAAAATAGGAATAGTTTTAAAAAATATAACTAAAAACAGCAGGAAAAAAAACTACAATTCCATTCTAGGACACAGGAATAACAAACAGAAAAAATAACAAATAAAGAAATGTATCATGAATACTTACAGTATTTGATTTCTTTTCTGCACTTCTCTCTTGTTCATGATATGTTTTGCTTTTTCCACCCTTGAATAGAAATTTTAGCTTAAAACATATAACTAAAACTATTATAAAGCTAACAAGAAACAAAAAACAATACAACAGTTTCAAAACATATTGTTAAAAGAAAAGTATATAAAATATAAATTTGAGCATTTTACCTTTACCATTGATTTCTCTCTATGTAAGTTTCCTTGTGATAAATACAAAATTTATTAAAATTTTGAAAAGAAAGAGAAAAAAATAAATCAAAACTTACTTCCAAGAAGCTTTGCTGTATTTTCTTCCCCTACCATTAATACCAGTCTCACAGCTGGTATGAATGGTCGAAGAAGTTTAAAATTGTAATAGTACAAAATACTTTTTTAAAGAAAATTTTGATTTCAATGCATAATAAAAGGTACTAATATTTCATGGACTTAATAAATGTTCATTAGATAATATTAGAAAATAATGCTTAAAAAGACTAAAGTACATAATACAAGTTATACAAATACTGAAATGAGTTAGGTGACAACGTAGAGTAAGGTTTTGAGACATCTTTCATTATTAAAATTTCTTGCTAATCAAATACAGAATAACCATTCATTTGAGTTATATTCTTTCGGCAGCAACTGTATGACAGTTCAAACTATTCAAGCAACACAGAGACAAAAGCTTTTGTACAAAATAATATGAAGGTTTCCTCATCTTCAAATGAAATCCATCACTAACTAACTAGTAAAAGGCATCAGTGTACAGTTCATGTAAAAGAGATAGGTACAAATTTATCATACTTGTTTTGACACAACTGAGCATATTCTAATGTAATGTTTGCGACAGAGGCAATTTGTTAATCTAGAAAAAATTAAAACTGTAATTTGAATTTACTCAATTTAATGAATGTCAAACAGTCTGAAATTCTAAATTTCGACGTCAAATATTTAATTCTCTGTACCTTAACAAAGTGAATAGCTCCACCCTAATACATGGCAGAATACCATATATAATTAATAAATTAAGATTATTTACTTTTTAGCTCAAACCAAATCAAGAATAGATTTTTAATTAAATTAAAATAATGTAATAAATATGAGGAGAAGCAAAAATTTATCTGTGCTTTAACCGCTTAATAGTTTTGCCCGTATGTCGTACGTGCATCCATTTATTGAATTTTGATAGCTGTAAGCTAAAAATAAACCATTCATAATGATTATAATTCAACATGAAAATTACTTCGAATACATAGATAAGTCACGTATTCAATGGATTTTCATTTGAAAGAAAATAAGAAAATATTCCTAAAATAGAAGGTGTCATCTTATTAGATAGTAAAGAAAATAAAACAGTTAAGTAGTTAATTTAGAGCAGTAGGTATACGAGGACAGAAACTGATTAAGACATCAATCTTCAATTATAGTCCCTATTTTTGCGATGCGTTTATTTAAGCGATAAACAAGATTGCGTATTTCCTTGAAGAGGATTTTTAGACGGGGTCTGACTATAAATGCCCCTCTCCCTTTTATAGAAAGGTCTATGTTTTTTGTCTCTGAGGGATAGTTTGAATGACAAAACACTGTCTCTGAACTGCATAAAGAGCAAATGCTGTCATAAATCATCTGCAACACTTTCTAACCAGACGAATTGGTTTACTCCTCACTATTCTTACTTTGTGAATACTGCCAACGAACAATGTTAATAGAACGATGATGGATTCATGATTAAACTTCATTTAAGCGACCAAAAAATTTTATGAGCTCATAATCAATAACCAAATTCTTCACACATTAATTGTACTGTAGTGTGCAAGAAACATATTAAATATTGTAACATATTAGTTAATATTTCATTTACTAAATACTATCGGTTAATTGTGGCTTTTAGATTGTGAAAAAATTACTTTTTTGGGGCGAGGGGGGAAGCTCTGGAGAATTTTTTTATCCTTAAAAAAGTAAAAGATCTATACATTTCTTGCATTTTGGTAATGAAAATCTTAGTAAGCTAAAAGATTAAGGCTAATTGCTACCTTCAAAGTAGCAACAAAATTTTTGGGTAATACTTACTCTTGCAGTTGATAATTCAGATTGTATCTTCAGGTTGCCTACCAGGTTACATAGAAATTAAATTTCTTAGTTAACTTTTTACAAATTATTTTAAATTTTAATGCGAGTTGGTTTTGAACTATTTGCATAGTTTATAAATAATTATCAAAACTTAAAATTTAAACCAATTTAAAAAATCAGTAAAGAAATTTTAAAAAATTTAGAACATTTGTTGCTCACAAATAATAAAATTGATCGCATGCCTATGTATTCTGTTAAAGAAATTTCTAAAATCTCAAACAATAACAAGTGCACATAGAAACATCGTTACTATGAAGTTTTATGAACTAAAAAATATACTTTAGTTATGCAAACTTTAAAATTAATTCTTCCTTTATTAATTCAAAGAAAAAGTATGATATTTAAAAATCATTCTCATAACCGCGAAATTAGATTCAGTAAAAAAAAAAAGTTTTCAAATTCAAAAATTTGTTTTACAAAGTTTTAAGAATGTAACTCGGTGCTTGCTTCCAATCAGTCTTTAAAATTAATATTATTAGTTATTTCTTCCCCAGACAACTAGATATACTTTCATCTAAACCTGTACGTTACATTAAAACTGCAGGTTTTCGGAATTTTGCAACAGGTAGACAACCTTCATCTCTGAACAGTGAAAATACTATGAACTAAAAAAATTAATAAACTAATAGTACTTACGTAAGACGCTTTTTTGGTTTCTCCAGTTAAAGTCTCCTTCTTTTTGTTCTCACTTTTATCGTGCATTGGTCCTGAATTTATGAAAGATTTTTTAACAACGCTTGCTTACTGATTCAAAAAAAATTAGGTAATAGAGCAATAATTCAATATAAAAATTATTAAGTGCTATTAAGAAATACATAGCATGTACTAAAATAAATAAACATTCACAATAAATTGAAACTAAGTTCTTAAAATTAAAGGAAGTTACAAACATGTAACTGCTAAATATATTAAAGTTTCTGCATATGTATAGTTTCAAGATAATTATCAGCATCAGATTCTTTTTTTTTTCTATATTTCACTAACAAAAAGCTCTACAGCTACCCAAACAGAAGGAAATGCTTCAACGATTAGAGACAGAGCAGGGACTTAAGAGATGCCTCATTTGCCAGTTTTATGGGCACTAGAAAAATTTAAAAAAAAAAAAAAGTTGAGCATTTTTTATGTTTTACAACATGAAATATGACAAGAATGGAGGGGAGGGAAATTCTGCGTGTCAATGGCATTTATTCTTACCATGACAATGAAATATATTTACGTCACTACAAAATACACCTTCTTTGGAGTTGCATAACAAAATTCTGGGATGAAAAAGGAATTCAAAAATAATGCCAATAATTTAAATGTATTACCAGAAATAAGCCAATCTATAGCATCTTCAAATGTGAATGACAAAGACTTTTTTTTTACATTTGGCCACTATGTGATTTTCTAAAAAATATTACAATTTAAATTTCTTTTAATATGCAAGAAGTGTAACACTAAGCAGAGTTAAAATCAGCATTCTCAACAGAATTCTATACTAATTCACAAGGTCAATATATATATATATATATATATATATATATCCTTACATTGTTTTGTAAGCACATTAATTTCAAATATATCAATAAGAAATTGTGGAATTTTTCTATTCAAAAAACTTTCAAAAAATAGCTTTTAAGTGCATATTTCAAATCAAATTCTATCTTTTTTCTATTTTTTAACATAATTTCCACTTACATTATTATATTTTTTACAAAATATTCTGCTTTAACAAATTGTCAATTTGTTACTTCAGATGCAGTACTAATATCAAAGAAACGTTTAAAGAAAAAAACTGTTTTTTTTTTCTAATTTAAAGGTTATTCTGTTTTAATGAACTAATTAAATTCGAATACCAACTTTTTAGCTTCAATTTAACACCTATTTCACATTGATCATCTCCACAGCACATAAATAACATTCTTAGCTACACGAAAATCTTTTATCAGATTGTGATACTACAAAATTAATATGTAATGTTTCAAGAAAGACAAATTGCATCTATTGTGAGAATCATATAAAGATAAATGAAAAACAGAATGGAAGATAATGTAACAGATTGATAAAAAATAAGAATAGTAAACTTGAATTTGCATAACTCACTTGTATGCGAACTACCTGCAGTGTGCTGTATGTTATCACAATTATTCTTATTTTTAAGCTCATATATCTTTTTGTTATTTTCTCGTCTCACAAAAATTTTTAATATTAAAGACTCCTTTTCTGGCTTCTTCTGCTCCGGTTTTTCCTGCTCCTGAAATTTCAGCTCCTCCTTCTCTAGTTTTTCCTGTTCCACCTTTTGTAACTCTGGTTCTTCCTGCCCTATATTTTGAATATCTGGTTCTTTTAGCTCCACCTTTTGTTTTTCTAAATTCTGCTGTTCCAACTTTTCCTGCTCATTCTTTTCCGGTTGCGGCGATTCCGGCTCATCCAAACCCAACTTTTCCAGATCTAGATTTTCTGATATTAAGTTTCCTACAAACAATATTTTTCATTCTTAATGACATATTTCTTTCAGGTGAGATAAAAAAAGACACTTTTTTTTAGCTAGAATAATAATAAAAAATATATATGAACAAGAAATAATTAAAGTAACAGTACAATTATATTTAGAAACATTTTAATAAAACATATGAAATGTATATGTTTACTACATAATGTATTAACAATATTAAATATATATGTTATTACATACTGTATTAATTAATGTTGTATTTAATACATACCAGATAATTTTTAGAAAGGCAAAAACTTTTACAAATAATATTTTAAATGTTAATGGATTCTTATTTATAAAATACTCTTACCTTCTGGAGCTTCATCCACACTACTGGGACTACTAATATCACTGTATTTGCCTTCATGTATATACTGATTCGGCTGGCTGCCAAAGGTCAGTTGGTTGCCAAAGCTGAGTTGACTGCCAAAACTCAGCTGGGTGCAGTAACTCAATTGGTCTTTATGATTCGGCATCTCACTGTAATTCGGCAGGCTACTGTAATTTGGCATACTGTTGTAATTCGCTAAATTGTTATAATTAGGCAGACAGCTATAATTCCCCAAATTGTTGTAATTTAGCTGGCCACCATAATTCTGTTGCTTGTTGAAATTAACTTGGCTTTCATAATTCGGTACACTGCTGTGAATTTGATGGCAGTCATAAGAGTCATAATTTTGAAGACTTTCATCACTAGACACATTTTCAAAATTCTGTAGGATATCATTATTCTGCTGGATGTTATTATGTTGTTGGTTGTC
>JAOUZG010022948.1:1847403-1880492 GCA_026289955.1 Argiope argentata
GCTGGATTTCATAATTTGCCAAACCGCTGTAAATTTGATGACAACCGTAATTAAGCTGGTTGTCATAACTCTGCAGACTTTCATCACTTGACACATTTTCAAAATTCTGCTGGATGGCATCATTCTGTTGGGCTTCATCATTCTGCAGGGTACCCTTATTCTGAAGGACGTCATTATTTTGCTGAATACTGTAATTCGGTAGAACGTTATAATTTTGATGGCAGCTGTAACTTAACGGGCGGTCATAATCCTGCAGAATTTCCTGACTTGACAGGCTTCCAAAATTTGGTTGGATGTTACGATTTTGAAGGATATTATTATTCTGTTGGACGTTATCATTAGGCTGGATGTGACAACTCGGCAGACTGCTGTAATTCAGCTGGTAGTCATAATTTCGCAGACTTTCATTATTTTCCAGGCTTTCAAAATTCTGTTGGGGGTTATCATGCTGCTGTCTGTCTTCATGCTGTTGAATGTCCTCAGGCTGTTGGATATCATCTGCATGCTGCTGTATGTCTCCCTGTTGCTGAATTTCATCCCGCTCCTGAATATCTTCACGTTGCTGGATGTCCTCATGCTGCTGGGTTTCATTGTTCTGAAAATCCTCATTCTCCTGAAACTCATCCTTCTTTTCAGCAACATCAAGTAATCTCAAAGATATGTCTTCTAACTTTTGCAAAAAATCTGAAAATTTCAATAAAAAAATGATTAGCATAACATCCTTTGTGGTATTTATATTTCAAGTGGGAAAAAATTAATCAGGAAGTTTAGAAAAATAAACCTTGAAAGATGCATTTTTATCATTTTTGCTTAATTTAATGGAATAACTTTACGCTTTCTTCTCCGAAAATCTTCCCAACATAAGTCTCCCAATAACGAAGATGACATACGCAGAGAAAAAAATATAATTAATTTTAAAAGGGAAGGAGAAAGGAATCACAAAATTCACAAAAAAAATTGTGTTGTCTCCGATTCTTCTAGTTTTCAAACAAAGAAAAAGGAAGAGAAAAAAAGTTTCCTGACTATTCCGACTGTTAGAACCGTTGAAATTCATGGTAGCTTTAGAAAGTTTCAGCGGTACAGACTAAATTTACATTCGTGATACAACGAAATGACCCCGCCTGATTATAATCATGAAAGTTTCTCGAAAATAGAATCATAAAATCCATAAATATAATTTTTTTTAATGTTAATTCACGATCAAACTCATTATATCACAGAAGAATAATCAAAAAATTTTACATAATGTTCGCGCATCCTGACTGATGCTGTATTTTCAAAAGAGAAAATTTTCAAAGCATCTATTAAAGTTTATAATTTGAGAATTTAACATCTGAATAAATGAGCATTAAACAAGATTTCAAAAGGAGAATGCACTGTACATAGTTCTTAAAAATGATTATTCAAATAAAAAAATTATATACCACGTTCTTAAAACGGACTATAAAGTATGAATTTTCCTCCAAACCTTATACAGACTGACTTGAAAATTCCAGAAAAATCATAATCAAATTTTTAACTAACTTCTAGAAGAGGTAAGGATATGACATAACGCCATTTGTCGGTAATAAAAGTTTTCAATAGACATCAAAGTTTGTGCCGAACAAACAGACAAGAGAGCAAGTTGATATTGTATTGTAATTCAACTCTGAACTATGTTTTGATTTTTAAGTTTCTGGTTCATTGGGACGTTAGTTTAAAATCGATTAATAAATGCATTGAAAAGTCGGACAAATTTTAAGATTCAATAAAAAAGGAATGAGAAAAAGTGTCTTTAAAGTAAAGGACAAACAACAAGTAACGAAATGCGTCAAATGACAGATACTCTACAGGGAAAATGTAGAGAAAGGACAAACATAGATGCTAATAGAGCTGTGTGTATAATCATTCTCTTAATTTCTTCAATTAATCAGCTTCACAGGATTAATGATTTCAAAGGAATTAACTGGATCGATTTCTGGACATAATCCATTAAAAAATATTATTCAACCTCACATGAAATAGCATAATTAGACTCCTGAAGTTATCGTGCCTGATATACAGGATATAATACAAAACTTCCTCTTTCTGACTCTAAAAAATCTAAAATTTTGAAAATCCAAAAAAATATCAAACTACCATTTTGGCTCGTCCAACCTTAATTATAGTGAAATAATTTTAATTTCTTCAATAGTCGAAACTATAATTTTAAACCTGATTTCTTCATCTAAACAATCTTCTATATAATTCATTTTGGTAACACGTGAATTAAAAATAAATTCAAATATTATTGTACAGATAATTCACCAATATCTAGGTCAGAAAACTACTAACTATTCTAAAAAGAAATGAAATAAGGAAAGTGGTCTCTCTAAGTAAAAACTGTCCCTCAGGACAATATGGCATTAAATATGGCGTTGGAGTGTTTTTTATAATGTCACAAACGTACTATAAATACATTGGAACTGAAAGCTGCCTAAAACAATATAAAACTCTACAAACGCGTTTTTGATGCTAGCAATTACAAATTAAGACTATCTAATAAAATCAAAGTTTGGAATCGCACCCCCCCCCCCTCCCTCCTCACTAAAAAAGAATCGATGCTTTAAATGCTACATTGGAAAGGTGGGCATCTTGTTCAGTAAAAAATAATAATCACACTTTACACCTTATGCTTATTCAAGTTCAAAATAACTAACGCAAACAGGCAAAAGAAGTGTTTCAAATCTTTTAAAATATTGCATTTAAATTGATAAACTGATTCGACAGGAATACGTAGTCACAGGAACAGAGATAGGTCAAGAAAGCAAACACGTTTTTACTCGCACAAACCTTTCATGAAAGATGTCACTTCGCACTGGGTCACTAGTTGCTCATGGTGGAATTAAGGTTAATAATGTATGCACACCACGAGAATTCTTGCCGACGAGCGTCTGCATTTCCTTCAATCACTTTAGACATGCTACCGTACGAAGAGTCTATTTCGGGTAAGTATAAAGCTCATTTAAATATGTTACGTAAAAGGTTTTGCGCAAATTGGCTACATATGGTGTTATTGCAATTAATTTTTGAAGACAAATTATTAGGATGGTCAAAATCTCTAAAACGTCAGGTATATATACATATTTGCCGTATGTATACAAGGAACAACATAAATTTAGAATAGCAAGTAATTATTAATGTGCTTAACAATAGCATAATTAGAGAAAAAATAATGAAATATCCAAATACAATAATTCAAACCAAAACATTAAATGGTTTCATTTCATTTGTATTAAATTCGTATAAGTAATTTACAGCAAATTCTCCAGACCAAATGTAGGGTAACTCATCTAGTTGAAATAAAAACTATAATAAAACTAATCGAAGTTATATCATAATTTTTATAAAAACTAATTTATATTCTTATATCTATAAGGAATAGTCAAAAGAAAACGAGACAAAGGAAGAAAAGTAAGTAAACTATTGATTATTTCAAAAGTAATCGCCATAACTGTTAATACATTTATCCCAATGTGAGACATGATGGTCAACGCCATGGAGGAAAAATATGTAAGGTTATCTGAGGAACCATAATTGTACCAGGCTTGCACCTCTGCGTTTGAAGCGAATCGACGACTACGTAAGTCTTTCTTCTTGACTCTAAAAATATAGTAATCGCATAGGGAGAGAATTGGACAGCATGATGAATGTTTAAAAATATCCCAGAGAAACCTCTGCTGCTTAGTCGCAACATCATGAGCAATATGTGTCAGAGCATTATCGTGCAACCGAATGGTGCACTCCGTCAACATTCCTGGGTGTTTGAACTTGATGGCGCATTTCAATTTGTGCAAAGTTTCCACATACCGCTTTGCGTTAATTGTTTTGGAAAGTCAATGAGCAGTGTCTCCTTCAGATCAAAGAAAAAGTTCATCATGATTTTTCCGAAATTGGCATGCACGGCTTTGGATTTTTTCGGAGAGGTGAATCCATACGCTTTCATTGTAGACTCTGATGCTAGCTCTCCAGCTCAAAATGATGACGCCATGTTTCAACTCCTATGACAATTCAAGAAAGGAAAGGAAAATCTTTAGTGTGATACCGTTCTAGGTGCTACGGTGATGTCGGCATTCTGTTCAACGCCTGCTCTTCCATTAAGCTGTGTGAAACCCATTACGCACAAACTTACGAGGTACTTCAGATTATCTGTCAAGATGGCGTAAGCGGTACCCTGACTAATAGTCATCATGGGCCGAATTTCTCTCATCGTCCGCCGGCAGTCATTTCTGGCGGCAGCATCCACAGCAGCAGTGACAAGATGAGCTTGCTGGTCGACTGCTGTCTTTCAATACCATCTAGCCGTTTCGAAATTGTTTTTCCACTGAAACACACGAGTAGGTGACATACTGTTTTTGCCATACAAAGAAGACATTCTAACATGAATTTCACTTCCTAACACTTCTAACGCACTACATTTCTCTGTTTATTTTTCCGGGCCTCCATATTTATAGACGCGTACACAACTCGCTAACCTCACTTCGAGCGTGTCTAACAGACAAATGGCATAGCGGTGACCACTTAAACTATTCCTTCCTGATTCTCGATAGCTATAAACACACCTACCTGCGTTTCCAACCTCCGCGCCATGGTCGTTTTTCAGTCTGTCACGTTTTCAATTGACTATCCTTTTTGTAAAATGTTCATTAAATATGCGGGGAATTTTTAAAATTCCTCCGGTGAATTAAATACAATTTCGAAATTTCTCCTTTCTTAAATTAAAAAGACGTTATTTAAATATCAAAATTTAAGAGGCAAGGAAAAATTAATAAATATTTAAGTACAATTAAATTTAACAAGAAGAAAGGTTAATAATATTTTTTAAAAAACTAAGCTAATTTAAAGATATGAACAACTCTTTTACCACCTCAAATTTGCTATAAAAATAAAACAAATTCCAGATGGAATCCTCCTATTCCAAATGGATCTACCCTATTAAAACATATGCCTATACCAACCGCCATAAACTAAGACAATTAGACAAGACTTCTTGTGGTAGAGAGATATTACTAGATTCCATTTTGTAACAAATATATTTTTAATAATGCCATAACAAAAAATATAATCAACACAATAGAAACAACAACAAATACAGAACAGCCATTACAGACATACACAGAACAGGCATTACAGACACACACAGAACAGGCATTACAGACATAAACAGAACAGACATTATATACAAATACAGAACAGGCATTACATACAAATACAGGACGGACATTACAGACATATACAGAACAGGCATTTCAAAAAAAAAAAAAAAAGAAGAAGAAGAAGAAGAAAACCCGGAACGGAACAGACATTATTGAAACACCCAAGTCATATAAAAAATATGAACAGTTTAAAATATAAGTACAGTTGCAGTTTATCTCAAAGAGTATTCATATTAAATTGACAGCAAGTTATAGAGATTGGTGAAGTAAGTCAGCACACCAATAAAAAATTGTATCCAGTTTTTAAGGTTTCGATAAATGACTAATTTATATTTTAAGACAAAAATGTTGTCAAAAATAATTATTTTAAAATGGGTCTTTACGCTTATCGAAGCAATTTCAATGTTTTACATATTAAGGTGAATACAAAAAAAAATGTAATAAAACAAATGAGCAACAAATAGAAATGATAAAAATACAGAATTAAAATAAAAGATATAATAATGTTTTGCTAGGTTATTAACACAAAAGAATTTAAAGGTGAGAAAAATTACAGGTGTACTGATTAAATTTTATAGTTTCCTACTTTTGGTCTGGAACAAAATTTCTTTACTTTTCATGATAAAGAAACTATAAAAATATATTTCAAAGTTACAAGATGATTTTTAATCTCTAGAGTTAAGCAGTGCAAGTTTCTTAGATAGGTTTATACATATATATTTTACTGATAACCAGAAGGATTCTATAATAAAATATTATTGAAACTTTTTTTTAACTTGTGCTATGAAAAAGGGTATTATTGCTTTTCTTTGATCGTATTGTGTGAGAAATAAGATAGCATTGAATCATTTTTAGCATTTTTTTTACACAAATTCGCAAAAGACACACATCAAGCACAGCACAAGAGAAAACAGGGCGCAAAACTCACCAAATGATGCCTGGCATTGCGAATCGCGTTCCTCTAAAATGAACCCAAGATAAAGTATAAGATTCAAAATAATTGAACAAAAAGTTATAATATATGCTATAAAAAATATAATAAATATCATGAAATCATCACTCATTAAAAATGTTATTAACTAGTTTTACACTCGATGTTCACAAATGTAAATTTATTACAAATGCATTTTATTACAAAAGCTAACAATTCCACATTTTTTTCCATTAATCGAATTCTTAACACAGATATAAATGAAAATGCAAACTGCCTTATAAAGTAACTAAAAAAACATAAAGCTGAATACAAATTCATTCATAAAAAATGTTACTGTTACTTCACCATAAATTAACAACACTAATTAAAAAAATATCTATATAAATTTTGGTGCTGTATGGAGAAATTTTCTAGAGAAAACGTAAAAAGGGACATCTGATGACGCTTTAGATGTAAAATCTATATAATTTTCTTGTTCAGCAACAGTATTTATTAAAGTATTTACAGTAATTTATACATTTTCCAATCAAAAGTCGTGAAAAAAAACATATTAATTAAATAAATTTGGAAACTCGATGGAAAAGTTAAAAAGCTCACTCAACAATCGAGTGAAACAAATCCCTGAAAATATTAACCACAAATTACAGTGATTCAGACCTGAAAATCGGACAGACTTAACTTTATAAAAGATGTCATTCTTCAGCAACACAAAATAGCACCTTAAAAACTGCCTTAACATTGTTTAACTAGCAGAACCGATACAACTAAGTGCTTCGGTTATAGAGCATAAAAAATGAATTGATTCCAAATTGATTAGAAATGTTTCAAATATATTACCCAAATATACCATTACTCTCGAGAAATAAAATGTTTGATCGGAAGCTATTCTAAAGGGAATCTATTTTGAAGAGAGCAATGAGGTAGCAAAAAATTTCAACATGCTTCAGGACATGTGATTTGAATTTGCTTTCATAAGACTCTGAATTATATGAAAACTTATTAATTCGGAAACTAACGTAACATATCCCAAAGGGTAATCTGTTCAGAATGCTATGGCTT
Organism: Argiope argentata; assembly: GCA_026289955.1. NCBI lineage: Eukaryota > Metazoa > Arthropoda > Arachnida > Araneae > Araneidae > Argiope > Argiope argentata. The sequence goes on from JAOUZG010022948.1 coordinate 1,854,571, forward strand.
TTATTCAACTCTTACATACAGCAAATGCTAGTACTGGCTATAAAGTTTTTCAATTGAGCCATTTTTTTTAAGGATGAGTACCACTAATACTGTAAACATAAATTTTGTAAATCTTTTTTCGAAGTAATTTAAAATTGATTTAATCTATTAAGAAATCCTTGAATCTCTGAAATTATTTCAAAAGAACAAATTGAGATATTTCCATCAGAAATATTTGCAGCTTTTATTCAGTAAGAGGCAATAAGTTATGTAAATTTTCTTTAATGAAAAATGGATTATTTTACTATAATGAGACATCTAGGGGTACTATTAGAAATTAAGACATTTTCAACTAAAAAAGTATTTATCACGACTGTAGGAATTTTCTAACGTCGGAAATTTTATTATGAAAAATTAGTATTAAATGTATTACTACATCAATAAACTTATTTATGTCATTCTGATGTTATAAGTAAGTTTAATGAAATAATGAAAATTTGTCAGGTTACCCTTTAAATATCCAATTTTTAAGAAGACATTTTACAAATTGACTTCTTTTATATTAAAAAAGAGATAAGATATTTTGAAAAACAAATAAATAAAACATACGTACATGAACAAAAACCGAAATTAAAAATATTACACGCAAAAATTAAATTTCAGAAACAAAAACATTTTGCTTGAATGCATTGTTACGTCATTAAAATAAACCGATGGCTTTGTAGCTGCGTTTATAATCAGGGGATTTTAATACATTTGACAGTTTGGTAACTACTAATACTTTGGACGAATTTCAGTTACATTCTTCAAATAAATTATTTCTATGCGAACAAAATTGTATCTAATTAATCTAAATAATTAAAAAAAACTACGCCATTTTATAAAACTTTCTTTCAATCATTTTGATATCTTCTATTCATCAGCATAGCAAGAATATATGGCTCCTGGGACATTCCCTTTTCCTTCGTCATAAACGGTGTCCAAAAAATGGTTGAGCCATTTTGAATATGAATAATTAAAGAAAGGTTGAATGTAGGAATGCACTCATAGCTGAATTAATATTCGAAAGTAAAGTTTCCGAAATGAATACGGTTAAAATTAGTTGCGCAGCAGATTAAAAAACTAATTAGCAATATTTCAACGAACTTGACCATTACGGCAATGGCGTGGCGTAGACTCAAAAGAAAAAATTAGCACATATCCGTGACAATGTCTCAGTCGAAATGGTTTGATGTGCATTCTAATGTAATATTCAATTTCGTCAGGAGTTAATGGATTTTGCTGATACTCCAGGTCTTCCAAATATCTCAACAACAACAACAACAAAAATCAAAGCTTTTAATTTAACGAAAAGTGGAGTCAATGGCTGTTTATTTCTGTATGGTTGCAATTGTTTTAGACAATGACACGACCGTTAAAGAGTTCATTTAGAGAAAAAACTAATGTGACTGTACGATGTAAGCCGGCACCATCTTGCATAAACCAAGATGTATGATTAGAATCCCTCAAGACATTGAATACCGCAACAAATTCAAACAGAATATCAAGACAATCAGTAGCAGTTATTGCTTGTTGCAAGAAAAAATGATCATTCCTTTAGAAAAAATGGTGGCTCATACCGTGACTTTTGCCCGATACAGGGATAACTGGGTAGAAATATGAAATCCTTCAAATTCATCAATTTTGCTTATTTACAAACACATATGCCTGAGGTACATTTTTACCTTTGATGTAAAACCGTACTTCGAATGAAGAACAAATAAACCGCACATTGATTACGCAACAAGCAATCTTTGAAAGTAAATCGTTCGAAAAGATTGCTCTTCGAGAGGCGGTGCAAATACTGAAAGGCTGATGAAACTTTATATTTTATATATATATATATATATATATATATATATATATATATATATATATATATATATATTGCAATACAGATGCAGCTGCAATACTTCAAACAGACAATCGAGGTAGCGTCCGGATCACCTACCTGTGGGATGATCTGAACGCTGCCAGTAACTGGCGAACATTGTCTCGTTTCCAGCGTGATTGTCGTTCAAGCTTTCAATTCGTTCACGCGTGCTTTATGATTATGAACTATGCCTTTACGCGTGCTCTATGATAATTATGAACTATTACTTCTAATGAAAACTTGCGAAACGATGAAATTTCAAGAAGTATCCACTGTTTGAAGAAATATATCATCTTTACACAGCAAACTTTCTATATTAGAATGTTAAATGCCATATTAACAAAAAATACCATACGGTTCAAGACAACAAAAATGTGTGTTCATTCACTGTTCTATTGCGTATACGACTTTTTTTTATACACCATATACTCACACAAAAATAATCGACTGAAAAATGAAAGTTCTTTCTCTATTCCTACAGATGATCTGCAATGAGAATCCTTGCCAAAATCAGTTACTAGAACAATTTATAATTTTTAAAATTCATTATTTTTGTAATAAAAATATCGTAAGCAGTACATTCCAATGGTACTTTAATTATTTAAGTAGAAAAGAGGACAGTCATTTTTAGAACATCCTGTATTGCTATAAAGTGGTATTAATGTATTATTTTGCCCGAATGACAATTCTTTAAGACTGGCGTTTATACTTTCCCAACCCTTTATAGCTAAGCCACTGTAAGGAAATATATTAAAATTGGCATCTTTTCATAAAAGATCTGACTTAACTTTTAAGGCAAATTGAAATCCAATTATTATTATTATTATTACTAAATCATATAAGCCTGTAAAATAGAATTGAAAGGGTAAAGTATTTTTACGTTAAATATTTTAGAACTTAAGTTAAAGATTTAAGTGTCATATGATTTGGGTGCGAAAACCCTAAACTCCAACTCTGTTGTGGAGCTATCCAAGTCAATAAGTACAAAAGTGCCTTCGCACGAATTTAGTAATATAAAATATCTGAAAATAATTCTGGTCTCGAAATATCAAAAGCTGCCAGCAAGATGATGGTGGGAGGGGGGGAGTTTACAGGTTCATGTAATGTTTTACATGAAAAAAATCAAGTATTGAAAAAAAGCAAAGAATAATAAATAAATACACTTTTTAAAAAACTCAATGAAAATATAGAAAAATAAACGATTATAAGAAGTTGCAGTATTCTAAATTATTTGAAATTCACAATCAATAAATTTCTACTTTCTAATTTTTTTTAAAAAAAAAGGGGGATGCCAGAACACCTTTAGGGACACAGAACTGGCAGAATCTTGGTATGAAATTCGGGAAATTACAGAATCCAGACTAGTTGTCCAAATTGCATTTGGATCTAATCCATGTTAAAGGTTCTTGATAAACAGAAACATTCTTACACCAACATGGTAAAGAGATAATGTAGTTCAGATGACGTTTTCGTCATCTTGATGCGATTTAAAATTAAGAGGCCATCAGTAAATTGCATTCCCATGTGAGTAGAGCTGAAAATTACGAGGTCTTTCGCCACACAGCATTCGTGTAGCTTTATATGCTAACTTAATCCGGCAAACAAATCAAGCTAGATAAACTTCTTGCGTCTTACACTATGGAAAAGATATTCAAAATTAAATCTCTTAAATGAATGAATAAGAAGACAAGTGGGATTTTCTTTTCACGTTTTCTTAAAAAACAATATTTTTTAGAAGTTATAGACATCTGATTTTATAGCTACAGTTTCTTCAAAAGTAAGCAAAGCATTACAGCAAGAGTGCAAATTCTTAAACAATAATTTTTTTTGGTGGGTTGAAAAGTTTTTAAAAATATTTTTCAAGCAAGAAATATATAGTACAGATATCATCGACTTTTTATCATCAATTTTGGAATTCGTAAATTTCTAGCCTCGGGAATTAGTTCGTCGGTAATTATCAGTACGGTACGTACAGAAGTATGAAAGGAACTTTTTACATAAATAACTGAAGTTAATAACTTTAAGCCAGAAAATGTCTTGCAAGTAAATGAAACAATATCATCAGAAATTGCAGATGAAGAATTGTAGATAAGCAATGCATTTGTCATGGTTAATAATCAAATTGATCTTTAATTATCAACTCTTTTTATCAATGTTATTTATATTTAAAAAATAAGGAACGGAATTTTTTTTTTAAAAAAAAGAATTTTAAAACTGCCTTCGTCAAGAAATAAAAGAAATTACAGTCAAAATGCAGTTTTTTTTTTTTTTTTTTTTTTTGAAAAATTTTGTTGGTAAACTAAAAAAAAAAAAATGACTAACATGTACAAAACCATCGAAACATAATTCTATGTGAAAAAACTTAAAACATTCTGTTGCGAAAAGTTACTCAATTTTAGTCAGTAAAATAAAAATTTCATAATAAACGAAGAACAAAATAAAATTGAACAAATAACATTTCTCTAAAATGATCATCTTGGTCTTTAAAAATACTTTTCAATATTCCATACTGAAACAAGGATTTAAAAAATTAATTTCAATTAAAAACAAAACTAATAAAAATATACCAACCTTCATCTCTTCCTGAATCACACATGTCAGCACCATGAAAAAATTCAATCCTCCTGCTATTAAAGGAGGAAAAATAGAAATTATTTCAATTAAAACCGTACATGACAAGAAAATACTATAAAATATACTTTTAAAACAAATAATTACTTTGTACAATAAAACATATTATTTCTTCGGATTCTATATTATGAAACGTTAAAAAGGAGATTAAGAAGAAATAAGAATCGTCTATTCTACGTATTGCTCGAACCAATCTTGAGCCCAACATAAAATCAATTAACTTCAAATATTCAGTCCCAGCCATCTCATTAATGTTTACTAATGTTAATTACTAATTTTTTTCTCAAAATTTAAATTGTTCTCTGTATAATCACCAAAAAATTTTCTTCGGTTATTGTATTTCAAGTTTGTCACCTTTTGAGCAGGCGCCTTTTTTTTCGGGGGGGGGGGGGAGTAAAGTATTTTAATCATATCCATAATGTTTCTGTTTTATTCATTTATTCATTGAATAATATATTCATGTGTAAAATAAGTAAAGTAATAATTGTAATTCATGCGTATTACCACAAAAAATAGTGTTTTCGCATTTATAATATGTTTTAATATCCACGAGTTACTTTGGCCCTCGACATGGTCCTTTTTCATATTTTGGCCCCTCATCCTGAAAAAGTTGTGCATCCCTGATATATAACAACAGAAGAGTAAATAAAGAAAGAAAGAATTGAACAAAGTTAATTTATTACAACTCGACAACAAAAATAAAAGGTATTGAACAATGGATATCTCAGTTAATTCCTTAGTTAGAATTTATCCCAAACAGTATTCAATGAATCAAACATCACAGCCATTGTAAATCTCTTACTAAATAGTTATGTTTGAAATAAATAATGTAGATTAATCTATATTAATAAAAATGGAACTCCAAATGCGTTGCTAAGCGCAAAACTAGAGAACGGCTCGACCGATTCGGCTAATTTTTATTTTAATATTTTCGTTAAGACACGAGGATGGTTCTTATGGAGAGAAAATATGAAAAAACTGCGAGGAAAATAGTTAAAACGACACTTTTCTTACTTTCTCGCCAAAAACCTTCATTTCCTTCCCCCACACCGAGTAAGATAGCAGGAAGTAATAAATTATCATTTGTTTAGAAAGAAATGCTCGAAGTCAGTTGGTTTTCATTTATAGATAACGGGATGTTTAAAAAAGAAAGAAAATAGTTGCTTTTATTATTAGTCTGTATGGATATTTAAGCTATGTCTGCTCAAAATAAAGTCATAATAAAGTAATAAATAAAGAAAAAAAGAATAACAGAGGGCAAAAAGGGTTTGTAGAAGGAAAAGTAGAGAAGAAAAAAAGAATAGAAAAATAAAGAAAAGAAGGGTGTGTGTGTGTCACCATTATTTCCTCTGTGCGCGGCATTTTCCAAGCTGTTTTTAAACTTTTGCATTTCTTGAAAATCAATTGTATCTTTATTTGTTTAGTGTGTTTACATTTATGAAAATTTGAATCTCATTATTCTAAAAAAACGTAGAATTTTAGACCTTTCCCTCCACCATTTAAGTAAAATATCAATTCCGGGACAATCATTGCTCGGATAGAAAGAGAAAGATGAGTAGTACAATGAACAGAACATCTGACGAAAATTATACTAAATAATCTTATAAATGAATTATTTGATTATCAAAATTTGTTTGGTTTAAATATATTTTGGTGAAAAACCTGTTATGAGACACAGCTACATAAAATATTATATGAAAATTTTAGCGAGCATTAATACTGGCGAACCGACTGGTCGCCAAAGGCGGCTAGTAGCCCAATGAAAGTTTAAATTTATGAATTAATTCACTGAAACTGCACAGTAAAATATTCCTATAGAAATATTCATAGGGTGGGAAAAAAGGTTTATACATTAATAATTCATTAAAAAAACCCAAAAATGTCAAGGTATGAAGGAGGCAGCAAAAAAATTCATTTTCAAAGAACTCTGTTTAAAAAAAACAGTTTAAAGTAGAAATTATGAACTTTTAAAATTATAATATCTTATAAATAGGAATAATGATTATATCATCATAAAAGTATTTTCAAATTTAAATTTAATTGAGATGAAGTATTTATAATCACAGAATAAAGCATTTAAGAATTTGTCATTGAATTTTATTCGTAAATAAAATGTTTATAAAATAATAAAATACAAACATAATTTTTTTAAAGATTAGTGGGTCGTAAATAATACATAGGAAATACTTCAATTTATCACTGATGAGAGTAATTACAACAGCTGAGTCTGTTCTAATGTAAACAATTTTGATATTTTGGGCTTTATCTTTATTAATTTAAAATGTAAACTGGGTACAAGAAGCAATTATATCCTATACACAGTTTTAATTAATAGTAAATTTGAATATCAAACTGTGCAAAAATATTATAAGTAGAAAAACATTAACATTTTTTTTAAAAATTCTGTGGAAAGTCTGATTTTTTTATTTCAATATTAACGGCAGAGATTTAATTAGTTAATAATGAGGGTCCTAATTGGACAGGGATTAATAGGACACACTGCAATTGTCATAATATTTAAAACAAATAAATAAAATTTATATACGAGTTGTAACATATATATAATAATATAATTTTTACAACTTATGAATATAAATAAAAGCGAACATTTATAAATAATCTGCATACTACAGAAATTCAAATTATTCTACAGATTTTCTTTCAACTTTGCTCACAAACATTAAGAAGAATAAGTAAGGCTTCATGACAATTAATTAAAAAATTTTTTAATAATTATGTATTATATTCTATTCCTTGAATAGATTAATTTTTAAAGCTGTCATTCCAATAAAGTTAAAATACTGTAAGTATTTCAAATCATTTTATTTATTTAATTTTCTCCAAGATACCATTCACAATGTTAAGTTAACTTTTATACCATTAGCTTTCAACTGCATTTAATTTTTCTAAGAAACTATACAATTTAAAAGTTGTTTGATGCAAATAATATGAATAAATTAATTAAAATAATGAAAACAATAAAAGGATTTGTACAGTATTATAAATTATTTAAATAATTATTTTGCATATAAGTATTTTTCATTAAAAAAACATTTTTTAAAAGTATTTATTTGGGTATTCAAGTGCATTCTATCAGATGCTATTATTAAACACAATTTTCTTACTTGCATAAGAGCATTTACACTCATCAGCAGTTGTTGATCTGACACGGTAGCTGTAGCTTTCATGATAGATGTACTTAAAGTTTTTCACACAAATACTAAAGAATTTGGTAGACTTAAGCTTAAGTTTTGTGCAATTATCTAGGTAATTTTAATAATTTAATCACCTTGGTACATTATTAACTAAATCTCTTATGCATAACTAGATGTCCACAATTCTCTCAACAAAATATTTTTAAGCATAAAATTGTGGCAATTTTTATTTTTATTTATTTTTTTTTTTCATCTTGGCCTAAAATCTTGTTTATTTAGTATGTATTTGAACAATCAAGTTCCATAATAGCATCAAAAATTTAAGTGTATAAATAATCTATTTCAAACAGCACAATGTCTTTGGAACTTACTCTTGTAAGCAGTTCCAATAATGAACAGATTCTTTCCCCTTGACTTTTAAATTGGAAAGAAAATCACGGAATTATTAAATAAAATAATTTTGAATTTTATAAAGACAGTGAAATCTATTGAAGAAATTTATGCTAAACTTTTATTCAGAAAAAAATTTGTGTAACTAAGAAGGCATTATATATATATATATATATATATAATTTTAAATGGTGCAAAAATATGTTGTAATAATATTTTTTGAGAATTATCGTAAAAAAACTCTAAAATCTTGCCTTACTAATTAATTCACATTCTAATTAAGATTTTTTAAAAGTGTTCATAGTAGACGTTTCAACTCTCCAAAGTATACACACAAAATTTGGTAACCTTAGGTCAAATGATCTGCTCTGCCAAAACTTACATTTTACTTTATTATTAGTAGAGACAAAAAATGCATAAAAATATTTCTCCCAGAGCTTTGTCAGTGTGTCTGCTAGTCTGTACTAATAAGGGAAGATGATGCTTAAGTTGACATACTACAGAACAAACCATTTATCTAGAATGGCCAAATTTGGAATAGATATCCTATAAAGATTTTGGCTTTTTTTTTTTTCACAACTCTCAAAAATATTATGCAAAGCTTATTTTTACAACATTTTAAAATTTTAATTTTTTTTTCTACAATACCTAAGAAGTAAAAAAAAATTCTATAATGTTGGCATATTTTTTAAATTTACATAATTTTCAATAATAGGTTTTATTTTTGCAATGAAATTCAAATTCAGTTTCATCAAATAGTAGATCTCCTGATTTTCTTCAATTATTTAAAGCTTAAGAAGAACAACCTTATTTATAATCTTACAGATTAACAAAGGAATAAAAAAAAGAAATTACATTTTCATAAACAATAATGTGCCATTTGAAATAGATTTCTGAGACACTCGCTTTTAATGACACTATAGCGTCATGGGACTCAATGGCATTTACAAGAATCATATGCACAATAACCAGATCATGAGTAAAGCAATCTAAGTAAAATAGCTTTAATATATATTACAGTTTTTTATTTCAAAGTATTTTTTGAATGAATCACAAACATAAAATTAAGCAGAAAATTTTTTAACGAAACAACAAATATTTCCAGCAACCCTGCAAGTTAATTTATGAATCTAACACAAAAATTAATGCATTAAAATTTAATATAATCTATTCTCTGATCTAAAAATCTTCATTTATGATAATATTTGCAGTAAACATTTTCTATACATATTACTAAAAATAAGAAATACTAAGTACAGTTTTTATGATTGAATCTTATATAAGTTTTTGGAGGGTATATAACGTACTATTATTCTGAGGGTCTTAAATCTTACTGAAAATTAAAGTCAAACTATCAGTGATTATTTAAAATATTTTTAGAGAAAAGTTTTTACTCTCAAATATTAATGAAACACAATGTGTGTAGACTAATTTTAACTTAAAAAATGACCATTTTGTAAGTACTTTTTCAGCACCTTTAGAAGAAAACAAGAAACAAACTTAGCCTAAAATTTTTATTATAGAACTATAAGTTAAGTGAAATATATTAAATTGTGTATTAACTAAGTAAGCATCCAATGTATTCCAACATTTTTAAAACAAGCTATGACCATTCATACTTAAATAAATGTTATTGGAAATAAAATTACATCTTTTTGTTCAATTAGATTTACTATATATTATCTAAATGAAAATTCAAATCAATCAAACGTTTACTATATATTATAGTAAGTCATCCAATAATTTATTCCTTCTTATGCCTGCATTCACTTTATCAACTGTAATACAAGATAAACTGTTTTAAAAATCCTATCGGGCTCTATCAATTTACTGAAAAAATACATTCAAATGAAAAATTTTCTATAAAACTTAACAAAGCATTGTATTGTTTTATTTATATGCATAAAAAACCAAAGTGGGTTATCACTCTGATATATTTGAAAAAATGGTTTAATGTGTTCTGTTTGTTTGTGTTTGTGTGTTTGTATGTATATATAATTTGTAATAATCTATGCCTACATATAATTTCCTTATCACTCAAACAATCACTTACTTTGTGTGTTTGTATGTATATATAATTTGTAATAATCTATGCCCTACATATAATTTCCTTATCACTCAAATTTAACTTTTGAGTAGTAGCAGCTAATATTTTATTGCAGATTCAACATACTGCATCACCAAATTTCTTTCTGAAACTACCTAAGTTCAAAATACTTTTTCACAATATCTTTTTCCTACTTTTTGTCATTCTAGTTGATTCATAGTACTAAGGTTATCATGGCTTTAACAAAAAAAAATCTTGATAAAAGATTTAAAAAAAAACAGACTATTTCCTTAAAATTACAAGAAAAAAATCCTTAAAGAATTCGAAGCCTATTCCTACAAAGAATGTTTTACTTTTATATATCCCAATAATAAAAACTAATATAAAATGTTAAGAGGGAGGGCACATTTTACAATTATTTTAAACATTCATTTGAATCTTTCAAGTATATTCTACCAAAAAATGATACAATGAAATTATTGGTATATATACACCATAGGTCAATACCTATGCTGCCTTATCCACAAAAAATGCTGCAAGAACTATTTTATCTACAAATATTTTTAAATTATTTACTTGCTTAAAAATATACCAAATAATATTTTTTTCAAAAGTGTAACAAGTTCCTGATAATAAATAAAAAAATACTACAAACATAATCCCATCCAGATATCAAAAAGTAGACAGAATATCCATTATTATGGACACATAAGAGTATATTTTAATACAGAAGAGCAATAAAAAAAATTAGGATTTGGTATGTGTCACTATTTCTCATTATGTGACAAATCACCTTAATGAAAGCTGATTAAAAATATCTTATTAAAATTCAGCCAACCAACCTCAGAAAATACCTCAAATTTCCTTCAAATCAATAAAAACATGGAAACTCCTCAAAATTTTAAAAAGTGGATCTTATTTACCATGAAGTATAGATATATTACATATTATACATACAAATAACATAATTTATTTTTTGAAAAGCCCATATGTTTAAATTAAATTGACTTAATCCTATGTTTTTGATATTAAAAAAAGATGAAATTAATTAATATGCATATTACATCTTTAAAAGACTTCTAGGAATGACAGAAAATTCATCAACAATATTAATTACTATAACATATATTTGCAGTCTTCAGACATAAACTTACTGGATTATTGCTTTCTTTAATAAGTCATAAATTAAAAATGACATATGAAAGAGTTTACTTTGCACATACTATTGTTATATTGCCACCTGCAAGTATAAGTATACTAATTTAATTTGAATATAATGCACAATTTTTTAATATGCTTTCAAACTTCTATTTTTAATATTATGGTAAGTCTAGATGTTATAATGCGATCATATTATAAATATACTACATAAAATGCAATTCAGTAAAATGTATCTATATTAATTATTATCATAATAAAATCTAAATAAGAATTCTTTAACATAACCGCAATTTTTAAAATATTTCACTATTAAATTGTCACACCTTAAGGTTTTAGAGTTAATTTAAGCTGAAAAGCAACTGATCAATTTATGTTAACAATATTTCTGAAGATAGGGTAGAAACTTGGAGCAACTTTAATATAACTCTTCTTCACTAATATCAATAAATTTTCTTGTTTTAAATTACTTCTCACAATAAACGTTTGATTTAGCCAGAATGGGTAAATCAAATATCAATTCAATGGAATATACTATATTTCATTTTAAATAAACTTCAGTAACAAGCAGTTTTAAAGAAATTGTCACACATTGTAAACATAAAAAAAAAAAGAGTTTCAAAGGGATTTGTTTTCAACATTTATAACTTGTAGAATTTTTCTGTAAATACAAAATCAATATCAAAGAAAAAGTTAATTCTTTTCAGTTAAATATATTCTAAATTTTAAAAAATGTTAACATACTTGTATAATAACTTTGTTTTATTCAGTATTAATTTACCAAATCTTAAAACACACAAAATTATTTCCCAGAAAGAACAAGGGAATCAACAGATGTATCACCTGATAATTAACAGATTGACAAATCAACTTAGTCATCAAATAGTAGTTTGAAGTAGTATTATTTTAAACAATTCGTTTGAAAACATATATTAATTTAAAAAAAATTGTAAAACAACTTACGATGGAAGGATGTTAAAAGTTTCTGTGCAACTCGCGCTTAAATAAAAATATACATAATGTTAAAATCCCCATAACATATCACGGATATTTGCTAATAAAGCAACTGGTCGATTCTTATAAAAATAGATAATAAATTGCTGATTAATTCTAGGTTCCAAACATTTTATTTCTTGCTTCTAACCCAAACACTCTGTCAACGAACTACCTACTGGACATTACTATCTTGAAGCTCGGAATTATGTAAGTAAACATATACAATTGTGTGTCGTTAACAACAGAGAACAGTTTCATTCCGCAACAGGAGTCAAAATACCATGCGTTCGGTAAAGGGCGGAGGAAGGGATACTTGCTCTTATGATTAATTTGAAATCTAGATGTCATGTTGCACAATACAGAGCTGTAGGATTTGGCGCTTAAGCGCTCTTTTTTTTTTAAAGAAACCAGCTGTTATTAAAAATGTTCCGAAAAATTATTTAAGATTTTTTTTTCCTAAATGGAAACAAAACCTAAAATATGCTTCCCAAAATGCAATTTCTCTTTTCAAAATACCATTCTTTTTTTTTCATACATTCCTCATTTTAGTTGTAAGGAAATATGTAAGATCTATCAATGGCACGCAACTGAAATGTTTCTGAATTCCGAGAATAATTATGGGTCCATTCAGTGGGACTTCATGTTTGAGGTTCGATACCACCAAAAGTTTATACACCAAGTTAGTGTGTGCTAAACCCATAGGGAGCAAGCAACTGCGGCATGAAACTTTCAAGAAGTGGGATTTTGGCTAAGATTTTCACCTTTCTCATCCGGCTACAGATCGAAATTACGAAATCTTTCTTTAAAAAATGCTCTTTTTTTCATTTTTCTTTTATTTCTTTCTTTTTTTCTCCTTTTATAAATAGAATGTAATTAAAATTAAATAAACTTACTTTTTGCAAGTCTCAAAAATCCAGAAAAGTGTAGGCAAACATTTTTTAAAGAAAAAAAGTGCAAATATTTTTTTAGAAAAACCTATGTATTTTATAAATTTATAATTATTCAAAAAATATTAATTAAAAGGCAAAACTTGCTTAAAGTTGGTCTCACACTATGAAGATGCCCTGCTACGTTAAATTTGTTTTAAAATAAACGCAAATAAAAACATGTATTTCAGGAAAAGCTAATATAATGAGATGTTCACTAAAAAATTGTTTAAAATCTCATTGTAGCCATCTTTTTTATTATCGAAATTATCTCAAATATCTGAATCTTGGTCTACCACATCCAAGTATAAAAGATTTTCATCCATTCTTAAATAGAGATTGTGGATGATGATTACTTAACGTAATTTTAAATATATTTAACATTTTCATATGCAATCGTTCATATATCCAAACAGTAATTTTGAATATTTACTTGGTATGACAGTCTTTTTATATTGAAAAATTTCATACAAGATTTTCACAGGAAATAAGTTTTCATACGCTCAATAGCAAGAAAATAAGATAGGAGAAGTGTCGGCATAACTTAGAGATATTTATAAGGGGTTGGAGAATTCAACTTTGAAATTTTTGCACATTGCTTTCATGAGTTTTTTTTCTTTTCCATATCGACTGAATGAATATATTTCATTTAAATTTAAATTTGAAGTCAAACGAGTTTATTAGGGATGTTACGAGTTTATTAGGATGAAGTGTGCTCAAATCGAGATGCCATCTAAGCCAGTTCCCACTCTTCAAACTTCTATGCCACAACTAATTCAGATATTACATATCTGAAAGAGACTACAGGTTTAACCTTTTGCACTCGTATAGTGCCTCTCATTCACCTCTCAAAGCAGTGCATCATTTCGAATTTTTAATATTTATTTTTTTAAATCTTGATTCTTAAAAAATTCCTGACGAATTTTACGAAGATGTAGATTAATATTCCGGTAAAATTCAACTTTTAACTATAATAAATAAATACGCATTAAATAAAAATTCCATATATAAATTTTTATAGCAATAAGCAAGTTCTTCTGTTAGTTGAATAATTTTAAATCGAATAATTTGACGGAGTGCAAAGGGTTAATATGAGTCAAGATCTCATAAATTACAAATTTTGAAAGAAATTTTTATGTATGTGGTCTTATAATTTTTTGATCCCAAACTCAAAACCCCGGGCAAGTGTGGCCTCTTGAAATATTTGAGGTAAGTAATATTTCTATAAATCCACGAATCTTTCCTTGAATAATAAAAGAGGTAAAGTTTATTCAGTTTGGTTAATTCAAAGCTAACGGAAGCATAATAATGATTTGATTCAATTAAAAATGTGAATTATTAAAAATTGGGATTAAAACTGAATATAAGAGTGGGAAATTAAAATGCTAAATCTAACTAGCGACAGTTATCTCAGAAATTTTCTCGAATACTCCTTTATAAAGGTATTACTATTCTCATCTCATAAAAATTCAAAATGTCCCTAAAACGTCGGAAGCTGCAAAACCATGAACTTCACAAGTGCTCAGATTTTATTTTCATAGCCCCTGACATGAACATTTCATTTATTTAAGTCTTTGCGTTTATTAGTAAGTGCATTTATTTACATGCATGGTAGCGTACAGACCACCAGACTATCAGCTTGTTGATAAATTTGAATCAAAATTTGATAAGGATCTAAACTTTAGATGTATCAAATTACTTGCCCAGTACCATATTTTATGCATGTATTTTTCAGTTTTCGAATTCACTAGCATTCGAACAATCAGACAAATTTCCTGAGATTGGATTTAGTTCTAAATTTAACCGGAATTTGAAAATTCGATGTTGAAACCGCATACCAAATTTCATTCGTCTAGCTCTAAATATTTTTTAATGATTGCATTTACAGGCATACATAATTCAAAAAATGTGTTTTTCGGACTCATGGAGGTTTGAAATATGGAGATACGTCAAAATCTCGAAGTTAATTTTTTTTTATGATTACAATACTTGCTTTTTTTATACTTCAAATGCTTAATCCTATTGATACGGTTAGGATAGTTTCGGGCGTTAAATGCCAGCTCAGGTGTTGTCCTCGTCATCTGACCACGGCTTAAAATAATGAGGTCTGTTCCAAAACAGCCCTGGTGTTGCTTTACAAAGGCACATTAATATAATTAAATTAAACTAAACTAATTAGTTAAAATAATTTCTCAATATTTCCCTGATATGGTGAAAAATTCTAAATTCAATAAGTTATAAATGATAATTTAGCATTTAAATGTAAATTCTTTTAAGTTCTCTTTAATTTAGCTCTATCCATATTGAAGCTTGGTGAAATACCATGCTAATTTTTAATGCAAACAAAGAGAGAAAATTTTCCATCTAACACACTTCAAGAACTATTAACTGAGTAATGTGGATCAACTACGCTTAAATAAACTGTCACTCTTATTTGTTGAAATTGGCGTAGGATAGGAATCAGATTGAGAAAAAATTATAGACAAATTCTTCCTATTAAAAACAAGAAAAGTTTAAATTTAGTATTTTGATATCTCCCAATATTTTTTTTCTGTGATTATAAAATTTTACTACCATTTTCCCTCTTTTCATTTCTTTTATTACCTTTTCAAAAGTATTGTTTTAATACTACTTAATAAAAAAAACATTGCGTCATCTCTACAATTTAATTTAATCTTTTGTTATTATTTAGCTTTATAATTTCCATCTTTATCATTAGAAAAGGTTTATTTAATTATATTTTTATAAGAAAATTTGTTAATATACTGAATTTAGGATAATATATTTTGTAGTATACTTCTTTTTTAAGAGCATTTTATTGGAATTCAAAGTTTTGTTATGTAATTTATATTTATTAATAAAGGAAGAAAAGAAAATTTTTCTTAAGAACTATCTAATGAGACAACGAACTTTTTTTAATGATTTTTATGATTTTTTATAATCTTTGAAGATTTTGAAAAAAAAAAAAAGATTCTTAGTTCTTGGGCCAGATGCTCATCTGCAAAGAATATTTGAAATTTACATTAGCTGACGACAAATTACCTAACCATGACTTATTTTAATAAAATATTTTGTGAAATTCTACTGTGATTCAAAATAATGATGGATTTCAGTAAGGTAAACTACCTAGGACCACTGGTATAGGAAGGGGTGCAAGTAAAACGATCAAAAAAATATTTTTAGTCTAATTGTCAAATAAATAAATATATAAAAAATACAAATTCTATGAATTATAAAATTCTGACTCTTTGTCATGTATTATCAGCCACGTTCCAATTTGTAAAAAGGCGTTTACTTTGTTTTTAGATTATTTACAGATACTGTGATTCTGCTTGAATAAAATTGTGTGCGGACATAGATGCCGCATAGTCATGAATAATAACACATAAAAACTAATAAATTTCCGTAAAGTTACTAAAATAAAAAATAAAAAACTAAAATTAATCTTTACAAGTTTATGAAGTTAAAACTACCTTGTAATGTTTAGCTAAATTAGTCAGTTTAGTAAGAGACGGGGTACATAAATGTATATTGCTTGACCCCCACACATACGGGTCTATAAATAAAGAAAATGATTCCAAAAAAATATCTTTTAAATTACCAATCAATATTCATTAGAGTTATCCTTCACTGGAACACCGTTTATTCATAAAGCATGTTCTATCCTTGCTGCGAGTTCTAAATTTCGAACTCGTAATCTAGAAATGATCCATATCTCTTAGCAAGACTTCTAAATTACAGTCCGTGAATCGTCAAATCATTTCAAACAAAAAACCCTGCACTGAAAATTTTTATTTACCCGCATGCAAAAGGAAAATAATGTAATAGTCAAAAAATCCCTCTCTATGATATAACTGCATTTTAGATCGCCCCGCATTAAATAAAATAAAAAAAAATGAGTTTAATGGATTTGAAATTTTTAATGCATTACGAAGAGAGAGAAAATTCTATTACAAGATACCATTTATACAAATATGAAATAAGTCAATTATATAAAAACGCATAGTAAATCATTAACTTAATCATAAGCAGTTAATATTTTCCATTAAAACTGAGCCAAGAGTAATACCAAAGTAATTCATAAAATATAAAGTAAAATAATAACATAGACTATTTTGCGGCAGTAAATTTGATTCGAATAGTAATTTTCTAAATCAGATTTACTGATTTATTTAATTGCAATTAATTTCAGTGAACACCATTTCGAAGCGTTCTGAACATGCGTTTTTGAATTCCTCATATAAATTAATTACTAATGAGCATAATTTTCATTTCCTTCCTATTTAAAATAGTTATTAGTGACACTATAGCTTCCTACTCTCTAACTAATTTCGGTTGGGTGGGGAAAAAAAGACATCTACAGCAAGAGAGAAAAAGGCAAAATCCCTTCTAACCTATGTATTGTTCAGCGGTATAAATTCTTCCGCGTTATTGGCGATAAAACTGCTTCTTGTGGCAACCATGTAGAAAAAGGCGTCTTCTTAATCTAATGGATTGACTAGGGATCGGAACTAGAATCTATTTTTAGCGATTCTCCCACGCAGATTTATTTTCATTTCGTTTCATTTTGGAAAACATTAAAACATTCTAAATTCTCAATCTTTCGGTTTTACCCCTAATGAATGAATGAGTTTAATTTGCTCATCGAATGTGCTGACAAAAGGATGAAGATTAGTAAATCCTATCATATATCTACGCTATATTCTATTTCCAAATTCAGTTTAAATAGATTAAAATTTTTATAATTATGAAAGATTCTTTGTTCTTAACAGATAATTTTTGAAAATTTCTCATATCAATAATTGTACAGAAATAACATTAAAAAGAATATAGCATTGTAAGGATTATAGCGATTCATACGCACCAAGCTGTCGAATCTTCCTTAGATTTGATTTCTGAAGAAATGTGAATTTTTCCCACTTCCTTGACTCTTCAACTAGCCTCCTGTGGTCATTAGATAGGATTTTAGTCACAATTTTGAGCGTGCCGATAACTTCCTAACTTAAACAGTTTTCTAAATTGAAATGTAGTTATTTTTTTTTCCATATTTACTCAGCTTGTACGAAAGATGTAACTTAACGTAATAGTATCTTATTTAGTGTTCATTTTTACACCATTACAAGGTTATTAGGTGAAGACAGTTATTAGCTTATTAAACTTGGTAATTGAATAATATATATGTATTACAACATATGTTAAGAATTAAACTTATGTTAATGAAATTGATGTTGTTGGATAGTTGAATAAAATGAAATCAATAAAATTAAATATTAAAGAGCTCCTAAAAATCAATTTCCGATTGTTCACAAAGTGATAATTACAACTATTTCTGTTATTTTTGGTGAAATAAATAAACACCTATTTAAAATAAAATTTACTATTTATTAATGAAAATTAAAACATTAATATCATTTTTTTAATTAAAAAGTATTTGGGGGGAATAATTTTTCCGACAAATTTCTTAAAATAAATATTTTTATAACTGCTGGTTTGTATTTTTTTTAAGTCCTCTAACTAAATCAATTATAAGTTTTTTTAAAAAAAATAACATTTGCACAAAAAAAGTACGGAGAAATATCATTTTAGGCAACAGCAGAAAAGGTTTATTTGAAAGGATAAATTTCAGAATAAAATTATGTCTTGAATTCAAAAATAGCTTCAAAATATAAATTTTGAAAAGCTTAAAATTACCTTCACTGCACGGCAAAGCCTGCATTCATTAGTCTAACAACATTTCATATAATATGAACAGCAAAGAGATTTTTTCGAAATTAGATAAGAGAATAAACGGAATTTCCTAAAAATTAAATTCATTCTATTTTCATATTTAAAAATAAGAAATCCGTGTATGATACGAATCCGTATATCAGTATTGATAGTTGACCAAGACAAATGAAAAACCCCCCCCCCCCCCCAAAAAAAATGTAATCACAAACATTTCAAATTATACACAAACCACTTGTATTTTCAGATTGGGATAATTAAATTGGCTTCAATTTCCAAAAGGCCTAATATGTTTTATAATTCACGCCGGTAATTTTAATAATAGTTACCAAAAAGTTCTAAGAGAATGATATTTTATAATGAAATACTTCATGAAGGAATTAAAGGCAAAAAGTGCCTTCGTCAGTAAAAAATATTTTATCTGAAAAGTATGTGATAATAAGGAATAACAAAAATATTAGGATGCTATTATAAAGAGAAAACAACATTGTCTTTGATTATTTTTTTTAATAGTAACCAATTATAATACTTGAATATTCTTTTTGGAAATATCAGAGGAAAGTTTGTTTAGTGAGCAAGTATAAATAAAGACAATGAAATGACATATATGAAGTTTGTCTTAAAATACGAGTTTTTTTCTGCATTAAAGCTAATACTCCACATACGAACTAATTTTAACTGGAAAGTAAGCTTCTGGGAAGGCTTCTTGAGTTTTTTGTTATGCTAGGCAAATCCAATGTCTCAGACACAATTTTATTGATTCAATATTGGAGTAGATTAACAGTCTAGCTTTTAGTATCTGCTTAAAATTAATTTATAGATGCTGGAAAAAGCTTCCTTATTTAATAAGAAAAACGAAAATACCGCATTCATTTCCTGAAAACTGTTGAGCTTTAATTATGTATGCCCATCGAAATGTAAGATAGTAACAGGAGTAGATTTCATTTCCCCCTCCAATTTACAACACTTCTTTTCCTTGTAAAGAAAGATAATAATAATAATAATAAACATAGCAAAAGGCAACACTTATTAAAAATTTCATTACATGTAAAATGAGTTATAGACAAAAGGTTTACGGAAACTTTGGATAACTATACAAGTCTTTTATGTTTATTACAAGTCTTTTATGTTTATTGTCTAGTCTAGTCTTTTATGTTTATTGTAGTAGTCTCTAAAACATGATGCGTATTGAATTTTATTAGCAAATGGCGGATATTCATTTTGTGTTGTCTTGCCTTACATACCAAAAAATATTGGCTACTTTTCTTGGAGCATTCAAATTTGCTTTAAGCGAGCGCAATGTTAAATTGTTTCTAAGAAAAAGTTTTTCAGAATTCGTTTCATCCAAAAATTCAGAAAGTTAGAACTCTTCAGGCGACTTTATTATTGACTTCTTGTTGACTTGACACACTACCTTTCTATACAAATCTTGGGTCAAAGTTTTCACAGGAAAAAAAATTAAAAAACTCAATGTATTACTTTTTTAAAAAATAATTAGCGTTTTATGTCTTGGATTTTGTACATGCGTTTTATATAAAAGTTGATTAAAAGGATTTTTAAATAAATAATTTTATGTAAAAAATACAAATTTATGGAATTATTATTTTCGAATGAATTTGTTCAAAAATAAGAAATCTGTTTTTAAATTCAAACTCGTTTGTTTTTATCTTTTGAATTTGGAGGTTTATTTTTAAGAAATTTTGTGTTAGAACTATTGAAAGTTGAATGTACTCCAAAATAATTTTTTTTGTCCAGTTTTAAAGACTTTTTCCAACGCGATATATATGGATTTTTTTTTTATCATTACTTATAAAAAATCAAACATTATTTTAACACGAACTTTCTATCTATATGTCATTGGAAGTAATATTTTAAATAATATAGTTCTTATCGAGAAGTAATTAAGAAAAAGAAATAAAGTTGCAATTTTTTACTTATAATAATGAATATGATATTTGAATAATTTCAAACAAACTTATTAAAAAAATTTAACGCAGTATTCAATGAATTTTTATCTGTGAATAATGGCATATAATATCATGTATAATTTTTTTGTCTAAGTACAATAGAAATATTTTATAAGTGAAATAATGGTAAAATAATAAATTAAATCTCAAAAATAGTTATTTTATGATTAAATAAATTTAATTTCCATTTACACAGTTTACATATTCCATTGGTTTTTTTTTTGAATTTATGTTATTTGATAAAAACATATCAATTGCCTATGAAATCCTCAACCATGAGATATTTTCCATTCTGCAGGATTAATTGTTGTTTACCAATCTTCAAACTGGCATAAAATTTGATAGCTTCAAATATTTACAGTACAGCTTTAAGATAGGATTTAAATTATCAGTATCTTTGATATCCAGCTCTCTACACCCCTCTTCGAAATGGTGAAGATTTTTGCAGACGAAACTTGAAACGAAGAACTTCGCAGACGAATTTCTCCCTGATGAGTGGTTAGGGAGAGAAACTGATCGCAAACTGAAGGTCAACGTCGACATATTAAAGTAATGTCTAGAAATCTAAAAAATAATTTTCTGTGCGATTTTATCGTGTTTCTATAGGCTGGATAATTGCGCAAGTTCACTCCGCCCATATTTTAATTATAGTTCAATATACAAATTAGCTTCATTATATTTTCACCTGTTTTCCAGTCAATCCTCCCTGATTATTCTACTCCAGTATCATGTATGATGGTTAACATTAGGACTATTTTCTTCTTATGTTTGAAACCAACTGCATTCATATTGCCTTTCTGTACTGAACAATTTCTTTTCCAAAGGAAAAAAAAGTGAGATTTTTTTATGGTACATTTTAACGGTTTTCTGTTCACACAATATTCGTTGCCGCAAATATTCGAATGAACAGAAGACAAGTAATCTGGCAACGATATTGAAGTAAAAAACCTATCCAAAAATAAATAATAAACTTTTTCTATCAGGTCACAGCAGCGTTCTCACAACGCGCTCTCTGAAATTTTCTCCATATTCACGTAAAATCACGTCTTTTACTCTGCAAAATAGGAAATTACATACTTGTCCAGATTTGGATTAACATAATTTGTAAATTCTTATACTATATCTAGAATTTAATGAGGTCGGCATACTGTATATACCATAGAGGTTACATACATTTTATACCATAGAGGTAGCGCGTCTTCCCCTTCGTCTGGGCGTCCCGGGTTTGAGTCCCAGTTCGGGTATGATTGTTCTTATGTGTTCTATTTGTAAGATGAGTGAATATGCCCCTCCCCCCTGTAAAAAAGGGCTGTGCAAGCGGATGGAATGAGTGAGTAGCTAAGTCGAACATTTGGCCCTAATTGACGCTACTTCAACACAACTGACGCTCATTTAGGCTTAAAATCGCTGATGCAACAGCGAGCTTGTATATGGCAAGTGCCATTAGTAACAATAACAACAGAATTTAATGTAGGTATATTTTGGCGAAATCCTAATATCCATTTCCAGGAGAATTAAGATCAGTCGATGCATTTTCTCTATGCTCAGGCGTATAAACATTTTTAAAAATTTCCTGAAGAATATCTCAAAATGGTTTTATTTTATGCGGCGTTTTTTGCATTAGCATCTTCTGTAAAATGCAAATATCTCAAAATAAAGAAAAACTCGAAATTCTTCTGCAATAAGGTTTAAAATGTGAAAATGTCGGAGAAACCTGAGATGTTGATGCTGCATGACATTTATTTTCTTTTGTCCACTTTGTGAAACTGTTTGTAGCTTTTACAATTTGCTCAATTACCTGGACATTAAAAAAGTATTAAAAAGCCCATTTCTTTGTCATAAAGAAGAAATGTCACATTTAGCGTAGGAGTGCCAACGAAAAGATGTTGAGTAATTTTTTTTTTATATAACTCGACCACCCCTTCGAAACTGGAGATTGAAGTGCAGTTGTAATTTAGTAAACTGTACTATTATCAACATCATCAGTCAATTCATCTGCAGATGAATCAGATAAAGTCCAAGGCTTATGCTATCTACGGAACTTTCATCACTATCTGATTGCTCCAATAAATAAACCGTCTTCGTCGGTTAAACTTTTTTTTTCTTTTCGACATCTTTTCACCTCTGTAAATTCCAACTTTCTAACACCAGGCCTGTGAAAATAATGTTAAAGAACAAATATTCTCATCCCTACATTCTTTTTGAAAAATAAATAAAAGATAGAAACAGAAGATTTGAAAAGTGGGCAAGAGAGACAGGAAACCGCTACACGTGTATTTATATATATATATATATATATATATTAGCGAAACACTGGTATCAGATTCCTTCCAAAAATCAAAACAGAACGAAACCAAGATTTTTGAAGGTCAGTGCTTCAAAAAACATATTAAATCCTTAGAGACCGTTATTGGATAGTAACGCCATCTTTTGTTGAAAATATAAAACGTACCATTTAAAAACACTTACCGTCCTCTGCAGAAAAATGACAATCGCTACGGATGAGCGCTATTTTTTTTTCTCTAAGTTTTCGCTAAACACGTATACGTGGCACTCTTCCGGAAAGAGTTAAAGGTATCGATTTCCATGTACTAAACTAAAAAGTGAATGTTTTGTAATTCCTTAAATATATTTTGTAATTCTAATAATACAAAATATGTATTGTAAAATTCAGAATATTTTAAATGAAAGCTATGTTTCCATTACATAGTGCTTTTGGATTTGTTTCTGATCTTACTTTTAACTGCCTTGTTAAAAGAAGTATGAGTAAAAATAGTTAATATTCAAGAATGAATGAAAATAATGAAATTTAGGCTTTAACAAGTTGTTCATTCTTATTTAATGGATATTTCTTTGGCTCGTTTCAAGAAAAAGGAATTTTTACAAAGTATCGGAAGGAGCAGAAGGAATTCCTCTTCGACTTAAGTTTTTATTCTGATTTGCGAACCACAAACATTAATGTTGTTAGATTTTTAGACATTAGTGCTCCTTTTCCCTTCCTCTTAAAGTAATCTGCCCTTGTATAGGGTCAAAGCTGCGCATGCATTTGTTCACCTCCTACACTACATTAAAAGGTGTTGGTTAGATGCTAGAAGTTGGTGTCATATTTTCTTCAGGATTGAGAATCCTTCCGATGCTGATCCTTCCTTAATGATCCTAATGAATTTATAGCAGTGTCTTCGTATGTGTGTTGCTGTGTAAATAAATGTTTTAATATTTTTCAGTATTCGCTGAGTAAATCTCTAATACTCTTATATGGGGGGGGGCTTTTATTTTAAACTAATATTTTGAAGAAATTGCTTGTAAGTTCTAATGAAAATACGGAAACTGAGAAGCATATGTAAAAAATAAATACCCGATTATGAAATATATCCTACTACAAAAAGTTACTTTATATAGTTTAATTTTATTTAAGTTAGCGATTTCGCTCATGAGATGAAAGTATTTTAGAAAGAATAAGAGATTTTATATTTTTTAGATAAATATAATTTTTTATTCCGCATTTCATTTCATTCTTGCTGATAAAATTACATTGATTTATGGTTTACTTTTATTTTTTGAGCATGAGTTCCTGATATAAATTTTTATACCATTTTCAGAAACCTTGACCGAAATTTTTGTATAATAAGTATATTCAACATTTATCTCCCCTATTTTCTTTTGATAGATTTTTAAAAAATTACTTCAGACTTTTCCTACTTCAACTCAATGGAGGATTTTGGAAATTTGAAGCCACAGGCGCTAAATTATTCTGAGGCCCCCTATTCTAAATTATTCTGAGATAAATTGTATTGAGGGCAAGAAAATACTGTGAACTAAAATTTTTCGCTTTTGAACCTTCTAGAAATAAACCAAGAAATAAAAATGAAAATATTCCTACTTATATTCCTTTCGAAATGCAATAAATAGTATCAACGTTTTAAATATATCATCAATCTCTCCTGCTCTCGTTACTAAATTAATTAGCAATTTTTCAAAAATAATCCTTTTAGATGATTCATTGAAATTTAATTCATTATAAAAAGAATAAGTAAATATGTCTTAAATGTTTGATTAGTGAATGAATTTTCTGAAGATTTATTCCAAAATATCAGTCATTGTTTTAATGATCGTATGGAAAAGAGCAAAATCCTCCTACTTCGGATAATTAAAACTGTTATGATAGACAAGAAATTATTTCAACTATATATAAAATTGCTTCGAGACCCAAATTAAACTGAATTTTTATTTATTATTATTGAGTACATCACGTTTGAAAAGGATAAATGATAATTTTTATTTTGTCATGAATATTTATTAATAGCTTATATTTTCCGAACTTCCTTAGAAATAATTTTTTTTAAAATCATTAGTAAATAATTAATACAACAAAGCACAAAATAATAAGAATTTTGGTCACCCACCTTTTTCAAAGCACGTTCGGTTTTAATTGGGCAAGCTGCAGTATTTTTCTGTGTCTCACAACTGCTTCGATTTTGGGGGAGTCTTTGTTCTTATCCCTATTTTGAACTGTAGCTAAAAGTTAGCAATATTTCTGCAGCAGGATTTAAAGAATTTAATGATGGGGGAAAAAAGAAGAGAAAAAAAACACACATTCCCCTCGGACGTAAATTTATAAGGGACAGCCTTCTTTAAACACCTTTTTCACAGATATGGAGGCATCATAAAATTACAAGACTCATCCAACTGGTTCCAATGTAGAAAGAAGAAATTGCTTCCGTTGTCACAGTGGCTTACTTTCAATGATTAGAATGAAGTTATCAAGATTTTAATCGCGAAACGAGCGCATTTTACATAAGAGGATGAACACTGAAATTAGTCCGAACTATTTATTTTTCCTAGCGATATGCATATCAAGAAACATGGAATTATTAAAACGGAATGGAAACACGGAATTTTTAAATTAATTATTTTGACACAGAATTATTAAAAAATATATGAAGTTCTTTGAATATATTTAACCTTCCTTTTTAAATATACTATTTGCACGAAGCATTTGGTGAACTTTTAAAATACTCGATGATATATATATATATA
>JAOUZG010022948.1:1887804-2062599 GCA_026289955.1 Argiope argentata
TAATAATAATTTTTTTGGGGGGGGGGGGGGGGTGGTAGGGGGAAAGGAAAGGATGATTAAAAATTTTTGTATTTTTTTTCCCTTCAATTTTTTTTTTTTTTTTTTTTTTTTTTTTTTTTTTTTTGTGAAATAAGTAATCGATATGTTAACAGGCAGAATAACAAATTATGCTACTTCATAATTACTGTTTTTCAATAACCGGAATAATTTAGGAACCACTCATTCAAGAAAGCAAAATGTCTCAATAAAAATTAAAAATAGGTTAGTGTTATGAATTATTTCCTTGATTTTCGCACCTTTTAAATGTCACAATTTTTCTGAAATTCACATAATAATAATGACTAAAAATAAAGTCAAATGCACACATTAGAAAAAATAATTTATCCTTAAATACAAATGATGAAAAATAAATCTTTTTATTTCATTTAATTGATGTAATGATTTATGAAATATTTTGGATTTTCATTTACTAGAGTGAAAATACCACTTTGATTTTTTGAATAATAATCAAATAGGATATTTAAATCAAGATACTTGCATTTCAATTTTTAAATAAGAGCAGATATAACTTAAACAATACATTTTAATTTAAAAGCAATTATTAAAAAAAACAATTATCTTTAGATTAGTGCATTCTTATTTAAAGATTTAAATTTAATGCAAGTTTGTGACAGTTCAACAATAAATAGAAATGATTTTGATAAGATCTAAAATAATAGAATATGTTAAAACTAGTTATCGTAATTACAAATAATTTTAATCTATACATTACTATTTTAAAGAAATATACAGAATAACATTCTACACAAAAATAGCAATAAATTTTGTAAATGTACTTTTTGTAATGTAAATGTAATTTTTTAAATTAAAGGCAAAGTTGCAAATTATTTAAAAAAAATATTCATAAAAAATTATTTGTTTCAAAAGAGTAAGAATGGAATATTAGTTTCATAATCGAATATTCTATTGAGCACACATTTGCACTTCAAATTTTAAAATTATATAACAATATTTAGAGTAGCCTTGCAAAATAATAATAAGATATTACACCTTAACTTCTAGCCTAATATCTTACAAAGTAACCGAAAGTGATACCATGGATATAAACGTGTTATATGACTTTATAATAAAATAATGTCTACATATGTTCCTAGTGTTAGCTAAAAGAAATAAATTTCTAAGAGTTAAAATAGACAATGAAGAATTTTTTTAAATCTCATTTTGTCTTTAAGAAATATTAAAGTTAAATATAACAACTTAAAACACGATTATAAGAACACAACTATATAAAAGCAAATATAAAAAAGTGAGATTCATCTTGTCACTAGGACACTGAAAGCAACCAAAGTGAGCTTTCACAGCTTACTTGATTATGTTTTGAGATGGGAAATTCAAATTTTTACAAACATAAAATAAACGATGTTTCAGTTTGAAGTAGAAGACTTTTAAAATAAAAACTTGTATTTATATTTGATTTATTTAGTGTTTGGTGAGGATATTAAAATAGTTTGTTAATTAAACATTATTTCATAAAATAAATATCTCACATAACTAATTTTAGAGTTACAATTTTATTGTTCCATGATTCTTACATAAACATTCAAAGGGAGAAGCTTCGCATGCATCACATATAAATTTTTTACATTTAATATGAATGGTAAGTTCTGATATTATATTTATAACACTGAAAGATAAAAAAAGAATCCATAACATTTAAACAACGCTATGAATCAAACTTCACCAATCATTGTAATCTAAACTACAACAAATACACAGATCGTACAGTAGAAAATATAAAACAAGTTATGTTTTTAAACTGAATAATCCAGGATCTTATTTTTGAATACATAACAGCAAACATACAATGCATTTAAAGTTTTTTAATAACTGAATGCTGTAACAAGAGTTTCTAACTCCCAAAGAAAACACTCTGAAATGCGCCATATAAAAGTCCAGATAAAAAGGCATAGTACAAAGTATTATAAATTTTACAGTATGAAAATCAAAGAATGGGAAAGATTATTTTTCTTAATATGACAAAATTAGCTCCTGTACCAAAGTAAATGCAAAGAACACAAATGTAGTTTCATGTATATTTATTATATTACACAGAATATTATAGGACTCCAAAATATTATAATAAGTTTATTATATTTCTTAATTCTGCAAATATCGAAATTACAAAAATTAAAAAATGCTTCTTCGCCGCTTTTGTTAAATTTTGTTTTCTTATCCCCAGTAAACAGTAATTATATGACAGTTATATTTCAGTTTTTTTAAATAATTGAAAGTATTTTATTATTTCTTTTCTGCTTTGTCTAACAGTCAAAAAATACTAAGCAATCATATGGTGTATACCGCCCAATATACAAATTTTGAAGTCTTAATATCGTCATTTTAAATCCATATTTCGCTTTTTACTTACTCTCGAAATAACACGAAAATATGTATTGATATTTTAAGAAACTTTAAATGTATACGTTACAAAAATATAATTAATTGATTATTTTTCATAATAATCAGCCAATATGATAAATCAAATAATCACTTTTACTGGTTGTTACTGGCATGATTCTATTTTTTAAAAATTTAATTTAGAATTCATTTCAATTTCAGTATTTTTAATTTTAAAAAATAACTGAAATCCGAACATGGAATTAATCTGGGCTTTAAGTGATTCATCAGATAAGGTTTGTAAAGGACAGACTTAGTAAACGACTAAATGTAACAAGACTCTTTTGGCGTGCATTTGTACATCTATTTGGAGTATCCTTATTGGTCTGCTATAAAATATATTTGATATGGATTCAACATTTATTTATTAAATTATAACAAATAATTTATATAAAAAGATTGTTTACAAATGTTCTATAACACCTTTTTTATTAAAACAGGTATGTTTAAAATATGAAATTGAATTCAAAGTTATCAAGTATTCAAGGACTATAGAAAATTTCCCCAACAATTAAAGCATCAGAACATTATTAAAAAGTTCAATTTAATTACATTCAGTACAGATAAGATTAAATACACAATAATTTCACGACTTTTTGGTAAAAGAATACTTTAAACATATTTTCATATTAATTTTATAACATGTTTCTACCTTCAAAATGTATTGTGCCATAATAAAATTATGACACAAAAAGTAATGCAAATAGAGAGAAAATTTTATAGCTGCCAATAACAAGATTATACAAACAATTTATGCTTTTATTTTTTTTAAAACCATTTACAAACAAAAAAAACAACAACTCAATTCATTGAAGATTCGAAGCAAATTTCAAGTGAGTATCACAGAAGTTTGTGTTTTGGGATAAAACTAAAGCAATTCCTATGTGAACTCTTTTAAGAGTTATCTTATAATTGCTTTTATTAGAGCGACACATTAAAGAAAACATAAAAAATATACTCTCAGATGTTAAAAATACAATTTACACGTGAATATCTGTACAACAAAAGGATTTTTTTGAAACATATTATTTCCCTTTTATTAAAATAAATAATACAATGCAACATCCATAACTTTAAAATTTACATTCAAAAATAGATTTAAAAGATAAATTCTTGATACAAGAAAATAGCATATAAATCATTTCATTCATTTCACATGCACTCACATACACACAACTCACAAATATTAAAATGTAAATGAGCCATTTCCAGTTCAAAATCATCTTAAAAAATAGTAAAGTTTGTGATATTTTCAAGTTCTTTAGCACTGTAAAAAAATTCAAAAAGGGTAGAATTATATAAAACAATGTTCAACATGATCATCTATCTAAGTTCAGATGGCAAGATCGAAAAATCTTGCTTTTTTAAAATACAAAACAGCATTTTATTGGAAATATTTTACCAGAAATATTCCATCACTATAAAAAATATTGCACAAACATCAAGCTATTTTTTGTACTTTCCTATCCTGTTTACAACATCTTCTATCTTGGCAATATCATTGTAATAAGATTGCAAACTATATATTTTCTGAGAGTTATGAGTTCTAACATTTAGTATTTTCCAACTTTCCAACAGCTTCAATCCATTTTTCAGAGTGTCCAAGCCAAGGGATTCTTCTGTTGAAACATAAGAAAATTCATTTAAAAAACAAATATCTTTAGAATTATAAAATGTTACAATTAAATCCAACTTTTTTGAAGAAAATTTTCAAAATAACATAACTTTGTACAATTAGGCAGGACATACGTGTTTAAAAAGAAAGTGGAACAACTCTCTTATTTCCTTAACTATCGCAATTAAATATATACTTCCAGTAGCAAAGTCGCATCAAACAAAATATCCAAATGAATGAAAATATCATGACTTCTGTTGAGCGTGATATAAAAAGTTACATATAATAAATTTTTATATAATCACCCAAGAGAGAGCAAAAAAATGACAAAAAGTAAAATGTTTTTCTTACATTCATCTATTCAAGGTTCTGTTTATAAAATTTGCAAAGATATTAAAATGCAAATAAATAGATCTATAATTTTTTATACCTCTGACCTGTTGTTTGAATGAGATTTCCGCTATAACTTTTAGGTATAATATAAATATCTCGGAAATATAAAAGGACAGAATTAAAAAAAAAATCGCATTTACTGCCTTAAATTTAAAAAAAAAGGTCATATAATGCATTAAATAAATAGATTAA
The DNA here is from genome assembly GCA_026289955.1 of Argiope argentata. Taxonomy (NCBI): domain Eukaryota; kingdom Metazoa; phylum Arthropoda; class Arachnida; order Araneae; family Araneidae; genus Argiope; species Argiope argentata. The sequence continues at coordinate 1,892,459 of JAOUZG010022948.1, forward strand.
AAAATTGTTCAAAAGGAATATTTTTGACAATATTTATACATATGCGATCGAACTCATTATTAATGATTTACAGACAGCCATTTTCAAATCATCGGTAAAGATCTACAAAGCGTCGACATTCAAAGGAAATTCACCACTTACTTCAAAAATAACGCCAATTAAAATTAATTGAATACATAGGTCACCATACAACATATTGTTGTATAAAATGGAACAAATCAGAGTATTAAAAAATCTCATGTTATATATTCAGAGAAAACTGCAATTGATGATAATTTGGTAGAAAACGGAATTTTATCGTTCCAAAAGTGACAGTTCTGAAAATAGATGCTCATATCTGGACTAAAGCAACATTCATATGACAAATTATATTTTTTAGAATAGAAAGACTTGATTTTACATACGGTAGGAAGCAACTGTAAAATTTTATATTTCAACCATGGAGTTGTCCATGTAAATTTGTAAGAATCTAAAGACACTATATATGGATGTCAATTATTACGTTTAAATATTCTCTATACAGACGACTTCGGAATATTGAATTGTGAACTGATTGCTCATACATTAAAATGACGGTTACACGTAAAATATGCCAAAATGACATTATCTGCATCACATGCGTATAACACCTTATCTTTCCCATTCTTCTCCAAGAAATAAAGAAATCTATCGTTTGGAATAACTTTTTTCTGCAAAGACATTTCTCAGACGGATGCCTAGAATTCGGCAACGACGTTTGTTACTTCCAAAAAGATCAACATTAAGATTGCATACAATACATCCAAACGTTTTCTGCCACTGAAATATGCCATTTTTTAAAGAACACACAAGTGCAAACAAAGATTTGTGAGATTTTAATAGAAGTATGACTAATGAGTCAACTTGTCTTAGCAATTACAATGACTGTTGAAACTTTTATTTCACAACATTTTTTCAATTTTTGAAATAAGATAAAAATCCTGGAATTATATTCAAGTTTTTAGTGATAATATTTGTTACTGTCTCCAATACATTAATGCCATATACAATACCAAGGATATCATTAAAGGATTTAAACTTCTTGATTTTAACAGCAGCAGCAACAAGTCTGTCTAGAAAAAAGGCAAAAAATTTGGAACAGATCCTAAAAGTTTCTAACTGTGAACTATTTTCTACTTTGTAAATAGAAGTTGAATTAATAAGTTTTTATAGAAACAGAAGAACAATATTTACAACTCTGAAAAAAAAATGCAAAAAGAAATTTTATAGCATCAGAAACTTACTCTTTTATTTATATGTCCGCACTACTTTCAACTTGAGGGGATAAATTAGAGTAAACAATTATATGTACTTTTTTAAACGTTAGAAATCAGCGATAAAATAAGAAATTTAAAAAAAAATCTTACCATGGAATATCTGTCCCAAATGAATTTTCTTTAGGCCAAGATTTTTGATATCTTGAAGTAGTTGTGTTTCTAAAATGAAAATACAGTGAAGTTATGTGGCTGGATAAAAACTATTAAAAGGATATCTTACTCAAACTATGTATCTCGAACAGTGCAAAATACAAAGGAGCAACAATATTAAATATATTATTTATTTTAAAGTGAGTGGCAGCTTGTTCATTTAAGACGCAAAACCGCTGCACAAAGTACTTTTTTAAATTTGCAGTCTCGATTTTTATCTACTTTGCATACACTTTTTGCTCAGAGTTTGATGATCAAAGAAAATGAAAAACATAAAATTAAGACAAGAAATTAATCATCAAGCATAAATAACACAGTTTAAGGCTTTACGGCGGGAAGTACGTATAGGCACCTAAGTTGTCTACAACTGAGTGTTTCATCCGCAAACGAAAGCGCCTCTTTCAATAAATTTAGAGGTATTTGAACTATAATCCGACCAGACCTGGATTGGAGAGCGCTCAAAGGATTAGTTTAATATGAAGTTTGCTTTCGTTCTCAGAGTTCTTGTTTCTTGAATGGAAGATATGACTATAACAGTTATTGAAGAAACAATCCAATCACCATGTGGAATTCTGAGTATAACTATGGCTTATTCAAAATTCTATAACTCAAGTCATGTAACAGATTATTAGTTATTATCCTTTAATTATAATTTATTAACTGTGAGCAAAAGAGTAGACCCAGGAAAGATTTATGCTGTAAGTATAATATATCTGAAAGTCGCTGCTGCCTAGAGTGAAATATAGTACGAATGGATAGAGCTAACTTCTCCCTGAAAGGTTTAAACTAACTTTGACTTCCAAGATTCAAATGTGCAAAACCAAATTTTCAAACATGTTCTATCAATGACAAACAGTATCCAGACATGCTGATAACGTTTGTGAACTCAGAACTGTAAAATAGGGTACAATTTTCAAGTAGAATTATGCATCATCTGATATTTATTGAGGAATTTAGCAGAAATTATAGTAAATTTTTACTGTAGTACGGGTGAACAGCTATTTATTGTTTGTTCTCAACACTCTTCTAGTCTTACTCCCTACTTGGCATCAGGATACATTGATTTTTAAGGTACTATATTTACTGAAAACTCACAAACCGAATTGCATAAAAGACAGCATATTAACAAAATTAATGCAGATTTTTTGCATTTAGTATATTTAATATTTTTAAGATAGGCAAGGGATGTAGAAAGCTAGGGAGGTCATACAGAAAATTTATTGCATTGTTTTAAGATAGGTAAGGGTGTAGAAAGCTACGGAGGTCATATAGAAAATTTATGAAATTTAACTGCAAAAAAAGACATTTTTAATTTTTTACAAAGAATAAAGGCCAATTTGTGCTCTTCTAGTTTTCGTTACAAAACCGGCATAGATATAGCTGTTTTGAAATACTTTCACAAAGCTAGGTGTTAAAAGAGATAAAATGAGCTCAATATCTTGAAAAGACTAATTGAAAAGGGGAGTTTCACTTTTGCAGTAAAAGACACAATTGCAGATTATTCTAATGGTGTTAACGTATGAATTATCAACAAATTTTGCAATAAATATTTTTGAAAATGAACTTAAGAATAAAAATCTGAAAAATTTGTTGTCTATATATCTAATGGCATTATGTACTATATAGAGAACTTAATTTTGACAAGTAGTACACTTGACAGGATTCATTGCATTATTTGTCTGTAAAAAGACAGCTTGAAAAACAGAATGTAATATGTTAACAGTTTATAATTTATAAATTACATTTAGAGTATTAGAAGTGTATTAAAAATAAATTGATTATTTTACCAAAGAGAAAAGCAAAAATTCCATTTATGAATTGTTTAAAATATAAAGCATTACCAGAACAAAGAAAAATATATAGCTGGTTCTAAATATATTAAAAATGAAACAATACATATAATTGTTATAAGATGAAAATAAGTCCATTGTGTGAATTGCTATCAAAGAAAAAATTAACTTCAATTATTTTTTAAAAATTATTTTACATAAATAGACTAATCTTCAATTAATTATGAAATCGATGCCCATAATTTTTAAAATGGAAAATGTAATTTTTTACGAACTACAAGATATAAAAAGATTAATTGTGCAATATAATGTATAAATTATATGTCGTGAATGTAATATTTACTTCATTAAAAAAATAAAAACTATGAAGGCTGTTATTTCAAAGCTAAAATAAAAATAGAAAAATATTCCTAATGCTAATGAAAATTTAGAATAGATATGATATTCCAAAATCCGACTGAATCAAAACAAATTCGCATAAATAATTTTATTTAACTTTTAGAAAATAAAACCATCAATTACCTTCCATTTCGGAATCAATAAGTTTATACAACACACCAGCCACCAAGAAATAAGATTCTATGAAAGGTGACAAAACACATTGCAGAAATTGAACAGTGTTATTACCGTCATCTAAATTCAGCTGTGAAAAAACATTTAAAAAATACATGTTTTTAATATTCATAAACATTTTTTTCTCAAATAATTGATATCAAATTTAATAAATAAAATGTAATAAAAATAAAGGTTCTGGCTATAATTAACAAATGTAATGAATGAAAGTATTTATTTCCTTTTTAGAGTTCAAAAATTAAATAGATAAAAAGGCAGTCCTTGTTAAAAACTTAATAGTTATGTTAAATTTTTAAAAATTACTCATGATTTAAAGTTTCTTTAAAAAAGTCTTTTTACCTGTATTTCCTGTTGCAACTCAGCATGATTACCGTAAGCAAAAAAATCATCCATTTTTGAATCATTAAGAATAACAGAATCATTTTTATCAACATCTGATTTCTAAAATAAACAAAAACTTGTATCAACAAACAAATTAATACATTTTAACAAAAATTCAAAAAGATATCAATAATTCAGACTTATTTTGGCACTCTCACCAAATTAGAGCTCTGAAGAAGGAAAAGAAGAAAAAAGAATATAAACAGTAAACAGCAAAAAGTTATTATTGACTGATAACAGTGATAAAAACGCTATTTGGGTATTTGAAGCTTGGGTATTTTGGTTTTGAAGCTTGGATATTTGAAGCAAAGAAGAGCCTTTGCTTTTTACATCATAAAGTACGCCCCTGGCAATTTATCATTATTTCTGGCAACTATTAAACATATGACATTTCTTTTTCTCTATTGTCAATATCACAAAGCAAATACTAAATCAAAACATACAAGAAGAAAAAGGATCAAGAATATTCTGTCACTTACTAAATGGCAGCAATTTGTCATTAGTCAGTACTAACACAATATGTGTATAATATACCACATTATTGTTAGCTCCTGAAACTTCTATGTCTATCAATGAAAGCTTAAAACCTTTAATAGAATATCGAATTGATTTTAAAAGTTTTAAAAAAAGTTGATTTTATTATATACCTGTTTATAAACTTTTCATGTTGCAAAATTTGTAGTCTCATATAAACATCAAAAATGGCAATACTACAATAACGGAATATAAATATTTTCAATAAGTAAGGAATTTATTTTCAAATAAATGTTCAAAGCCTTTAAGAATATATGCTTATAGTTCTTAGGATAATAAAGTAATTTTAAAAAATGCACTCGAACTTCAACTAAAACATTTTAATGCAGATACTCACTTTTATATGAAGCAATGAATTGTCAAGCAGATCATCTATAGTAGCATTCAATACCGTACAAATGCCTGTCCCAGGCTAAAATAAAAATGACTACATTTTAAAAACTATATCTACATCATGTCTTCAGAAGAGATTTAAAGAATACTATACTCACAGGAGAAAAAATGAACTCATATTGCAAAATACTAGAGAGTTCTAATGAGTATTTTAATATATCCTTTCTGAGCACATAATCTTTTTTATCATCGGCATTTTTTCTGGATTCTTCAGGTAGTAAAGAATAAACTGCATTTACTGTAAAAAAACATACCTTAGATTATTGTGGAAATAAAACCAAAATCCAATATTTTTAACAATTAACTTAAAATAAAACAAACACACACAGGTGTGTCCACTACAACTAAAAGTATGTTATAGTATAAAAGTTCACTGAGCATTATTTTTATATTATTTTAATTTAGTCATAATAAAAGTTATTATTGGTAAATTTGAAAACAGAACTATTTGCTCAAAATATTTATTTCAATTGTCATCTCGTTTATTACAGCAGAGATGGGGGTCATCTGTTTTTTAAAAAATCTAAATTTTAAGATTAAAAAACTGTTTAAGTCTACTCAATAAAAAGTATTCTTACACCAGAAAATAAATCATTAATAAATTATTTTTTCAATCAAGTCATAAAACAAATGCGATGGAATATAAAATGCCGTGCAATGAATACACATTCTAATAAATTAACACATAAAAAAAAGTTACAAATCTAATAAATTTATATTTCGTATGGGGGGGAGATAGAAAAAAATTAGAACAAATTTTGTTTGCCTTTATCTCCATGAAAGCTGGCTTAGAAGTCTCAACTTTAATTTCACAATAGGGCAGTTGTAATAGTGAGGAATGAAAGTAGCACTGTATCATAAACTACATGAATGAAAAAACAACAACATTCACTTAACTTTTATACATGTTTAAAGTAATAATTCTCTTTTAATTTTTTTCAGATGAAACAGTCATTGAAGAAATCATAGACTGAGATCAATTTAATTTCACATGTTTTTTTAAAACAAATTTGCTAAATGGCAGAAAACCCTACTGAGTAAAATATAACCTCAGGTTAATGTTGTATACCCTCTAAAGAGAAAATGAGTTGCAACACGAAGTTTTGAAGAATAATACGAAATTCAGAAGATGCATGAAATGTGATACAATTTGTAAAAAACATTAAATAAGTTCTTAAAAAATGACATCAAATGAAGCACAACAGATATCATTAATAGTTAGAAGAAGAAATGGTGAAGTTACAATAGGTAAGATTACAAATGTAAAATGTTTATGAAAATATTATTTAAAAAGTACACAAGTTTGAATATCTACGAAAAAACTTTCAATTTTTGTAATGTTTTATACATCTAGTGCTAATATCTAAAAATGCTATTTTAATAATCTGGATAATTTTCTTTCATTTGTAAAAGTTTTTTTAAAAACAAAAATATAGGAAATTTTGTTCGATGGTTGAAAGAGTAAAATTAAAAAGTTTCACATATGAAAATTTTATAACATATAAAGAATGGAAGTCAGCTATCAAATTAGCTATGCCAAAATGTGGAAACATTTTTTTTCAGTAAGTTGAAGGAAAAAAAATAACGATTATGAAAATAAAGATAGCTTAAAAACATATTTTTATTAAGGAGAGAATGATAGTAAATCAGGTTTTCTGCAATTACTTGATTTCTGTCATGATTTTTAAGACAATGCAGAAAGACTTTTGGGTGCATAAACATGACTTCTGCCTTTTTCATAAGTTAGAAACGAACTCGTAATAACTCCTGAATATTTCGTCGAATGCACGTCGTATATGGCAAGAATAAACATTTGTAATCAGGATTTGTAAGAATTTCCGTTTTGCAAAACACATTTTTTATGAGAATCTATAAACAGACAGAGTGTATTTCATTTCAAATTTTTTTTTCTTTTCTTTCGGACAATAAATGAATGCAGTGAAGAAAAAATTTACAATTGTATAGATGATTTCAGTTATCAAATCAACATTTGATACCGGCATAGGAATAAATCTTTCTACAGAATGGGAACTCAGCATGGTGCAAAATAAATAGCAGGCTGAAGGTGCAACACTTATTAAATTCAATGGTATGTGCAACATATACAAATGAAGTTATTCTGAAACTTCCATTAGTATGTGGGCAAGTGTAACTTTTTTGAAAAACAGCATTGTCATGTTTTCCGTCATTTTCTGGATTTTTCTTTTTAAATGTTTCATTCGAATTGATTAACTGTTGCCTATATCGTTCACCGTTGATGGTTAGATTGGGTTGCAACAGTTCATAATATATTACGTCCTTATGATATCACCATGTACAGAAAATAACCTTAATGCCATGAATCATCATTTTAAAACCAGTGAAACTGCTCTTTGTAAGACAAATTAATAGGGCACGATGGTCAACAGCAATGAATATGCTACTGATGCAATATTCTTGGCACTGAAATAATGTAATATAGCTTCCTACAAATGCTGTTTACACTGTATAAAATCTAATATGTTCTTAAGTCAAAAAGATATATATTTTAAAAAATATTAACCGAGATTTCACACTAATTTTTAAACCTTTCAAATACAACTTAAACGATTTATTTGCAAGTAACAATAGTGTTAATCCCATTTTTTACAAATGGGCTAAATCATATTTATATACCCAATGGCTCAATCTTCCTTTGCTTGCAATAAAAAAGAAGTTACCAAAAATATATTATTATTATTATTATTTTAAACTAAAAATATTTACCTATGATACTTTCAAGGAGAAAAACTGGGACAACAGAATTTGCATAGTACTGAAGCTCTAAGACATCTGGTAAGTTTACTGAAGGTTTATAGTAGACAGTTTTCTTGTTATTGTTGGAATACCAATCCATTTTTATTGCATCTAAAGTTACAAGCTTCTTTCCTAATAATTTAGTGGCTCTTCTAATCATCTCAGCAGAGTCACCAAAATAACTAATGGTCTTGTTCCGTTTAACAATTTCTTCTCTAATCCAATCCATGCTATTAACTAAGTGGTCAAATGAAGCTCCCTGAAATTAAAAATGATCAATAATACTGAGTTGTTGAAAAAAAGGGGGAAAACACTTTAAAAAATTGAATGTGCATAATGAAACTTGCCTTCCTATGTTTTGTAAGAAATAAAAATGCCAAAGCATTTGTAGACATCACAGAATAGGCACTAAAAGCAGCTGAAAGATAAGAGATCATTAGAAATCCTTCAATATATCTAAACCTTATTTTCACATTTCTATCATATATACATTCTTTCTAACAAGAAAAGAAAGTTATTTTACTCCATAGAAATCAAAAAGTTTAAATAAATTTTATTTTAAATTTTGAAAATTTGTACAGGTATTTTCACATTTTTTTTAAAATCATAATATTTATTTATAATGAAATTTTACAAAAAAAAGTACTAACAAGAAAAATATAGTATATATTATTACATTAGTATTATAAAGATGTTATTATTCACACAACCAAATAATGAATTTCACTTAACAGTATTCAAGAAAAAACTGAAATAGAGCACACAGTGAAAGGAGCAATTTGAAAAGTAATTATTACAAATCATTTAAGAAATTATTTTTTAAAAAAATTCAATGACCATGAGAGAAAGAACTGTGCAAGTTAAATTATATATATATAATTACAAAAAATATATATATATTCTGTAGAAATGAAAAATAAGATATTCAAAGGGGAGAAAAGTGTATCTTTTTAAATATTTATTTATAAAAAAAATAAAGTATATGAAAAACTGCGGCAACAATTTTTGCAACACAGATAAAAATTCTGTCAGGAATATATACAATCAAATTTCATAGTAAAATATAATTCTACATAAAATACACCCAAACTTACAATACACTACATAGTCAGCACAGTCTTTAATGAGTTGTCTGTGATCTTCAGATACAACTTCTGTACCATACTCGGATCTGCGTCTGGATTTCATGTTATGGTTAAAAAAGCACTGATTTTGAGGAAGTAAGCATGGCTGCAATGTTCTCACTGGAGAATTATAAGAGTACTCTGCAGCAATTAGGAAATCCTAAAATAAAAATAATTATTAACTTTTTCAAAGCCAATAATAATAATAAAGTTATTTGAAATCAAGTATTCTTCCAGCATATTTTCAGTTATTTTTATGAGCATATGCAAATGAATCATAAGACATTTACATATTCTATTAATAAGTTTCAAAATGTTAGCTTCTATTAAACATCCGTTAATAAATAATGATAATCAAAAAGAGTTGTAACTTTACTTTCAAATCGTAAATTTTTGTATTGCAATTCAGAGACACGATATATTCTTTTTTGGAAAGATGTACAAGAAATATACAATATACCACACATCATTCATTGTAAAGGTTTAGTGAAATAAAACATCCTATTCTTTACAAGTTGCCTTGTAGAAACCAGCGCCATAGCAAGAATAAGTGGTAGTTTTTGCTTAATACACTTCAGCCTTCGTTATCATCATGGTTTAACAAGAATAGATGTTGCTTGTGGTATATTTTTATTTTTTGCCTTCTTATCAAAATTGGCTTAAAAAAGTGGCATAAATGAACAACATTTTTTGTCTTCTTGGCAGCCCCTAAGGCTAGAACCTTTTATATTCCATTGCTCCTCCTCAGATGATACACCACAGGCAGTACTCACTAACTACTGATAAAATGAGTTTAACAATATGCATATTTTGAATGCATTATTTCTTCCCCTTAAAGATAACTACCAATCTAGCTTATTTTTCATCAAGAGCTAAAAAATACAAGACAAATTTGAGAATTACTTCATGTTATTAACCATAAAATTGTAAAGAATTCTGTTTAAGATGATATATTGCTCAATTTATAAGAAATATTTCATTATACTGATTATGTATAAGAATTTTTTTATTCAAGACTTAATTCAAAATAAGATACTTCCTATCTCTTTATATCTTGAGGGAATGAAAGTAATTTAAGTTATTTTTATCATAAAGCAATTGATAGAAACTTACTTTTAGAGAAAACGGCTGGCAAAAGTCGACTCTGACAGTTCCATAGTTTGAATGAAGAGTTCGCCAAATACCTTGAATTGCAGATGAAAAACTTTCCATTTCTTTAGGTCTACCCTATATCCAATTAAAATAGCATTTTTTAAACTTAATTCGCAAGAAAATTAAAAATAGAAGAAAATGCTGTCCTAAAAAACAAGTCTAATTCTGTTCACAATTCTTATTATACACAGAAAAATTTAATAACTCAGAGAAAAAACTAAACTGAGTTACGAAAGTATTGAAAACATAAGGAATCAGATTTTGGCTACCCCCACCCCAACACTTTTCGTAATAAATTTTTACAGGATGTAAAAGTAAATATATAATTTGAAAATAATATTCTGCATGATCTCAGAATATTTTTCGAATTACAATAAAATAAATTTTCAATTAAAAAAAGGACAATAAACTATTCATTAATTCTTTGAATAAAGTATAGTTTCAGGAACCAAATACAAAAAAAAAAAAAAAAAAAAAGTTAATCAAAAAAAAAAAAAAACAGCAGCAGTTTTGATAATGTTTATATTATACATACATATACATATCAATAACTTGGGAATTCACGAGAGAGAAGGAGGCTTGAAGTGAAGGCTGCGTATTCTGTGCATGTTTTTGCACTTTTCTTGGCTGGTTTTTGTAAATTTGTTGTTCAAGTTTTCAAAATGAATGTTTTGTTGATGGATTTTCCCTAGCTGATATTCAGGTGTGAATATTCCAGTTTTTGCGAAGACCCCTTTGCGTGTTCGCTTTTCCTATTTCTGGTGTGCAAAGGTTTTTGCCACTTTCTTTTCTTCAAATCCAAGGTAGGATTTTTCTGTGTTTTTCTTTTTCTATTTTATTGGGTTTTTAGTGGCTGTTTCACTTGACCCTGGCTGCATCGAATTAGAATCTTCGTCAGCGATGACGAAGCGAAAACCGGAGGACTTAGAGTCTGAAAGCAAAGCAAAGGATAGAAAAATAAACTATATTTTAAATAACGAATTTTCTAATTATGAAAAAGCGAAATGTGCTATTGAGAAGGGTTGCCCAAAAATTAAATTATGCATTGACAGCACGAACGGTCCGTCACCATGGATTAAACCTACAATCATAAATACCACTTTCGGCCCACTTTCTCATAAGGATGACACTTTTTCTTTAAATAAATATAAAAAATTAATCCTTGTCACTCGTCACCTAAATACAGTCCAGAAGGTGTCCGACTTCGTAAATGGCTTCCCTGAAGCAAGGATTCGTATCATTGATTCCAACATTGTTTCGAAATATATCATTCGTGATATTGATACGGACTTTAACATTGTAGACATCAATACAGAACTTTCTTCGCAGGACATCAGTGTTAGTAAAATTGTACGATTTAAAAAAAAAGGAACGTCAGACCCCATTCCAATTGTCCTAATAGAAGAACTGGGAAGAACAAACCGTTCTGAAATAAAGATCGGGCGAATAATTTTTAAAGTTACAAAATTTATCGAGAATCCAAAGCTATGCTTCAAATGTTTAAGATTCGGCCACACTCAAATTCGTTGCCGTAACGAAAAAAGATGTAAAAACTGCGGGGGCTCTCACGCAGAAGAGTGTAATGTACCAACCAAATGTTTTAGGTGCGATGAAGCCCATGACGCACTAGACAAAAACTGTAAGTATTTCTCTCTAGAAAAAGAGATTATAAATCTGGTCAGAGACAAAGACATTTCCTTTTTGGAAGCAAGAAAGATTGCAACTTCACAAACCTTTGCCCAAAAAGTTAAGACCCATTTGCCGACTCAGGGTATTGTAAACCCTCAAAAGGATATTACGGACCTTCATTTGGCCATTAAAGATCTTACAAAATTAATTTCTACTCTTGTGCCACAAGGTGATGCACTGTCAAAACTCCAGGAAGTCAACAGACAGTGTATGGTACGCATAAGTGAAACTCAAGAAAAGTGTGACATACAAGCTCAAGAGAATACGATTCTCAGTCAACAAATTGAGACTCAAAGAAAAACTATAGACGCTCTAAAATCCAAAATAGCTCTATTGGAAACGAATCTCGAATACAGACAGGTTCTTAGTCCTGGTGTTGTTCTCGACCAACGGTCACTCGCTGAAATAAATCATTTCAGTGGTGAGGAAGATTTCTCGGGCATCGGATAATTTTTTTTTTGTTGTTGTTGTTTTCCCTCCCTTTTCTTTCTTTTCCGTTTCTTTTTTTTTTCCAATCATGAAGTTTATTCAATGGAATGTTAGAGGGATCAAAAATAAGATCCCTTGGCTGCAGGCCCCACCTTTTGCGTCTGCCCAATGTTTAGTTTTGCAAGAAACCTGGCTAAACGCTTCGTCTGTTTTCAGTTTAAAAGGAAAAAAAGTCTTTCGAGCTGAAAGACAAAGTTCTGAAAGAGGCGGTTTGCTGACTGCTGTTGAAAAACACATCTTGGCTCAAGTTATTTCTTTCATCCTTCCACCATCTTCCGTGGAGGTTTTAGGTGTCAAAATATGGATTGGTCCAAATTCAAACTCCCAACTTACTATTCTAAATCTTTACTCTCCTGGTGGTAAATTTGAGGATAACTAGTTAGAATCTTTGTTTTCGCAAATTTCTCCTCCTTTCATTTTACTGGGTGATTTTAATTTACATCATCCAGCACTAGGGAGTGAACATACTTCCACTGACGCAAATTTGGTCCTAGATTGGATAAGCACCAAACAAGTGTGCTTATTAAACATGCAACATTTTACAAGATTTCAAGGGACTCAAGCTCCTTCACTATTAGATCTGTCCATATGCTCCGCTGATATTTTTAGCAAGATTGGGTTAGAGGTATCTCATGATTTGTATGACAGCGATCACTGTCCCATTTTTATTTCCCTTTTCAACCTTGGTGAAAAATCTCAATATACTCGTAAATATACAAATTGGGGCCAATTCTCTAAAAAGGTCAATGCTGTCTTAAGATGTCAAGAAACTGATTTTTCTCTCGATAGTCTTATTAAAAACATCCAAGAAAGTGCAAAATCGTCATCATATTCTGTTTGTAACTCAGTCCACTCTCATTGCCCATGGTGGGATGTTAAATGTAACTACCTAAAAGCTCTCAAACGAAAATTACTAAGGAAAGCAAAATCATACCCTTCTAAGTTAAACTGGTTTGCATATAAAGAAATGACGGAAAAGCTTAGGAAACACGTCAAAAACAGAAAACGCAGCTTTTGGGAGAAAACATGCCAAGAGGTGGCCTCTTCCCATCAGGTTTTTCGCATTGTTAAAGCCCTACTAAACAAAGATGAGACGCCTTGTACTTCCAATCTCGTTCTCTCGTCGGGCATTACCCTAACCGCACCGATCGCTCAGGCAAATGCGATAGCAACCAGTCTAATCAAGAGGGCCCCAAAAGAAAGAATCCCTTTGGATTTTTCGGTTGAGAACCCGGAAAAGGATGATTTAAAATTTTTGAATTGCCCGTTTTCGCTTAGAGAATTTAAAAATGCAATAAAAAGAACAAAAAATAAATCTCCTGGAATAGATCATATAAATAAGAAAATGTTGTCTTGTCTCACCGACGATAACATTAAAAAAAATTTTGACATTTTCAATTACTTATGGTCAAACACAATTGTCCCAGAAAGCTGGAAAATCGCAAAAATTATTCCTATTTTAAAACCTATGAAAAATGCAGCAGAGACCTCTTCTTACAGACCCATTGCATTAACCTCTGTTCTGGGTAAGACTTTCGAAAAGATTATTTTAGATAGGGTCCTGCGATTTTATTTGGACAAAAGGTTTTTCTCCCCTCTTCATGCTGGTTTCCTCCCGTACAAAGGATGTGACAGCCTTTCTGCAAACCTTCTCAACAAAATTTTAATAGCCAGAGCTCAGAAGAAGCTTGTTTATGGCATATCTTTTGACTTAAAGGCGGCTTACGATAACGTATGGCATGATGGACTAATGCTCAAAATATTACAATCGGGGATCAAGGGTAAAATTGCCCTGTGGATTTCTCATTTCCTACAGGATAGAAAAGCCTTTGTTTCTTGGAGAGGTGTTTCGTCTTCTCTATTCAAGCATGAGAGAGGTGTCCCGCAGGGTAGCGTCCTTTCCCCGCTCCTATTCACGGTATTTATGAGTGACATTTATTGTATATTACCTAAAGATGTCAACTGTTTTATTTATGCGGAATATATTTTTTTATTAGTGGTGGAACATAATTTTGAAGCTATTAAAAACAAGATGCAGTTTTGTGTTTCAAAGCTGGAAAGTTGGTGTAATGAATGGCACATGGACATTGCTCCTCAAAAGAGTAATATCATAAACCTTTCATCTAGAAAATCACCTGTCGGGTTTGACGTCCACTTTCAGGATGGTTGTATCCCTTGGATCAATAATATTCGCTATCTAGGCATTCAGTTTGCTCCTACCATGTCCTTTAGATTACATATTGATGGGCTAAAAATTAAAGCACTTAAAAAGTTAAACATGATTAAAAGATTGGCCACTCCTGGTTGGGGTGCAAATGCATCTAATTTGTTAAAAATCTGTAACGCATGTATTACTCAATCAATTGAATTTGGTGCTCATACAATCGGTATGACCAATAAAGCTGGTGTAGCATCCTTACAAACGATACAAAATAACATCCTTCGTTTTGCTCTTGGTCTACCTCGATGGACACCCCTTCCCATACTTTATAAGATTTCAAATGAATTAAACATGAAATTAAGATTCGAAAAGAAAAACATAATTTTCTTTGTGAATCAATTCTCAGCACGGGATTTCACTAACGTATCGAAATCAATTTCCGAAATGAGATCCTTGGTTTCCAATAGAATTTTCCAAAGAGTTCCCTGCGGAAACACTTTAGATGAATACTGCCGTCATGAAAATTTGTCCCTGGACCAAATAATCCCGATCAATGTTCCGGTAAGATTGGACGACTGTAAAAATTTCTGCATAAAGACTCATGGCTTGAAATTTCAGCAAAGGAGCTTGGACCCAACTATCATTAAAATTCTTTTTGCAGAGTTTAAATCTCAGGTTCCCTGCGATAGGATTATTTTGGCTACAGATGCATCAAAAACTGTAAACTCTACAGCGGTGGCAGCGGTAAACTGTTCTTCGAATGTGGAAATTAAGGGGACGATTCACAATATCAACTCAGTGTTCACAGGGGAGGGCTATGCCATAGCTCTGGCGGTGACGAACTTTGTAAAAGAACACAAAGACTATATTCTTCTGACCGACAGTCTATCTAATTTAATGGCCCTGAGTTGCCTTCACTTCCATTCTCCGAGAAGTGTTCTTTTTGTGGCCCGGGTTATATTTAATGTGTTAAAGATTTGTTCCTCTTTGGAATTAATATACACTCCCGCACATGTGGGAATTACTGAAAACGAGAGGGCGGATAGTGCTGCTAAGCAAGCTCTAATGTCCCCTTATATCTGTAACTGGATCTCACCTGAAGATATAAGCGTGAGTTGTGATAAAATTGTTAGGCATAAACAAAGTTTAGAATGGGTTAAATCTAAATATTATGAGAAATACAAATGGCTTGATGCTTTTAATTTTAAAAAACTCCATCTATCTAGACGTAATGAGGTATTAATTTTCCGATTAATATCTAGGACTCTTCCGGTAAATGCAGTTCTGTTTAAATGTAGGCTCGCTGAGTCACCAAACTGTACCCAGTGTCAAATTCCAGAAACTTGTGAACATTTTTTTCTCTCTTGTAGCAAATTTGAGATAGCTAGAGATGCTCTTCGAGCGAAGTTAGACTGTATTCCGTTGTCATTGGATTGGATTTGTGACTTTTCCATACAGGGTTGCAATAAAGTGAAGGCTGTTGTTGCTTTCTTGGTTGATTCTGGCAGATTCTAAAGTTTTTTTTTAAAAAAAATTCTCTTTGTTGCTTGCTTTGACTTTTGCTGACAGTTCTGTAAACTGTTTTCCCAGTGCTTAATTCTAATAACCCGTGAACTTTTCTTTCTCTCTTGCTGTATTTTTGAGGCAGGTTGAGTTTTCAGCGAACACAGTTAGGTGTTCCCTTTTATTATTATTATTTTATTTATATTATAAATCGTGTGATATTCGTGGTTTTTAGACCTCTTTAACCCGGCACAAGCTAAAAATTTATTCAGGAGCATAAGCCGGAAATAAAGTCTCCTTTCTCTCTCAATAACTTGGTAAAAGATAGATTAACATTTTTCTCAAAGAATTATAAAATTGCTTATACATATGATATATAATTAATTATAATACATACCAACTGTTCAGACACAAAATTTCCATCCAGCAACTTTTCATAACTCATAGCGATAGGTACAATATAAGCATCTCTTATTCCACCTGAAAAATAAATCACAAATTACTGCATAAAGATCTACATAAACAGGACAATATACGTATTTTATAAACTATTTACATTCATTAAAAACAGATTAAATCCAAAAAAAAAGAAAGAAATTTAATCTGCAAAATTACACAATATTAAAACACTTTTATCTCAAAAACTTAAATTGCATACAAATTTCTTTTGCAGAGTTCTGTAAATAATAGTAATAATAAGAATTGAACTATGCATACATAACATTGACACATATATTTTCAATGAATCTAAATGTTTATGGTTGGAAATTTCCACATCAAATTTTTTTTGTTTAATTTAAGTTCATATAAAAATATAATTACAGAAATAAAGGATTTATAAACAGAACATTTCATGTATTCTTATAGTAAAATGGTTATTCTTTTTAGATAATTCAGAAGATCACTGTATTATCACCATCAATTTTCCCTACTTTACTACAAATTTCCTAACTACAAATTCAAGTACTTTACAAATTTTCACTGTTCTCAGTCATTATCAAATAACATCAAAGAATAAATAAAACTTAAAAATATACAAATTTAAAAAATAGAGAAGTTAGCTCGGCTTTAATTGAGAACATCAATAAAGAATACAAGGTCACTGAATTTCTCAAAATGCACTGATAAATGAAATATATTTTATATTTACACATTATTATGTGAAGAATGTAAACCATAAAATTAAAGTAGCATTAATAGAGGAACCAAGACATTTAATAAGTACAAATGATATATTTAACATAATCACCTGACATTAATGTGTCAACAACTATGGAGAGTAATCCTGCTTTTGGTAAAACGGCTTTGCCAGTACGAGACCTGCCACCTTCAATGAAAAATTCCAAACTGTGACCAGCTTTTAAACTTTCTTCCATGTACTAAAATATACCAGATAATCAAAAATTATGAACTGTATAGTAAAATTATAAAATGAAGCAGATGCAAAAGTTTAATAAATAATTAATAATGTCAGATGCAACAACAAAATCTCAGGTTGATGTTTATTTACTTAAATTAATTTAATAGATAGATTTGGCATAATAGAAACATTTTGATTATTTAAATTCATACTGTGCCAATAAATAACTCTTTGAGATGTAAAGCAAAAGGGGAAAGTCCATTTTAATAAAGCAGTTCGGCCTTTCATATTTAAAAAAAAAATTCCATTATCAGGCATATTCAGAAAGGAAGGAAAAGATAAGATTAAAAGTTGTATTTATTATAATGGAACATTTTTGTTTGTAAAACATATAATTCAATTCATACGATTTCTTAGAATAACATACTTGGATAATGACAAGGTAATGACTGAATGCATAATGCATGATTTGCTGAGTTAAGAGGTAGGTAGTTTTTTTTTTTTTTTCATTATTTTTTTCCAGGTTTGAATTAAAATAATTTGTTTCTGAAGAGCTACTAGGGTATTGCAATACATAATTTATCGATTGCAACTACTTTTATATAAATTTTTGTCTATAAACTTAAATCAACTGCCATATTATCTATAAGCCCTACTTTCAAAATTTCTACTCATTCAAGGCCTATTTTGTAACATGATTTTATTACCCTTTTCACGCTAGTCATTATAAAGAGAAACGCAGAACATCTCATAACAGCCCTTTAAGAATTGCAATTGCAAAGTCATAATTGTTATAAAACATTTCAAAAGAAACGTTTAAAACAATGTAAACATGGTATATTAAGAAAACTATAATTTACCACGAAAAATTAAGAAAAGGATCAAGAGAGGAAGAAAAATGATACATCATAGTTCAGAATACTGAATAACTCCCCCCATATTCAATAAACGTTCCATTTTAACCCTCTTTCCCCATTAGAAACAGTATTTTGAAAAATAAAAATGAAATACATCATATAACAAAAATAAATACAAATAAAACACAAAAGACTAAATCAGAAGTAACTGCAGCGCTGAATGCTATTATGATACAAGTAAACAAAGTTTTAAAAAATAATGTAAAATTAAAAACAAGCAAATTTTCTGATAATGGCAAATGAATTTGAAGTTAATAAGAAAATATGCTAAAAAAAGTCAGAGGAAAAATTATTTAAGGCAAAATAACCAAAAATAAACTGAAATAGTTTGTACCTCATATCTGAAATTTAAAAAATTCAAACATGAGGTACTTTATCTAAATATTTCAAAATTGTATTCTAATCTAATGAATAAAAACAGATTTAAATTATGCATTTTATATAAATGTGTATCATAATAGCATACCATAAGCAGTACTTTAAATCCAGTTACAGAGTTTTTCTTCATCTACAGGGATTTAATAACAGTGACTTTAATTGTCTTAAGCTGTTGCCCTAGCAATTCTTCAATTTTAATTCCAGTTCCATCTTTAAATTGAGATATTCTCCTTTCTGAGCTTTTAATAAGTCATATAAAAATATTTTTGCTTTGATATTCTTACAAAACTTTATAAAATATCTCTCCAAGAGTCCCTTCTTGGACTCACTAATATTAATATCTGATAATTACACTTAATATTTGTTTTTAGTTCTCGAAGCTTAAAAGAACTCAAGTTATGAGTACACCCCATGATTGCATCCCCCTTCAAAATTCTAAAGCCCAACACTATTAATCTTTTACACACATATTAAAAAACTTCCACAACATTGTCAAACAAGTGAAAAATTATTCCAAAAAAAACATATAAAAAAATGAATACATAGTAGCAAGAACCTTTAAATTCACCTCAATTTGCATAATATATTTCTCAACAATTTGCAATGTAAAATCATCACTCGAAGCATTTATATGCTTCTATTTTAAAACTCAATTTAACAGATACATTAAAAACTCACTGTATGAAGGACAGCTCTGTACACATAATCTCTCTGTCCATTTTGAGGATCCAGTTTTCGCTTTATAAAAAAGGCTCCTAGTCCCCTAAGTAGAGCACTGACCAGAAAGAAATTTAAAATTAAATTCATTAAATAATACTAAATACTTATATAAAAACATATGGGAAATTAACAAGAACTACATTTAATTGTAATGCATCTTTTTTCTTGATGATAATCAGTAAAAACAGACTTTTTTCTAATCATATTTGAAAGGTAAAAAGCATATCTATGATAGACAATAAAGGTTCATAAGAAATTATTACTAAAAATTATTATTTTAAAAATTAAATTCTTTAATTTGAAAAGCTGAATAGGGCAGATGATCAACAAGTTATCAAGAGCATAGATAGAAGTTGTTTTGGAAATAACATCTGCATATGTTTAAGAAAGATCTTTGAATTCTTATCATACAGTTTTTTAAACATTTATTTTAGCTGAATTTAAAAAAATAGAAATTAAATAATCACATTATTAAAAACAATACTTTTTCCACAAATATATATATATATATATATATATATATATATATATATATATATTATTTTGAAAAACATTTTTTTAAATCTGAATTTTTGTCAGTGATGTGTCTTCTTCAAACTGTAAATGCCTTCCTATATTGGCAGCAAACTTGTCAGAAAAATAAAGATGAATGAAAAGAAAAAAATCTTTGAAGTAACTTCTATTACAGTTTATTTAATGATTTTAAAGGAATATTAAAAGTTGCAACTCTTCGTTCAAATGCTCTACAAATGATACACAAGTAACTATTTGGCAATCAATTCCATTCATTTAATCTTTGATCAAGAAAATAATTGGCAATAATGTGTGATCAATATAGTCTAGCAATTACTTAAAGTATAGGTACTTTGACTGAGGATCTCATTTGTCCTTGAAAATAATAGCAGTCAATTAATCAAATAAATATATACGAGTAAAATGCAGATAATGCCTTACGCATTACAGAAATTGAAAATGCGATAAATTGACAGACATTAGTCATTTTTTCCTTTATAGTTTAGACATTTTGCAATCAGAAATTGTATATTATAAAATTTATAGAAACTACTTAATAAAAAAGAATTTACAGATTTTTCAAGATGAAGAAATATTTCATAAATAACATGTTGAATTATAAAAATTTACAGAGCTTAACAAAAAATCCCAAAATGAACAAAATCTGACTTGCTAATTAGAATGCTGAAAATACATTGTAATATTTTAAGAGTTCCTTTCCAAAGATTCTTATCATTGCTAATTTAAAATGAAGTTACATCATTTTCTAGTGAATGTAGTTTTTGGGTTAAATCCCAGTAAAACAAAGTGTCTTCTAAGAGCACAGAATAACTTAGTTGTTTCTATTAGATATGCTATAGAATCTGAAAGTTTGAATGCATTAAAAATCTAAATGTTCAGAAAGCTCAATACCTATAATATAAGAATGAATTAACAGTAACCTTACCCAAAAAATGGAATCATTAAATTATTTCCAGCAGCAACTAGAGGAGCTCTTAGGTCATTCATGAATAAAATAAAAGTAACTAAAATATAATCAAGATGACTTCGATGTAATGGTAGATATATCATTGGAACATTTTCCTAAAAAGGAAAAGTTCTATATTAGAATATAAAACATAGTTGTCAGTAATTTATATCACTCAGTGGTTTTGCAAACAGATCACTTACTAAATAAAAAGTAAGAAAATTAGAGAACTGAAACCTCCATTCTACTATAAAATATAAACAAGAGAACTTCTTATACTTTTAAGAAATAAAATGTTCATCAAATAGCTTAGTAATTTTCACTCCTCTGAAATGAATAATGAAATATAAGAACTCAGAGAAAAACTAAAGCATACTTATTAATTCAGTACCTGAAAAATTCAGTTACTAATACATTTGATAAAATCAGTTGATAAAAAGTGAAGTTTGATTAATGTGAGTAAAATTCATACCTCTGCAACTTTCTTCAGAGTTTCTATTTGATCTTTGCGCACTTCAATACCATCCAACATTTTTCCAAGGAGCTTATACATAACCCAAGCAGCAATTCTGAAAAAACAATATAAAAAGTCAGAAAAGAAATAGTCATTAAAAATACATATGTTTTATAAGTATATAATATACAGGGTAAGTCAAAATGAATATAGCGATTACAAACGGCTATAACTATTTAATGAAAAAATATTTATCGATAAGATTTACACAGAATGTAGAAGAATCTTCAAAATTTTATATACAGAAGTCATAGATGTTCTATGTGACTTCCCTTGGTCACACGGACAACATCTAATCGGTATTCCATTTCACGCCATACATTCTGAAGCATTTGTTCATTAACCGACTCAAGCGCATTACAAATGCGTACTTTCAGTTCTTCAATTGTTTTGGGCAAGGGAAACACAAACACTCTGTCTTTCACATAACCCCATAGCCTTCCGCTACTTTTTCCTTTGCACAAACATCCTGTTTCCTCAAACATCCGATGCCATCTGCGTATGTTGTTCGCATTTGGAGGTTCTTCATTGTACCGCTGACGAAATCTTCTCTGCACTGTAATAACAGAACGGCAACTGTGAAATTCCAACACAGAGAATGCTTTCTGCACGGGACTAGCCATTTCCACTAATGAGACGCCGCGCTGAACAGGTTTCTTGTCGTTGCGAAGTTCGATTTCGCGCATGCGCAGGCATCCGCTTGGCTGCACGTGCGCTTTACGTTAATAAATTTTGAAGTTCCGTCTACATTCTGTGTAAATCTTATCGATATATCTTTTTTCATTAAATAGTTATAGCCGTTTGTAATCGCTATATTCATTTTGACTTACCCTGTATTTCATGATAAGAAAATACAACACAAAATCAATTACCTAATTCAACAAACTTTTGATAATATAATTAAATATAGAGTCCGATTGTAAGTCACAAAAGACCACATTGCATCAGATATTACCGGAAAACAAAATGAATAAATTCACTACAAAATTTAAAAGAAAATTTTTACAATATTAATATTTATGAAATAATAACAGTACATCATTAGCAAAGTTAAGAATTTATGAAATTCTACTTCTTGAAAGATTTCTACAAAAGCCTGTCATCAATAAATATTTAAATCTATGGTAGTAAATTATTGTTACATTGTTAATCTATGATAGTAAATTATTGTTAATACTAAACTAATGTTAAGATGAGATACATATATTAGAAATAACCAAATTATATATTATTTTTATATTTATTTATGAGATGCAGTTTATAATGACAATAAAACAATATGTCCATTCTTTCAAACCACAATACAATCCTTTTTAAATTATAAAGAGTTATTTTTTTACAAAAAATATTAGACATAACATTTTGAATGTATCGCTGATTTTGAAATTCAAATTTTAATGATATAGTAACATACTTCAATAAAAAAGATGAAATGCAAGATCTCATTTGATGAAGAACATGAATGGCTCTTTGCTTATGAGTTACTTGAGCTGCTATGATACCAGATTCTTTGATATCTTGTCCTAAAATAAGATTGAAAATAAATTTTTGATTTAAAATACCATTATTTTTCCATATTTTAGAAAATAACAAACCAAAAGAATGTACAGCATATGAAACTTTTAAAACTATTAAATAATAAAGAAAAGTTTATTGAATGTTTTCATTTCAAATAACGGTGCAATACTCATTGAACACTGTTTACTTAAGAGAGATATATAACATGCAAAGATTAAAGAAAGACAGCACCTTTAGTTTTAAGATATATCAAGCAAAAAATAATTGATAAAAAGTTCTATATTAAGTAGAAAATTGTTCAAGTAATAAAGCAATTCACACCTTTTAAATCTTCCATTACAGATGTTTTAATAGCAGTTTTCACCCTAAGAAAAAAAAGTACATTATAATAATATAAAAAGAAAATGAAATCTACAATCACAATTTGCAAGTTATCATGTGAGAATATTATTATTTTTAAGTCATTTTGTCATAATTAATCTCAGTCATTAACCGGTTTAAGCTGGTTTGAAACAATCACGAGACTTCTTTATCGATTTCTATCCCTTTATAATATATATATATATATATATATATATATATATATATATATAAAGTTTCATTTTCAATTTTCCTAGCTGGCAAACAAAGTTTTGGACCTTGACCGATTTTGAGATGAAATAAAGCCATGATGTCATAGTTCTTCGTCAACATTTTAATGCACCTGTTTTCAAAGAAGCACACATAATAATAAAACAATACTGGTAAAAGCAGGTTAAAATTTTAAAAATGCATCTGCTTTCAAAGAAGTATACAAAATGATAATGGAATACTGGTAAAAAAAAGGTAAAAATATTTTTTGCTCATAAATTTTTGAGACTTCAAAAACCTCTAACCAAAACAATATCATTCTCACATGATAAAAAATAAATTATAACTTATTGGAAGTTTAAGGAGATTTGAAAGAAAAGAATATCACTTCAAAATATCAATATTTTAGAAAAATAATATCATTAAATAGTAAAATGATCATATATTTTATGAAATATGGTTGTTGCGAGCGTAATAAAAATATGGTTATATTTAGCGTATATCCTGCTCCGCCTTAAATATTTACATGATAGAGAAAGTAGTGTTTGTTAACTATTTAAAATACTTATAACTCTTTTCAAACTTCAATCCAGGTAAAACAAATAAATGTGACTCCATTTATTTTATTTCTAAATTTCTACACTGTTGCCATAACAGAAGCAGAAAAAGCAGCAGCTGACTAATAATAATAATACATGGAGACATCACAATGGTAGAGGAAAGGGTAACAGCAAAATTTCATACAATAAACTTTTATTTTTTATATTCCTTCCCAGATGCAGAATTAATATCAGAATGAAAATTGATCAAAGAACAGAAATTAAACATTAAATTTTGTATAAAAAGAAAAGAATTTTGTTGAAGCAAAAGATAAACCCTAAGGCAAAATGGGAAAGCTTTCATACACATGCATAATTTTATCTTCACTTGTCTTTCAGAAATAAGATACTAATTTTAAAATTTTTTACAACATTTTGCATGTTTATAAACAGGACATGAATATTTTACATAACAGGCACAATACTAACATAAATTTAAAGACATACAAATATTTTGTAAAAGATACTTTAAAAGTTGATTATTATAAGGAACAGATAGAATAAATGTAAGATTTTGTATGTATACCAACACATTTCATTAAAAGCATGACTACTCATTTATGCTACCAGGAATAAAAGTTATAATTCATAAACATAATGCTTAAATAAAAGCAAAAATATCTAATTTAATACTTCTCCATGTTGGAACTAACAAAAATTCAAAGACAAGTTCTTTTAAAAGAGATAAATTAAAAGCTGTTTTTGATTATTCTAAATGAAACAGTACCTGTCTGCAGATAAAACCTTTTCTGAGACATCTGGATATGAAACTTTGGCATCTTTACGCAGGATGAAAGATATTTGATGAAAAAAACGATCAAAAATAGAAGCATTACTGAAAGAGAAATAATAATTAGAAAGAAAAAAATCTTTATCATTTATTTAACACAGGATTTAAAATGAAATCCATTACATGCTGAATCAAAATCCTGCATTTTATCTAAGCAATTTATATAACATGAAGAATCAATTTCATCATATTGAGATAATTTTGCTTTACATAATAAAATTGATGGTGTAAGAAAGAGACTTGAAAACATTGAAAACATTCTTAAGTTTTGAGAACACTCTTTTTTTTCCCCTCCTACCTCTAGCAAAGAAGAAAAATTTTATTTAGTTCAACACATTTTTCTTATAACATTTACTCGACATCATTGCAATAAAAATAATTCCAAAATATTTCAATTCTAGCTCTCTTCTTCTTACATAGAAATTAAGAATTCTAATTGTGAAGAATTAATTATTTATGTCAACCTTGTAAAATTATAATTTAAGTTAGATAAAGAAAATTTCCAAAAATATTAATTTAAATACCAGAAACCTGATGATTAATGATTAGTTTGAAAATCATCATCTTAGTCGCTGAATACTGACACCGATATTTAGAAATTACTGATTTCTAGGATATGAATTATCCAAAATGCAATACTTCTGATAATTTTTCTGATAAATATCTCTCTAGACATAACAGATTGATTTTACAACAGGCAAAGGTAGAAAAATCTCATTTAATTACTTGGTTTTTTTCTATTCATCCACAATAAAAAAAAAATATCACTTTTGAAATCATAAGTAATGTAAAAAAGAGATGCAAAGTTTAAAAAAATTTAAAAAGTTTCCATAAAATTATAAAAACATGCAGATCATTAAGCTGCTTTACATACATTATGGTAATACATGTAAAGCAACTAAGTTGCCATAATAAAAATAAAGCTGTTTACAGAACATAATAAGTCACCTGAGATTTTAAAAAACTTTTTATACAAACAAATTTTATTAATTTCAAAGTATATATTACTTACTGATTTTCTGTAGGTACTTTTAACATGTTGAGTATGTTGTCATCAGGGATTCGACAAGAGCTTCCAACCTATAGAATACAAAAATGAGCCACGAAATGTAAAAACAAAACATTTTTAACAAGTTTTCACATAGTTTTTATGCAAAAACTTTTAAAATAGGCATTCAGACAAAAAGAAAAAAATCATGTACTTGTTTTTAAACCAAATTTAAATGAAAATACATGAATTGTGTATGGTTATTGGACTTGAATATATATATATAATACTTCTATAAAACATTTCAGCACATTTTCTGAACTTGAACTTTTAATTTTTTTATTGGCTACAGTAACTATGTGTACAATTTTTTTAAAGACTACAACAAAAACATTCTTGCTTAAGAAATTTGGCAAATAAATTAATGTTAATTACTATTCTATATGAAAGCACAATGAAATGTTCATTTATTGATAATCAGTATAAAGTAAGAATCATAAAATGAATGTTCCATTATATGTTGTGGATATTATATTGTAGACAATGTAGATATTACATTTTCTAGATTGTATCTTAAATATGTAAAGCATATTTTGAAAGATCAAAACATATTCTATCTTTATATTCTCTCTGATATTTATAAAATATCACCTTAATGTAGACTAGATTTAATTTTTATTTTCTTTCAAGTTTTAGAAAATTATCTTTAATTAAAAAATAATTTGATGCAACTAGAAAAAAAACTTACTTTGGAATAAATTATTTGAATGAATTCACCGGCAAACTAATTACTTATATTATATATTAACTTATATTAATATGCTGTGACACATCAAAAATAGAAACAATATTTTGAAATTTTTTAGAAAGTTGCAATATCTTTTTTAATGCTTTAATAATATAAAATTTTATAATGGTTTTTTAATATAAATTCAATACAATAAAAAATTCTTTTAAAAATAACTACAGATTTTATAACTTCAACCTCATTTATTAGAACACTACTTTGAAAAACCTTTTCAAATAATTCTTTAAAAATTAATTTCCACTACAGAAATTAATACAATTAAAAAGAGAAGAAATGAACATGCAAAAGTATAAGAGGGCAAAATGCTATAAAAGCATCTCTATAATAATGCTAGGTTAAGATTCCTCACGTTTCAAAACAAGGATTTTTTTAAAAACAAAAATGACAAGTATTCCATAAAACTTGAAACCATAAAAAAAACTAGAGGTAAACAACATAGCAATTATAATATTTTATTTCATAATTTGAAATAAAATATTATATTTTCACAAAGCAATACATTATGATTTAAAGACATTTAAACTTTGAATGTGCACATGTATCAATAAAATAATTTACATTTAAAAGGTGAAATCCCAATTAATGAAATACACTTTTTAAAATAAATTTAAACTCATTATGAAAAAATTCTATTAGTATATTTCGTTTTCTAGACACATACATGCTAATCTAAAGAGAGAGAGAGAAAAAACCTTTAATTACCTATATCTAGGTAATTATCTACAAATCAATTCTAACTGAAGCCTGATAGCAAAATATTCATAAATTTTTAATAAATTAAAAATTACGTTATATATATATATATATATATATGAACAATTTAACTTTAAATGTTGGAGCATATTCAAATAATAATTAAGTTCACATAAAAAGTTGCAAAAACTAGAAATCGGACAAGTACACACTACTTTCATACGGTCATTACAAGTAAAATATACAAATAAAAAAAACCCTGAAAACATTTTCAATTAAATTTTTGGATCGAATTTTTAAAAACAACAACATAAAAACATGTAGAAAAATGATCAAATATAATTAAATTATAAAATAGAACATAAATCAAATTCGAAGATTTAGATTGAAAATATTTGCTAATAATAAAAACATATATAGATAGTTAATATAAACAGATAGAAAGCTTAATGAGGGTATAGTAAAATTTAGACATACCAAAACAATGAACAACATTACTCCTACTTATAAACAATTCGTGGCATATCATTGACACAACGTTTTAACACATGAATCCTGCCATTCGCGCACCGGAACATTTCGCAGATGAAGTAGGAACGTATAGCTCAAGAAATATACGAATGATTTGATTGGACATTGAAACCACATGATATTCATTGGCAAACCTTATATTTCTCCGCCAAAATATACATACAAGACAGTAGAAAAATATTGTATGAAAATTGTCGATAATTTTATCAGTATGAACTATCGCGCAGAAGGTTGTACGCTGGTGACTTCACAAAATTCTAGAATTTTTAAAAAGAAAAAATGTCATGGCTTCGTTAAACAGTTTTAATTTTTTTTTTACTGGATGTCATGCAATTTGAATAACAAAACTTTATATTAGCTCGTGTTTCGTGATATTTAATCCTGTTGTTAGCTGTAATTCTACGTATTACTTATATTTCAAATTTTTTGATCAATCATTTTTCTTATAATCTTGCTAGAAGCTTATAAAGAGAAACATTTTTGCTATGTTTGTAAGGGAAATTTTATTCATGTTCAAGATGAGAATTTCGTAGCAAATAAAAGTCTAAAAATACTAAATTTATTTCGAATAGGGCCACGAGTTTTAAAACTAATTGGTATTTTTAGAGCATTTTATCTCCATTTGTAAATATTATTTAATATTCTTTCATTACAATTTCGGAAGGAAATAGCCCGACTTGTTCGAGAAACATTTTTCTTACTTGTCTTGATTATGTTAATTTTATCTACATTTTGCTGTTTCTATTTCAATTCGTTGGTTCTTATTGAATTTTCTTTTCAAATTCTTGCTGACAAAATTAAATATTAAGCTTACTTTTTGAAATACAGTTAGATGCCTCTCAAAAAGCTAGACTTAACTATTGGTGTTACCAGATTACTATCTTGCATAACTAGATTCACGCATTTTAATTAGCAAGAATATATGGTTTGTTACTTTCCGTACTTTACTGGTTTATGCTTTTTAGTTTCAACCATTTTACCTTGATCGCCAATATGGCGCATAGCTATATTTAAAGGTATTCTTTTGTGCCAATGCCTAACCAATCGGAATGCCATTGAATTCCTACCAAACTGCTTCCAGTCCCACCGGCGTTTTCGTAGACGTAATGAGAATTTGCTAGCACAGGAACATGAAGTAAAAAAAAAAGCAAAACCTGAAGGTAATATTTATGGGTTGAATGAAGATATAAACCAGACTTCTATAATGTTTTTTTGTCCCTCTTCTTTTTTTTCTTTTTTTTTTTTTTGCTCAGTGCAAGATTTTCTTTTTTAAATCAGTATAAAATGCAAGCTTGATATAAATTTAATCCTTTTTTACAGAGGCAATGTTTTTTCCCCTTCAGTATATGAAACATTCTACCGGATATAGTTTTCGAATATCATTTAAAATTGCCATTGTAGATGACATAATTAAATTAGTTGCGCTCCATTATTTATCGTTCATTATATCACAATGAAGCTATTTGCGGGATTTGTACAATTTGTGCTAAAGTAATATTAATATATCTCCATCAAGTCCTGACTAAGGCAGGGGCATACGGGGCAGTTGTCCCGGGTCCCCATTAATATGAGGGCCCCCAAATTGAACAGAAATTTTTTAATGTTTTTTTCTTTAATGAATGTTTTTCATTACTAAAGTATTGAAGCAGAGGGAGCCCCAAAGAAGTTTTTGCCTCGGGTGCCAACTAGGCTTATTCGGGCCCTGATCTCCATAATAAAATGTTGAGCTTATCACTGTTCTAATTCAGAGAATGAAATTGAAGACAAATGACCTTTTGAAGTAGAATAATGTTTTTAAAACAAAGTTATATTGATTATTTCTTAAGTTTTAAGAAGTTCAAAACGGAAATTCGGTTACTCTACTGTTCAGAGAAGAACAGCTTAGTCGTTGAATTGTTCTGTGCAGAGCTTTTTTCGTATTAATGTGCAGACTTGTGGAAATTCTAAAATGATCAGCGTCGGTATAAATGAGAAAATGTTCTACTTCTTTAGAAATTATCGAACAAATGTGTATAC
Source organism: Argiope argentata (assembly GCA_026289955.1). Lineage (NCBI taxonomy): Eukaryota > Metazoa > Arthropoda > Arachnida > Araneae > Araneidae > Argiope > Argiope argentata. The sequence goes on from JAOUZG010022948.1 coordinate 1,922,350, forward strand.
ATTAATCAAAGAGAAAAATCAATTTGAGAGATCTAGTGTCAGAGAATAATTCATTTTTCAATGAATACTGTTATTCTTCCGTACAGCAGGACATCTATGAGTTAATATTTTTGTATCTGAAGTAGAAATATCAAACTGTGCATCTAATTATTTCATCAATATTACTCAATGGTTAAAATATAAGAGCAATTATTTAAAAATAGCTTACAATTCTTATTCCATAACTTTTACTGAAATAACAGTCACATAGTATAATAAATTTTCCAAGTAATAGCCCTAGAGAAAATCTGATAAAAAGATCTACGAGGGTTTCTGAAGGTGGAGGAGAAACTTCATATTATTTTAATATATTTGTATTCAGTAAAGTTAAAGGTTATTTAGTAAATGCATGATGTAAAGAAATAACTTATCTGTATACTTCCAGAAAGAAGTACATACCATACGGAACCAAGCAAATACCGATTTTCTGTACAGACCACAGCATTTTTTCCTGCTAAGCCTATTGCGCACTGTATTTCGTAAAAATATTCATAATTCACCAAAAGTACTTTTTGCATAGAAATGAAGTAATTTTTAACTACACGTAATAAATATTATATTTTCAATCATGAAAAAAATAATTTAAAATATTTGGTTATTTAATACTAAAAAATAATACATATATATAATGCATTTTATTATGATAAATAGTACTTAAAGCAACACCAGAGTATTTAGGCAAAATATAAAAACATAAAAAAAATATTTACACTTCATAATTTAAAAGACTTAACAAAAATTTTAATAATTAATGCTGCGAAACCGCATGAAAAATTTCACAACGTCAATCAGTTATAGAATTTATACTTGTAGATAGTGCTTTGTTTTTTATCTTGCTTCGAGGAAACTGTACCTATTCTTAGTTTTCAATAATCTATTTTACCTTAAATAATTAAATATTTTCTTACTACCATCTGAAAAATCCATAAATTGATAATTCATGAATTTACATCTCCCCCACCCCTCTCGAAAAGGTAAGCGATCTTGCAGTCATAACTGCACGAATGAAAACACGGGAATGAAATAAAATCCTTGCTAAAATAACATGATATCCCAAATGAACGCATAAATTACAACAGGCACTTCAAAATCAGCACGTGTTTCTGAATATAATTGCAAAATTTTAATGACCCGGTTACACTTGCCCTGCCCCAATCTAACGTCGGAGAGACAATACAATCTGTGGGCCTAATCTTTTGATAAATCAGGGTTATTAACGCCATCTCTTAGAAATCGTTTTGTTCCGAAAGCCCGAAGTAAAGATGCGGCGTTGGGCAATGAGGAGACACCAATGTAAACGCACATATGCGTAGTTCATCCGAAGGGAATAAAAGTTATTTCTACTAACCACATGTTTCTCTGCAAAAACATACGAATTATAAGATTAAAAAAATGGTGGTAGTAAAATGAAAACTAGGATTATTGCAGGTATTATTCACAATTAATGTATTTAGTAGTATTACAATTAATGTATAAGTGGCGTGACTGTTTGAAATAAAAACACTTTTATCTAAAATATTATAGTACTTTTCGTAAGGGATGGGCAATACAACTTTAAAAAAAAATAGTGCATGGCATTGAATCTCAAACCCCGCCCACTAACTCTTTAAAAAAACACACTCTATCAACCTAAAACTATATATATCTAAATCCCAACACAATCATTTTCTTTTAAGTTGTATAATGAATAAAATAGTTATGTATTCCCAATGAACATAAGATATGTCTATGATGTTGCTCAGTATTCTGAATGACATACAGCATTGTGAAGGTATCTTAACAATAATTTGGGCATTTTGCTAGTAGAATGTATATTTTCCTTTTGATCGACAGAGTTTAAAATGTGATGAAGGTTAACAGTTGTAATATCAAATCTCATATAAAATTCCACTTTTAAAGCATGTTAAACTTTTGAATTGTCTTGGCTGTGTAAAAACAAACAGACAAACCGACCTATAATCGTCTTGTTCAGGGATTTAGCCCAAAATCTGACACAAGTTTAAAAATCTAATCACAAAACCATATAAGAATTCCACAAATATTGTTCATTAGATTTCGCGCGGATAAAGGCAGACAAACAAATAAACAAAAGAGAGAGAGAGAGACTTCCTTTTTACCCAAAATTTGATAAAAGCCTGTAATTTTGATGAAAAGACCATGTGCCAATTTTTCATCCATTTAGCTAGTTACGTTTTCGAATTATGGTATTTATAGACAAATTCTAACTGTATTATAGATATGTTATCCAAAAATGGCTTCTTTTTTCCTAAAGAAAAAAAAAAGGTCTAAACCGTCAAGATTCATCAACGTACAGAGGCCAAAATTTTGAATAATTTCAATATTTTGATATATGTCAAGAAGTAAAGAGTAGGTTTTGAGTTAAAATTGTAGAAAGTAAGCATGAAACAATCAAAACCAAAATAAAAATATAACGAATCTTTGTTTATTGTATCAGCAAGTAAAGTAAACAGGTTAATCACATTTCAAATCTAAATAGGTATTAGGTATCATTTCAAGCTTAATCACTATAGATTTAATTCTAAATCTGAAGCTTTGACAGTGCTCATTGGCTATATCATATAATATATTGTACAATACTCCTGCAAAGTTGTTGGATATTCTGAAGGTCACATAATGTAATGAAATATTTTATTAATACTGTAGAGCATCATATGCTAAATTAAGATGGATGGTATTTTTAATTAATTATTATTATTTTGACACTTGGGTGGGATAGCTCTTATTGAGACTCTGTTTACTAATTGTATTTCAGAGACTCACATTTTGTATTCATGAAACAAAAGAACAAACATTTGAAAAATGATTTTATAACATTTCTGACATTGGAAATAGAAAGTAGGCATTGATTAACTTTCAGAAAAATAATCATTTAAATATATATCTTAAGTCGCATTCCTTTTCATTCTTCACATTTCGGAAGCTTCTTTTTTTTATGTATTTTAAAGTAAAATTGCATAAGTAGCTCCCCCTTACCTTTTGAAAACAAAAGTAATTTCCCTTTTCTTATTAAATATTGTATACTCCCTTGATGTTGTTCTGTATACTGAATACCGAACAATATAGCGAAGATATTATAGCAGTTATCCTTATAAAACAAGATTTCGGCTGACATATAAATTATTGAATAACATCGTCGAAATGTACCATATCATGCACTAACAAGGGTCGAGCATTTTGTGCTGTTAAGATGGATAATTTTTTTCTATATTTTATCATAGTTTAGCTTATGCAGATTTTCTTATGGGAAGTAATGCTTGACAGTTTCTCATTCACTTCAGAGCCATTACAAATCATCTGTTATAACTTGAAAATTAATGGGCAGCGAATCACTATCAGATAAAAACATCAAAATTGTTAAAAGAAGTATTAAATTATTGAGTGCATTACACTTGCGATCAGTTATATCGCCTTATAATTAAAAGTTATTTTATTATTAATAGTAATGAAGAGATAGGCACAGACCAGGGCCAGTGACATAATGGATATAGTTGGGGACAAGGGAGTAAAGTTGCCATGGGAGCCAATTTTAAGCAGCTCCATGTGGGTAAAACACTATTGTGGTTATTACAATGTGGTTAACTTTTGAAACAGAAATATTATTAAGTAGCCAAAAAAATAATGCCACGCCCAAGACGCCTCTTGCATTCGCTACAACACTGATCAGTGGTAACCGGGAAAATAACTCCGTTTATTTCAATCAATGCACTGATTTTAGTAATTCAATATTTTAGTGTATTTAGAAAATAAGAGGTTCATTATTATTTGGAAAATTTATTCTCTAAAAAAGAATTTGAATAGCTGCCAATAAAAGTTATTATGCAGTTTTGAGGCAGTAAAGAACTAAAATAAAATTTTTATGGAAATTATGACTTACTTAACGTTTTCCAAACACTTTATGTAAATAAACACTTTTTGAATGATTCAAAGTAGTTCATAAGGTCAAAGGAAAATAAACAAACTAATACTATATGTCTATAAATTAGCAAGTTTCAAAATTTAGTTTTTTACTTACATCAGTTTCACTACTTGAATTTTCGTTCCTTGATTGAAACAAGCTACCCTGAAAATAAATACACCATATATAGTATAATCAAATTCATCAAGCTTAAAAAAACATAGTAAAACTGATAAAAATTTGTAGACCTAAAACGCATTAATTTATTCATGATAAAAATTACAAATATGGGTCTTGTATAACAGTTTGATGAAAGTTTAAACGTTAGCAATTGTCATTTCTGTTAAAATCTGCAAACTGAAAATTTGGCTTCTTTAAAGTATCTATCTATATATATATTAAATCAATAAACAATAAAATTTCAAAACAAAAACCACAGGAGTTTTTCAGTTAGAAATAAGATAATAACATTTTTGAGCTCAAGCCGGTAACAGAAACAGAAATAAAAACAGAAGGAAGTCACATCAACACATTAAATGCCCCAATGCTATAGGCCATCATTGTAGTGAAGAAATACTCATAAACAATACAATTTAAATCGACAAATATAACGGGATAGTGATCAAAATTCAGCATCAAAGACGTTACAATAAAACATAAGATAATGCATTAATACAATAATAATTAAACAATTAATGGATTAATAATGAGATAATACATTAATGTAATAGCAAAACAACAATAAAAGTACATTAGTAGGAAATTTCAAGACGTTTCAAGAAATTCAAATTAAACGGGTTTTGTGTGTGTGTGTGTGTGTGTTTAGGAAAAATTTCAACAAATGCTATAGAATGTATTTTCCAACCATCGGAATTCTAATTGAGGGAGGGGTAAAACTTTGTAAGGGAAAAAAAATTCTTTACTATTTTTCATGACGGCACTTTGGAAGATATACGAAAGAGGTGGGGAAAAGATGGTATCTAAATTTTTTTAACTTTTATTAAAAATCCAACATGTAGCCATGTACATATTCATTTTAAAGTAAAATAAATTGCTAATTGTGATGTAATAAACTTTAAAAATTATGTTAATATTTCTAAAGTTTGAGAGATTCTTGCACAAAAGAATGGAGTTCATGGCATTTGCATTGATAAGGAAAGAAATACAAACTAAGCCTTCTCGTTATTTATATTTTTAACAATAAATTATTTTTACAATAATTATCCATCAACACAGAAACATTTTCTGACAGAAAAAGTACGATGCTAAGTTAAATTTTTCACTAAGAACGAATAAAATTCCTTCAAATAAGCAGAAACTTTGTTGAAATATTGGTCAATGCCAGCTCTTTTCAGAATTTCTAAGTAATATGTATAGTAATTTGCAGAGGAAAATAAGATGATATTTCAACAAGTCCAATTATTTCAATCATTTCTACTAGCTGTGCCGGAAATATCCGGAAGTTCTACAGAGAACAATTAATGTTCCGCTTGTAAAACAACTAAAACTAATATAAAGAGCTGGAAGATTTCATCAGCCTTTGCTTAAGGTTTACAAATGATGAAATTAAGGGCTTGAGGAACAAGGAAATCTATTTAATATGCTAAAAATCTGCTCTTTTACTTAAAATATATTACTTTTATTTTGATTTTTAACCAAAATTTAATTAAATTTTTTTGTTAAACTTTAAAATTTAAATTTAATGGGCTATTTGCATTTCAGCTGTAAAAAAGTTGCATATAATTTAAAAAATAAAATTTGTAATAAAATGTTTTGGTCATATTTTGAAATGATTTTCAAAACAAATTTCACGAAAAAAGAGAAAAGCAAGGTTTATACAAACATCAATCATATTAAATCAATTGATCTTGCCTAAATGGGAAATGTAAACTTGAAAAAATTCAATACATTTATCCGTTTTAATTACATTAATGATATTTCCTATTAGTACTCCACGATTAAGGAAAATCATTGATAGAGAGCACTACCAATAAGCTAGGTATAAAGCATCTTGCTAGGTTGGATATTTTCTAATAATATTAATTTCAAAATGTTTTATTTAAGGAAATTTCTTAACTAATAAAGAATGCAAGTTAATATCCAAAGGCACCAAAACTACGTTTTACTAATGAACAATTTAAATAATTACTGTATAAAATAATCATACATTTGAGACATGGATTGAATATTTGAGAATTTGCATGATTTGCATGAAAATTCGTCAGCCTTGAATGCTATAAATAGTCAAAAAACACACACATCTAAAATAGAATAAGGAAACAGTATATTTAGATCATTTATTCAAGGTTTGAGTACAAAATAACGATTCTTTTCAGATTCAATTGATAATTACAAACCTTCCACGTACGAGTATCATATTTGTAGCGACATATTTTTAACATATGGAGTATGGTGTACTATCTTAAACAGTTTAACTACTGAAAATTCGAGTAAAATATTTCATTTTAAAGCTAACTGGCAGTTTTTCTTTTCTGCTTTTTCCTAATTCCTCTTGAAGGGAGAAACATACTATAGTTATTAATAGATTTAGCATTAAATTAAGAAAATATGAACTTTGAAATGTCATTTATTGAGAGAAAAATGCATAATTTAATCTATTTCTGGGTTTTAATGAATGCGTTCTCAGAAAATATGAGGTATCTTGCTTTTGAACCTCTGCATTGCTTCAAAAGGGAAACATAATCTGACAATATGAAGCGCATTAAAAAAAAATACTTCAATTTTGCTCAGTGTGCTTAATAATTTGTTATGTAATTCCGACAATGCAAATAATTAACTATATCTTCAATTTAATTTTGTTCCCAAGAAAATAGGAATTAGGATTTTCTCTTAATCATAGAAATTTGAAACTCGAGAACTTTTTATTCGTAAAGTCAGTCACAACTTAAGTTGACAATAAAGCAAAATTCTGGATGTGTAATTTCGCTTATTTAAACTGTCTAGAATAAGATTCCAATGCATTTAAAATGGCGTCCGTACTAATCCTGGCCCAAAAGGTTTTGAATTTTTTTATTTTTATTTTAATATTTTCAGAATTTAATTATAAATAATTAACTCATTTATTTAAGTTTTGATTTTTAATTTAGTGACTCCATTTGATGTTGATTTGCAGAAAAATTGATTTCAAGATTCCCTCATTTATCATTATTTAGAGTAGTGAATTATAAATTAAATTAAACAATGTAAATAATAATTTTTAAAAATCTACTTTTTAGTAAATTATTCAGCAACAGGCCCTGATAGTAAATTACGTCCCCGAGAAGAAGGGTCGAGTCGCTTGTAGAGATATTTTTCTCTATAATTAATATTACATTTTACCACCCAATAGAAAATGAACAGTTTTTCAGATAGAGAAAATAGACTGCATATGATCACACAAATTTATTTTTTGTACGGTTTAGTATAAGTTCTTATTTTCTCGGCTTCTTTAGAGATTAAACTCTACTTGCATTAAAACGTTATATAAATAACAAAGCAAAGTTCGTATTATATTCTAAATCAACCCTCAACAACTTCCAAATGGCATAGTATTGACTTCACAAAATAGTGTAGTAGGTTCGCAATGCAGGGATCCGCTCTAGACGTGGTCCTAGTGTACGTTAATACATCGCACACAAGTGTTTCCCCCCTAGAATGCGAGGAATTAGGAGAGAGTGCTCAAATTAAGATATCGTCCTCGTCACCTAACTACATCTCAGAATTGCGAGGCCCTTCCCTAAATAATCTCCTGTTGCTCTAAACGTGACATAAACGAGTAATTAAAATAATGATTAAAAATGGATTAATCATTTCAAGTTATGAAGGTCACTTTCGACTAATCATAATTTTTAAAAATAATATTAGTTTTCGAAATCGTATTGTCTAAGTAGAAGAATCATTAACGATGTACAGGTGAAAGTTGCCGAATACGGCTACCTACTCATTTTTCAATGAACATTCTCAAATTATATTACTTCAAAAATAATATAATTTAGGGGGGGGGGAGAAGAAGAATTTAAAAATATTCTATTCTTAAGTAGAAGGACACTTTTAAGTTGTATAGAAAATAATCATAGTATTAGAAAGAGTTCTAATCTTAGTAGAAGAATATTATTCTATTCATAATAGCATTCTGTTATTAATAGTAGAATTTGGAAGTATTTTATTCGAAAATCATGCTACTTTTTAAAAAAAATCACCATATGTAGCTGTAATTTTAATAAGAAAGTAATAGAATTTTTTAACAGCTTATTTACCTAAAAACAATTAATTAACTTTTTAAGAAAAACACTTTAAAGTAAGGAAAATAGGGGGGAAAGTTACCATTGATTCAATTAACCAGAGTGATTTTTTAAATTGAACCACTTATTACGTTAAGCATAATTGAAGAAAATGTATTGTTAGCGCAATCGTATTCAAAGTCTGGGCCGAAATAAAACATTCTCAGCATTGCATAATTCCCTTTTCCTTTGTTTTCTCACTTATACTGCAAAATCACACAGCCTTAGCTTTTATACTTTTTAAACTAAAATTTGTTACCTTTATTGTGTTTTATTGGCTTGTTATACTTCAAATTTATTAGGGATACTAGTGATTATAACTGTTTCCGGATTATTCTTGTATTTCAAGCTGTAATTCCAATTTTATCAATCCAATTCAGATAACTACTGCTTGTGGCATATTTGGAAAGTTTTGAGCAATAACAATAATATTAAAAATCCCTAATCTTGTTTTAGAATTAGTTTTAATAAAATTATAATAGTAAAAGGCAACCAAACAAGTTTCATCACTGAAGATATAAAAATGTGCTTTGCTGATTTCTTTGAAACAGAAAAAAATACTATTAGTGTTTCGTTAAAGTATTTAATTCAAGATACCTAACTACAAAAACGACACGCTTACTCTAAAAAATTATTTCCATACACCAAATTTACATCATAAAGCCTGTTTTACGGTCAAAATATTTCATAGAAATGAGGGTGCGATACCGACTGAATTTAGGTGACTGTTAAAATTTGACAACTCCTTCTCAAGTTAATAAGGGAGGAAAAAAGTGATAATAATAAAACTAATCAAAACTTAGAATTGTATTCAAACCCTTTTTTAATGAACCAATTTCAGTAGTGAAAGAATTAAGCATAAATGAAATGCTATAGCTTCTTAGGACTGTTTCAATATTAACTCATTAGTTTGCATGAAAAATATCTATACTTTGTAATAAATTTTTTTTTTTTGATTATTAGTCAACAGCGGGCAGTTATTTTTCTGTCTTTCCCAATGTGATTTATGTTATCTAGAAATAAGTAACACTTTCCTGCCCACCATTCTTTTTTAATTTTCTGAAAACTTAGTAATTTTAAGGAGGAAAGGGATTCCAGAAATTCGTCTTTCAATGTCGTCAACAACTTAAAATTTCTGTTTGGAAACCAGTTAGGAATTAGATGTAATAAAAAGAAAAGTTTTTTTTTTAAATTACTGTACAAAAATTTGATTAAAATTCTCGTCATTTTTCATTTTACAGGTTATATAAAATGTTGACTTTGACATTTGTTTCTATTAGGATGTGCGTAAGTTGCGATACATTTCAAATCACAAATACAGAAAGGAAACCAGTTTTATTGATTCATTACATTGAAATATCATATTAAAATCAAAGAAGTTTTCTCCTTTAAATATAGCATGATTTACAAGTTTCAAAGCATTAATTCGCAAACGAAAGAAGATAAAAGAGATAATTTGAATCGAAATAAAAAGCATGAAATCGGAATTTTCTTTCAAATATGAAATCGGAATTTATCAGTAACGTTCTTTGTCGTTTGAACGATCAGATTATCTTGCAGTTGTAAAAGTGATGCATTACATAGGATAAATTAATGGTTGCAGTTACAGCTCAATAATGTTCAGTGTGTTGCACCTATTTAGAAGCTCAACTATCAGAAAAGAAACACATTTTTCGTAACGGTGAGCACAGATTTTGCTGACATGACAGATCATTTCTGACAGAAAAATTAATCACTGCAATGAAACAGAATGAAGCTGACAGTTGCGCTTACAGAATGACGATACAATGAGAATTTTCAAATCGTTCCCCTCTTTTGCGTTTTGTTCCACCAGCAGCAAAATTACTTGGTGATATAAAAAAAAAACCCTTCAGTGGGAGTCTTTTTTAAGAAATATTCTCTCCTATCATCCCCCTTGTATAAAATTTGTGAATCATGCCATGAATTCTATGAACAATCAGATTTTGATTTTGAGAATCCCGTATGTGAGTACTACGCGCTTGATAAAATAGGAAAGAAAAATTGTGCATTTTAAAAATCCTTTTGACGATTTGACACTAACTACAATTTTAACAGCAAGTTCACATATCCAATTTTATTCACTTAAGTTGTTGCATTTTCCAGTTATCGCTTTTATATGCATGCCATTGCATAGGCAAGCAAACAGCAAGCGTGTGGACGAATTTAGTCCAAAACGTGAAAAATATCCTCTCTTTAGATACTAAAACTGCACATCGAATTTAATTCATTAATCAATTTACGTTTTGAAATTATTGCGATCATTTACAAAAGGACAGACAGGAAAACTTCCATCGGATAGATTTTGTTCAAAATTTGAAGAAATCCTCAAATTTGGTGTAAAGACCACATATCGAATATCATCCACCTAGCTGAAAGCCTTTTTTGAGTTTTCATGTTACAGGCAGAGAAACAGTTTAAAAATATGTTTTTTTTTTTTTTTTTTTTTTTTTTTTTTTTGCCCTCAGGAAGGTCTCAGGCAGATTCATCAAAATATTGAAATGGAATTTTTTGATGATTACAATATTCTTCAAATACTTCATACACGAAAAAGTTGTTAATTTATTTTTATTTCCAACCTGTATACATAAACAGCATCATTATATATTCGGGTGTTTTTGTTCCTTTTTTTGTGAATTACTGATTTTTAACGTTGCCGAAAATTTCCGAATTGCCCAATATATATGTATATGCATAGTTTTAACACGTTATAAAAATCTATTAATGACACCGCAAAAATCAGATGGGATTAGCTACACTGAAATAAACAATGTTCATGTTTTACTCAGACCAGAAGATAAATACCTCGCTCGTGCTTCTTCAATGATATATCTGGTGACTGTGGCGGTCATGGTAGAGTGTAATAATTTCTAATGAAATAACAGATTTCAAATACAGATAATATTGCTGCTTTTTAGTTCAGTATTATCAATTATCCATAAATGAAAGGTATGAAAATGGATTGTACCAGAATTCTGATTTATCACATTACATTTAAGGTTGCAGAATGACAGAAATTACATTGTTTTATTATATTATATTGCTTAAAATAAATGGAAATTATAATAAATGTTTTTTTACAGTATATAATATTTTAATACAAAAATCGTGAAAAAATAGTAAATTTACAATCTTTTATTATTTAACTTAAGTATCACTTAATGTTTTTTACGAAGATATTTCTTCTCAACTCGGTATTTATAAGAATAGTTTTAAACGTTGTTTTGAAAATGCCGTCTTTTTATTAAATTGAAGAATTGCTTCTATAGTAAAAAATAAATAAACAGAATAAGCTCGATGAATAGATTAAATATAGATTGACACCATAGGAAAAGGAAGTTAAAAAATGACAAATATTTAATCACGCATGATTTCATGTTTCCTGATTATCTTTTTTCGGTCTGTTTCTGCCCTTGACCATGACATATTAAATCTTCTTGTCAAAACAATCAATTTCATGAATTAAAAGCAGTTTTAGAAAGCAACACAAATGACGAACAAAAAATGAAGCCCCCCCCCTCGGCATTTCGCAACTCTTTACTGAAAATAATGGGAAAGAGGTGTGAAAAAATAAAATATTCTTGATGCCTTTATTTTGATTGTTTTATCTTCTATTATAATTGATTGGGATGTATAAAGCTGAAATATCCTTGTTTAGAGTAGTGTGTATATATGATTGGGGGGGGAGGGGACCAAGGAAAAAAAAGAATATATTATCTCCTAAGTGTGCGCTTTGTAATGTAAGAAAACAATGGCACAATTATAGTTATGATAATAATAACTTGGTAAAAAAAATTACAATTTTTTACCTTACAACTCTTTTTTATATACATTTCTTTTATTTTGGTATTTTGGATAATTTTTAGAATGTACTACACCCTTATATCACTACAATTATTAATTATTGTGCATTACCACTATGATTGGATTTTGAAACGACGATAACTGATTGATGTATATGCAAAGGATTTCATCTTTTATGAGTTTATGACATTTTTTGAATCGATTAAACTCTTATATCATTCAAAATTCATAACTTATGTGCTATACGATTACGACTGGATTATTATAGAATAGCGTTTGAATTATATTTGTCTTTATTTTTTGTATGCCTGTGAACTTTTTTGGAATCTATTGCAATAACATACCATTTAAAGTTCCTAATTGATTATCTTCAGTAATTCGTTTGAAAACGTTTTAGTCATTCGTATTTTAGATATAAAATACAACTAATGGATTATTGCCGTTTTTATGAAAAGCGGTTTTTCTCTTCTACTGGGTTCTGAATATATTTTAATTCTTATCAAATATTTAATAAGATATTGGTGACAGAAAAAAAGGGAAAAATAGGGAAAAAATGCAACACCATAAAGTGTGAAAAGTTGACAAAAATGAAGAAAAATATATGAAGAGATGATACGGATAAATTTTACTTTCTTGCCACTGTAGTCATTAATTTGAAAATAATAAAAGACTAAAATAAAGGGATTCGAAATAGCTATGAAGAAATTAATATTCTAACTACGCTCACAGCAAACTTTTGTACAGCAAATACATTTAGGGTATTTTAAGATTTAAACCTAGTTCCAAAAATGACATATGACGATAACGCAATTGCCGTAATCTATTATATAACATTATGTATAGCAAACATTAATATTCATTGAAATAATTAAGTGGGTGACTTAATGTCTCATGAATATTCAGATTAATAATATTCGTCTGCGATAGTTGCGTTTTGATTATATATTTTCGCATAACTCTAACGCTTATGAAACATTATTATTTTTATTTTATTGGTGCGAAACTATCTTTCTTTATATATTTCTTGTAATAGATGGAGCAGTAATGGCTTCATGGCATTCTCGATTTCTTAACAGAAAGATATGGGTTTGATACCCAATTCAAATAAAGACTACATTATGTATACGAGCCTGTTATAGCTTAAATATATCAAGGAATTACTATGTTCATTCCAAAATAACCTTCTTGTAGTTTTAAATCCGAGATTTGATCACATAAAACTAAACCATCTTAAAAAAAAGAAATTCAGTAATACATACTCTGCTCCTTTTAAGTGTGTTTGATATTTGGCTTTATTTAACGAATAACTGAATATTTACAGAAAAATCTACAGGTTGGCTATAAGAGAGCCTTCCCTGTTTGGAGGCCTCTGTAGCTAAAATTTAGAGAACCAAATAGAAGGAAATTTCATTTGCGGAGGGTAGAAGGAATGGAGAGATAATTTTTAAAAAAGTATTTCTGATACAATATCTTGTACACAGGAAGATTAACAAAGTGAAATTGTTGCACTTGGAGGGGGGGGGACTAATGTGGATTAAAAAAGTTATTTCTTTATATTATCTTACTGTTTTACGTGTTTATTGGCTAATTGTAAGAGATAACTGCTCATTTCAGTATGCACAATTTTTTCTCACAATAATTAATGAAATTTTTACAATCCAATTTCTACCCGTTCATTGTAATTATAGGTCAAAATAGGTTGTAGTTAACATTTGTTAAAAGCTTTTTCCAGAATTTATTTCACCATGTTTTCCATAGACTGCATATGAAATTTAATTTCATTCTATTTATTAGTTTTGATTACAGATGCCTTCAAACAGGGAAAATTATTTTATGGTAATCTTGTATATACTTTTGTATATAGCTGATACCGCGCATAGGGGTTTGTACTAACATTTGTATTCTATTGGCTAAAAGTCAACTGTTTATAAACTTGACTGCAATTAGTGGTAACTAAAGAAACTACCGAATTTCATTATTAACCAGCAAATTATTTCTGATCGCCAAGATCCATGAAACTACATTTTATCCAGCATTGCGCTATCTCACTCTATTCTATGATACTTTTTCAAAAACTTTATTTCAGTTTTAATAACAGAACTTAGCTGCCCATCAGTCACATCCGTTTCACCCACAAACACCTTTTGTTTGATGCAGGGTTTCCCAAATGTACAATATGCCAGGCTAATTTTACCGTCATTTATATATTATCAGAATGCCCTGTGTTTAATCATCATCGAATGCATTTTTTAATGCGTTTTCTCAGATTATCAGTGATTTAGTGGGGGAAAATACCCATTGTAACATTTTTTTTGCATTTTTAAAAACAAGTGGCTTTTATCATTTTATTTTAATCTCGCTTTCTTTTAGCTTTCATTTCTGTTTAGAATAGTAATACTATAGCATTTTAAAATTTGTATTTTATATTTACATATCTTAAATCGTACCATTTGTCAGTAATTCCAACCATAATATTAGCGCAGCTTGACCAGAATTGGCCGTTGTACCATAAAAAACAAAATTAATTAACAGATAGCAGAAATTGTTGTTGTTGTTACTTATGACCCTTTATAAGCCCGTTAACGAACTGTCAGTGTGCAATAGCTTCTGTGGCCAAAGTCCCTAAGCACCCGAGGTCAGAATTCTGACTTCTAGCTCATATGAAGATGACACAATATTCGCTTGCATAACCCCTTTTAACAGGGGGGGGGGGGGGGGGGCTTTTTCCAGTACCCCACAAATAGAACAACAATGCCCGAACCAAGACCCCCAGATCACGGAGAAGATGCGCTACCCCTAGGCCATGTCACCGGCAATGAAATTATGATTCTAAACTAATGTCTTACTACAATTAAAAATGAATAACATTTTAAACTCTATGACTATCAACATTCTTAAATAAAGTCTATATGTAAAATATTTGCTTAAAATCAAATATTATTAGATAAAAGTTTTAAAAATTAGTTCCTGGCTAAACAGTTAAAAATTTATTTTTATTTCAAAACAAAAAAATTATTTTCATTTCAAAAGAAATTTTAAATCATTTTTTCATAATGTACATCCAACCATAATATGAAGGGAGAACAGTTAGATCATTTAATTGCTATTTATTAAATAAAATGAAGCATAAGGCATTTTTGATAATAAAAATTCAAGAGAAACATGTTTCAAAAACAGTATCTCAATTTTTTACGTATTTAATGAGATCTACTTACGTTTTTTTGTAATCCGAATCATCTTTTTCAACAAATTAGAAGTTAAACAAATTCCAAAAACACGAGCACAAAATATCTAAAAATTATCCTTCCATTTACATTGGTAACAAAAGAATCACACAGAACGTTTCAAATCTTCTTGTCTAAAAAAACAAATCCGGTCCCCAAATTGAAAATTCAGAAAAACATCCACTCAATGTTTGCTAATCCTGTTTTCGTCGCAACACTGGATGGAGTAATTTTTATCCTCCTGAGAAAGCTTAAGGAAGTACTGTGTAATATCGACTCATGTGAACAATAAGGTTGTGAAGGAAAAAGAAAGTGATTTAATCATTGATTTATTTCCCCTTTTCTGTTGCAAGTTTAGACAAAGCACTTGTTAAATCAACTGAGAATTTATCTATAGATTCGAAGGCGTTTATTTGTTATCTACGCTTGGATTTTCCATCAGATTCTAATTAATATACTTCATTGTAACACATAAGCAAATTTAGAATTTGTATTAGGATTTAATGCGAGGGTTCTTGTTTCACTCAGATTGCCGCTTTGAATGATAAGATCAATGATATAAAACAAACAAGTTTCGTACCATTAGTAAAAAAAAATTATATTTTTGCTCAGAAGCTCATAACGAAATTAATTATTTTATATATTGTAATATGTTGTTGACGGGAGAAGTGGCTTTTTTTTTGGATTCCATAGTAAGGTTCATAACAAAATTTATATACAGAATGGCTTGCAAAAGTTGTTTACAAATTCTAAGAGTAGTTCAGTTTATAGAAACAACTCATTTTTATAATGGAGCATCGAGGCTTAAACGTAAAAGGTAACCTTTGCAGGATATATTCGTTAGAGAAATAAATACATCAAATTATGTGTACTACACCTATTAAGTAAATACAAATTTATAATAATTCAGTAGTACAGTTTCACAAATAATAGCTTATGGAGAGTGTAGAACTATTCACGACAAGTCCTTTGAGTACTTATTTATAGCACCCTAAAGGTTTGTTCACCATTTTGTACACGTGTCATCGAACGTATGGCTTGACACAAAAGTCGTACATGGTGACAGATATAACGGTTTCTAATGTGAGAGCTGTTCCTTTTTCATAAAAGAACCTTTTCTCAAGAGGAAGCTTTTTTTTCTTTTACTTGGCAAATCCAAAACCTGTTTATGCATTTTGCCAACTCATAAAATTATTGAAAGGCTACAATAACTAAAAAAGTTACAAAACACAAAATTAGTTCTGACGAAAGTTCAACTAACTTTGAGGTTCTATATTTAAAATATATAAATATACGTAACTTAAATCAAAATGACAATCTATGAATAACTTACTGATGTTTTTGTAAATATCCGTAATCAATGCTTTTTTCAGCTGTTGTTCTGAAAATATTTCTTAATCTAATAAGAGTTTGATATCAGAAAATATAGAAATTCCTACTTATTCTTACTTATTCTGTATTATTTTAAACACATACGCCCATTTTGAAAAGAAAAATTTTAAATGTGGATTCGGAACTTATGCGAAGGCGCTCATGTCCATCATCTTGGGAGTGAAATCAGTTCTACTCTATGTTGTCTCATGACTTCATTCTCTGGTGGGATTAAGGCCTTTAGCAATGACAAATATTGGTGCAATAGTGGTACGAGTAGCTGAGAAGTCAGTAGGCACGAAGAGTGTGTATCGAGCTTTCATAAGTAAACTTATTAATCCGACAAGTGAAATGTCATCGCATATTCATAGGAAAGTGCAAGTTTTATTTCTTAATGCTGAAAGATAGGTATGGAAGTAGTGCGTATTTTATCAAATAGCTGTGTGGTTTCATGTTATTATTAGAAATATTATAGTTGATCCAAAATCTTTCATAAATCTTCTTCTAAAGTAGATCTTGGCTTCAGTTTTTAAAACACCAGAAGATGATTAATCATTAAATAAATTAAGCTTAAAACATCAAAGGAAGAAAATATCACAAAAATTTTTGAAAGTCGATTTTAGAGCAATTCCGCAAATGGTCCTCGGAAGGAGACTCCTTACATTAAATTAAAAAAATATATACATGTAAAATAAAAATAAGAGCATTTAGGGAAAAGCAGACCTCCGCCAAAGGCCATAAAATTAAAGGAAAACCTAAAAATTACTTAACTTACTTAAATTAAAAAGAAATCATTATTTTCCATCTAACTGTTAATTTTGTTTCCCTTCAATAGATAAAATTTTATTTCACGATTTTTTATTATATATATGTTATGATCAATATAACTAAGCAGTTAACAATGCATGTAATCAATCACGCAGTCTGTAATTTTGGATGGAGTTAAAAAAATACCTCCAATCCGTTTAGTTTGTGTTTTTATTAGAAATGCAAATTCGAAATTCAGTTCTAGCCGGAAAAAATCGGCCATATTTTTGAAATGCTTGGTACTCTTAGCGCGAACAAGACTCGCTTAAAAATTATGGCGATAGTAATGAATATTTATTAGATATTGATATCAATAAAAATATTTAAGAATGATATAAATGGCATTCGATGAAGTGGTTCATCGTTTAAAACTTAAGTTTATATCAGGGTCATGTTAAGCATATAGATAACCCTGACTCCGGATAAAAGTTAACCCTCATCAAAGATAACATTTCCCTAAGCTCGGCTTACAGAAAACTCCTAATTTTTTTAAAAAAAACGCAAGCAAACAGACAAAAAAAATATCTAAAGGAAGTTAATGAAGAGAAAGGGTGATAGAATAAGAACATGATCCACTAATTTTACAATTATTTACAAATAAAATAACTAAACCATTTCTAAAAATATACCTTTATTTGTGTATTTAACAGCCAAATGCTTTTGTTTTAATTATTTTATGCCTTTTAATCTTGAGAGCGTTTGCTTTTGAACCTCATTATCAGATGGCATTACTAATAGGAAATCAAAATTTAATTTAATAAATGATTAGATGATATTAAATTTCTGAATACATTAAAATACTTTATTGTAATTGAGAACACATAAGTTCACAAAGTTTCAGAATTCTAGCACATCAGAAAGCAAGTGAGTGAATTCAATCTTTACCAGCATGAAATAGGTCAAGCTAAGTAAAAAGATTTTAAAATGAGAAAATAACTTCAGTTTCTGTAGCAGTGGCTCGGGTATTAACCAAACAAAATGTTTCAAGAGCGGAAAAATAATCATCATTTTCCATCAAAGTGAAAAACAAAAAGAAAAATAATTCATGTGAAAATAAAAAAATGCAATTAAAAATTATAGCCACTATTTTATGACCAGTTAAGAAAATTTATTGAATTATTAAAGGAATTGAGAAATGAAAACTAAACAATTTTAGGATTTCTGTATAAGATATTAAATTTATGTTAATTGAAAACAGTGTATTGTTCAGTTCATATTTAGTAATTCTATTTCCTTCATAAAAAATGTTTTATTTGCGGTAAAAGCTTCTCTTTTTATTATAACAGTGCAATTGAAGAAATTTATTACTATCATATACTTTAATGTTTTTGCATATTATATCTTTGGCGAGGTTTCAAAATAGATTTAAGATGACTTTTCCTTGACTTGCATAACAAGGATTGGTTATTAAAAAATTGCTTTTGCAGTTTGACTACCGAAACCATTGTCTAATGTTATTTTTAATTTCCTTAAATGCGGTAAACATACAATTTTGATTTTGTAAGAATTGCTTTTTAAAATCTTTGTCTTCACATATCGTCAATGAAAGTGCAAAAGGTATTATGTCGTGTATATCTAATATATGGTACACCACTTTTGCATTTGGAGTGATAAGGCTTTTTAGAACAGCATTTTAATTAACAAGCTATAATAGAAATATAATAATTTTTTTAAATAAAATTTTGCGTTGTTTTCTTGAAATGTCACCTGTTTATTTAAAAGAAATCAAATAAATTTCTTTTTTATATAGTTTCTGTGCGTATGAGCATCCACAAATCCTAAACTGTTAGATTAAGTTTAGATAAACTTTCAGATCCTTTTTCTTTCTTTTTTTATTTCCTATGCCGAGTCAACATATTTAACCCTTTGCAGTCCGAAAAATAATTAGATGCAAAATTATTCACCTAATACAAAGATTTGTTTATTGCTATGAAAAATAAATAAATATAATTCTTTTAAGTCGAATTTCTTTGAAAAATTAATAAACATCTCTTAACCATTACGTAGGAGTTTTTAACAATTAAATTTGAAAAATAAATAAATAAAACGTCAAAATGATGCACAGTCTTGAATGTCGAGTCACACTTGACATCGGACCGCAAAGGGTTAAAGGCTATAAAACTTCAGCCAAATCGGCAGGAAGTGCCTTGAGATATTGCTTCGCCAAACTCTGTTAGTTAAAATAATTAAATCGCAGACCTGATCAACAGAAATCCTTTCAGTCACATATTTTCAAGTGAGTCTTCATACAGAATAACCTTAATCATCGACACAGATGCATTTCTAGGCAAAATAATATAATATATAAATTTTTCTCCCAAATAAATAAAGATTTTGTGCTGTTTATAAACATGTTTGATCAAAGTAAGTATTTATTATCGGTCTCGTACGGTATTTATTAACAAAGTAATAATTACTAGTTAAAGAGTAATTGATAAAGTATTTATTACTCGTTAAGAGTAATTGGTAAGGTATTAATTATTTGTTAAAAAGTAATTAATAAGGTATTAATTACTTGTAAAGTATTTATTGGATTAAGTTTAGTTTTGTAGGCTATTTTGATGCTATATAAGGGGCATTTTGAATATAACTTCTAAATTTTGGTCTTAACCAGATTATAAGAATAACGACACTAGACTCGAAACCCACATTTCTTCTTTCATATTAGCGGAAGGACAACTGATTTCGACAGATTTAATATAAACCAGATCTCTATACAGTGCATTTTAGATCGTTATACATTCATTCGTGGAATCGCGTTTTGTCTTTGCACTGAAGCCACAATAACATTTATGAAGAATTTGTAAAGCTGACTCTGGACAGATGAAAACAGTATTATTTTTACTCAGTTTTTTACACTTGCTCTAAATATTTAGTTAGAAGATTTTTCCTTTCCATCTTCCGGATTACTCAGAATTTTGAAATATAGATCTTATTCTTTTAGTTAAAAAAAATTTTTTTATATAAAGTAAAAGTGGCTTTCTATTCTGTTATTTTATTATAACTTTGGTTAAACAATTTTCTATCAATTGTATGAAGCTGCAATTTGTTGACTGATCTGTTATCATGTGTTGCAAATTTACTGCGTAATATCATACATAGAAAAGCATATGAAAACGAGGCATCAAATAACATAGCTCTGTTATTTGAAAATATTTGCAGACTGAAACACATTTCCTTTCACAATATTGAAAAATGCGAATCGGTGCAAAAATTATGCATCAGCGTAAATTGCCCTAGATTTTCGAAAAATAAATCATTACAACATTTTAAAAATATTCCTATCACATATCGCGAGTTTTCGAGAATATATTATAATACATGTTTGTGTTGAAATAGACGACATGATATATTTACAATTTTTTAAAACTATGCGAGTAACTTCAGAACATACAACATTACAAATTTAAAAACCATGCAACATTTTTATTGAGTTATTTAGAGTTATTTCCATGAATAAGGCAATTTCATAAAAATCATTGTTTGTGAACACTGATACATTGCTTGAGTGCATAATATTCAAAAAATTTTAAAATCATAAAAATCCAGAAAGATTGCGAAATCCCCCGAAATAAGCATTGAATTGGATCTAGGTTAAGTATTCATAAAATGTTTAATTTATTTTTGTTTAAAGTAGATTATTAAACACAAAAATCTAATCCGTGATTTACAGGCTAAATACCGAAATAGTATGTGCTTCGTATAAATTTATTTTCATGTTTTGCAAGCAATTAAATTGATTTATTATTACCTACCTTTGGTAATCAGCCTCATTTCGCATAACAATTTTTTGTCAAAATTCAATTTAATTGCTATATTAATATTTCACTTAAATATTTAATATAATATAATAAAATACTTAACCTGTTCTACTTCCAGTTGCTCTCGTTGAGATATAGAGTAAAAAGTTAATCATTTTTTTTCTATTTTCCTCGATTATTGCGTGAACTTTAATTTTTTAAAATCATATTTGAAATATTCTTTATATTGTATAAAGGAAATTAATTGCTGTTAGTATAATAAAAAGTTTCTGGATTTTTTGTATTACTGCTATTATAACAAATAAATAAATAAAATAAAATAAGTTTTTTTTAATGTAGCACAACAGTGTCCCTGAATTTTATCATTATATGACTGATGACTTAAATATAGCAAGAAATTGTAGTTCAAAAGGTTCTCTAAATTTTTCCCGATTACTGTTAACATAGAAAAAAATTTAGATCAAAAGTTTAACTGAATATTACCCAAATATGACTGATAAGAAAAACTAAAGCAAAAAAATTGTAGCTCAAAATTGACTCAGGATTTGATCTAGATATGATGGAAGTCTTTTTAAACCCTTCGTATGCAATGACGTGCCTGACACGCGCATCGAATTACTGAATTTGTAGTTTCCAGTCTGCAACTAAGCAACAAAATTAAGTATTTAAATACGCAAAAATCAGTTCAAAAAACTTTAATATTCCAAAGGCTCCATATATTATTACAAAAATCAAATTAACAATAAATGACCTAAATAGGATGTGTCATCTAATTAGAAAGTTAAATACATTCGTGTGTCAAGGAGTTAATATAGCAAAAAAGTTCAAAAGATTTTTTTTTGTATTTTGCTCAGGTATTATTGATAACTGTTAGCATAGCAAAAAGATTTTAGTCCAAAAGTATCCTTGAATTTTAACCAAATATGACTGATGACAGTATAGTAAAAAATTGTAACTCAAAAGTGTCTCGGAATTTTTTCTAAACATATTAAATTGATATTACCCAAATATGAAAATGTCTGTCATCCATAAGAGCAAATGCTTTAAATTAGTACTTAAGCATAAGTAAAATAGCGACATTTATCTATGAATTTGAATCGACTGCGAAACAAAATGCTAATGTAATTATTCAAACTAACAAAGAAGTTGTTTTCTTCCTTCGACTTTCTCATGTTTAACGCAATATGGAGCATTTCGTGCCTTACAAGATAATAAAGAAAACCAAGGATGTAATCCAGAAGATTTTCCTTCGACAGTTTAGGCTCAAAGTTTGACACAAAGCGAAAATTTTGGAGATAGAACCATCCACTAATTTTTTATCATGCTCACAAACACGCGAATGAACTTACATCCAAGTTCCAAATTTTAAACATTTTTTTTTCTTTTTTGTATTACTCGTACTCGCTTACACAAATTTACGAACTTTGTTGAAAAATAAAATATTGTTAAGGGTAATGATAATTTAGAAGACATATATTTGAGCTATGAGTAATGAGAATTTAAAATGAAATTAAAACAACATTGAGATAAAGTTCCGGGAAAAAATTGTTCAGTAATTTATATATCGTCAATTAGCCAAGTATATTTTTACCAAAATTGGTAATATTGAGGGTAAACGGTAAAATTAATTTAGAAGACAAATATTTGAGCCATGAATATTACGAATTTGAAATGCAATTAAAAGAACATTGAGAGAAAGTGTCGGAAAAAAATGGTTCAAGAATATATATAGCGTCGATTAGCAAAGCATATTTTTACCAAAATTGGTAATATTAGGTCCAGCACTCAAGTATGCTAAAGAGTCCAGAGAAACAAAAATCGTTCCGGATTTGTTAGAAATTCTAATTATTTGCTAAAGGTAGTCAAGAATTAAAATTATTCCGAAATTTTAACTATTACCCTCGGTTGCTCGGAATTTTAATTACAAGCAAATAGTTTATGTTGAAAAATATCAATTGAGTCATTTTTAACTATAAGATAAAAAATTTCCAACTTTTACTAGATATAAAATCTTCGAATGTCTTGGAATGCTGGCATGGATTTGTATGAAATGGGCCTCAATATCGCTTTTTTTTATGCATCAGTAAGTAATACATATAAAGAAGAAATATTTATAAATTTATTTTATCTTAAAGTTAGTTTCTTAAAAACTCTCCCTTCCAATAATTACTAAGATCACATTGGCTTAGTGGAGAGAACCTGCTTCGAAACTGGAATTCAACAGGATCGAAAACTGATTCTTCCAAAATTTATTTCTTGTATGGGAGTTCGGGTCAAATCGAATATGATATATAAGGGCACTTTATCAAGTGTCACCCTGGAAACTGATTAAAGCTCAAAATTACAAGGACCGTCTTTAAGTAGTTCGTATCTTTCTTCAAAACCGAATGTTACTGTAATTAAATTAAACTTCCTTCTGTCACAGTACCTAGAACAGGCTCATTCCAATAGGATGAATCAGATAGATGGAAAAAGTATCAAAAAACGTCCCTTTCTATACTTGCTTATAAAAATAGGATTTTTTTCATAGTTTCTGAATTTTTATACTCTAAACCAGTTTTTAGATTTTAACTGATAACAATTGCTCCTCTCCTTTCAATAGTCAATATACCACACTAAACCCACGTATTGAAAATTCTCAATTCGCTTAAAAATAAAACGCGTTAAGTACACACGCGTCGAGATACGCCTATTACTTTACTAAGAAAGATAAATAAATCGAGTCATTTTTTTTTCCATTTTTAAAACGATATTTGCAAATCTCATTTTACAATTCTCTTTCTCTTTCTAGACCATCTTCTGACTACCTTAACCTTTTTCTGCTTCTGACTGAAAGAACGGCTCTGTTTTATTCATGAATAAAAGGCAAATATTATTCGTTTTAACTCGGTTTGCATAGAAGGAAATTCCTCGGTCAGGATTTTATTTGATTCACTTATCATGATTTTTCAAGGCCATCAGACGGAAAAAGTACCAGTTTGTTCTCTATAATGGTGTGATTCAACTTCAGTTATTTTCAGTGAATCGAATATTTAATATATGATCATTGGAATGTACACCGGAAACATTTATTTTATCCTTTGCCTGATTTTGATAAGCATCCTATTATGCTTTTTATTGATGTTGAGCTTTGTTTTTTTAAACACTACGAGTTAGAGTAATCACACACACAAAAGAAATGATTCAAACGCTTTGAAGAATTTCTCCTATCGAAGTATCGCCGATTCCCTTCTATTATTATTATTATTTTATTACTAAAATTCATTCTCGTCGTCTTTTAGAGTTATTGTACTCACATAATCATGAACAGATAGATCGGCATACCGTCAACTCGAAGATGAATTTGGTGTGTAATTTAGCATAGATAAATTATTCTGGTGATAAAGATATAAGTGAAATTTCATTCAATTAGTCCATTGAATCCTTGAGCCATCATGTTTACATGCACACGACAAAAAGTTAAATAGATTTTCATCCAATGAAATTCGTACTAAGTGCGACAAAAATCCATAAATTAGGTGTAAAGAACTTACACCAGATTTCACCCTATCAGCCATTGAAGGATTTTGCTATTTTTGCGACGTCAATGTACGACGCTGTTCTTTCAATAACTGATCAACTTAGTTTCAAACATTTTTGACTTATTCAGTATGCTCATTATTTATTTTAAGTTAATTTGCTTATTTTAGTAACTCTTTGAATATATATATGTTTATCCATTTATTTTTAATACGTATAGAATGAAAAAAAAATGTAATTTTTGAAAAATTGATGATAATTTTTAATAAATAATTTCTTTTCTCACGAATTTTAATTATTATAAAGATATTATAACAGATAATAAGGAAATAATATCCAAACAAATATGTCTTTGAAAATTATAATTTTACTGAACTAAACAAATATAATATAGTATATCCAGTTAAATGAATAATTAATATTTCAAAATCTTATGATTAAATAATTAATCTGATTTCTTTATTTAATTATTAATATGGTAGTTCATTTAAACATGATTTATATAATTCAATGCAAATAAACGGTGTAGTCATAATATTCAATAAAATTTATGCATTTAGTAATCAGGCTATTAGCATCCTTTAATGAATCCCTCATCATAACGGTCCTAGTCAGTTGCCTAATTTAAAGTTCACTAATATTTCTAACTAAATAATCTTTTTTTATTTATCGTATTTATGAACAGACAGACACAAATACAAAATTGATTTTTTTTTCGTGATTAGAGATGAATGTAATATTTCTCAAACATATAAGTTGAATATTAGAATAATACATAAGTTTCTTTTTGCAGAGTTCGTATATGAGAAAGTAGAGGGGTATTTAAGTAAAAATATATTTCAAGCTGTGAAAATGTAAAAAGTGATCATTTAACAGGAAATCGCGTTTATATGTTTACATGTTTATGACATACATTGGAAAAATTCTTTACTAGAATTCGTCACAGAATTTCCTTAAAGACGCTTTCACAATTTCACTTCTAAATGTAAACATGGATTTTCCTTTCTATCAGCCTTAAGGACAGATAATATTAATCTTCTTGCAAAAGTGATCAATCTAGTTCTTGTAGAAGAAGGATTCCGATATTTATCACTAAAAAAATAAATACAGAAGTTTTACGACTTTCTGTAGAATTAACTAAAAAAAAAATTATTAAGGATTTGAGAATGAACTCAGGGGAAAGAATTTAAAAAAAAAATGGATTAAAGCAATTAAATTCCTTTTATTATATTTTAGGAAGAAGAAAAAACATGTCATTAGGATAGTTGCATTCTCTAACCATGAAACGGATATTTATCTAATATATCATAGATTTTGAAATCAGAAAATTTATAAATCCTTCGGCGTTTAAAACTGAAGCGCATTTTTGCTAATAATAACCTTTGTATGGAGCATCAAACTTTTATCTTCTTTTCTTTGAACAGAAACAGATTTAAGTTAATTTTTCTAGCAAATTCTCCAAGAAAACCACCTAACCCAATTTATTGAAGTAAGATATCTATCCGAACAAAAGCAGATACAATTTTCTTCGTAATTATTCCTTTTTATGCGAGACCAGGTTGAAAAGTCAGAACAACTGCAAAATTTTGATTACTTACCTATATTTTTGTATTTTAAAAACTAGCGACCAATGTATTTTGTTGATTCCCTCTTTGTAAAGCCTTTTATTTATTTATTTTGCTTAATTGAAGTAGATAATATTAACCTCGAATTTTTCCTTCGGTTTATTTGTAACAATATTTAGTTCCAAATGAAAGGAGAATATAAAGAGAATTCTTACAGAAAACTAAGTAGTTTTTCAGATTGATATTGAAAAATTTTAATTACCTGATCGTTTTTCTAGATAAACACACGCATTAAGCGTACAGAATATTCTTTATATGAACATACAAAATTTAGTTACATGATTATGTTCTTTATATAAACATACATATCCCTAATATCAATGAAAGTATAACGAAAAATAAAATAGTAAATCAATACATCTTTCAGATAGATAATAATCCAAAGAATATGGTTGGCTGAAATGATGAAATTTTAATTATCTGGTTGCTTCGCTATATGAACAGACGCAATAAACATGTAATAGGTTTTCTTTGTAAACATACAGGATGATTAATCTGGTTTTTTTCTCTATATGAACATCATGATTATTAAGATCAGTGAAAGTAAAACAAAAACGCATCTAGGAAGCCGGAATATTTTTCATATTGATATGGATTAAAAGCATGATATTCAACGGAATAGTTAACTTTTGGTTCCTGTTAAACGCGCAAAGATAACTGACACCAACTCCTCCGTTTCCGTATACATATCCGGTTTGAACTAATAAAGACAGCAATGGAATGAAGAAAAAAACATATTGCGTGATAAAAGCGTCACAAGAAAGTGTTTCAAATGGCTGCAGAAAGACAATATGATAAGACATACGCCCTAACACAACTAAAGGACTGAAATAACTCATGAAAGGTCATTGTATCCCCAAAGTATCAAAATCTAAATTGAATTATTCAATTATCAAGTCACAAACAGGAGAAAGATTCAAATGCTATTCAAATGGCTATTGAGACGGCAAAAATGCTAAAATTATTCCTTGATTTGACTAAATCACTGGATTAACTTTCCGTAATTTTTAGCAGGCATTTATTGACGAAAACTACATAAAATATATTTTCTTCAGTCACTTTTTTCAGAGCATTTTTTTTTCAGTTGGTAGTACACACTGATGTACTAAGAGTTATATTCAGCGTAAGTTTTTTTAACCTGGTTAACAATCTGCTGCATTCCTTGCAGCCAACTTACGAATAGCAAGGACAAAAACAAACATGCAAACGCAAATATGATATGGCAACCAATGACAATACTAGAATATTGTTGTACATTGAGCTGTGAAAAATAATCAATTAAATTTGTTTCAGTGGCCGATCAATTCATCTGCATATCTGCATTCAACCGTTAAAATAGGCATCACCAGTATATACTTATTTCTAACGGTTCAGATATTAGCTACTAGATGATGATTAGAATGGATAACATGTATATAAATACATTTAAAAAAAGCTTTATATTATTGTCTTGAAATATTCTTTAAAGAAATGAATGATTAAATTTAATTTTTTGAAATTTCTTAAAAAAATAATTCCTCTTTATGACCATTATTTTATTGCGAGTTCATCAATGAATGTGAAATGTTGAAAGAGGCTGCTAAAATGAGAGTTTGAAATTGATAATTTCGAATTTGTTGAATACCCGAAAGATTTTTGAAGCTGTATTTTTATCAGACAAAATATTCTATCATATTTTGTTTCCCTCTGAGTTTTTTCTAAAATAAGAAAAGCTTTTGACTTCTCATCCGAGCGTAAAATTACTTGCAATTTCAGTATTCATATCTTTATGCATCACAGATGACTGATGAACAAAAATTTGTTTCATAACGTTTCATTTTAAATTCTAAGCTTATATTAGCATTCGTGTAATTTCTAATGTCGCCAGAAATTATCATTTTGTCTTTTTTTAGATTTAAGAAAGTTTCCTTTGTCCTGTGTTATGCGCATTGCATAAAATTGTATGCATACATTTTGAATAGCTAATTCATAATTCATCACAGTAGGATATGCGTACTAGTCCTTGGCACTTAAGACGCAATAACTGCAAGTTTTTCTCATGTATTTTAGCTAAAAATACCTTTCTTACTCAACTGAAAGTACTTTTATTCTTTCAGAATAAAAATAGAACAATGAAAAGTAGGAAGAAAATATCTTGCTTTTCACTAAATTTATAACAATAATTATTTTAGCGCAACAAACCTATATTTGGCCTTAACTTATCTAATATATCTATCTCTGAGCAAGTAATTATTCAGTGGTTGCTCGTACATAGAAACCTTTAGCGTCTCTTGAAATTGATTTTTTAAGCATTCTTCAAGTGTGTTGCATTCTCGTATTTTTTAAATCTAATTTTTTTGCCGTTCCATTCTGGGAAAATAATACTGTTTGCTTACATTTTTATTCCAAGAATACAATTATCAATAAAAGAGAAAAAAGAAAAGCAATAAAAACATGGAAATGAAGCAGGGATGAATCAACAAGGAAGATGTACAGGTCTCTGATAATTGACCAAAAACTCCTGAAAGCCAACTGTACATATAAACGATTGATTGATGAATTGGGGCAGGAAAAGTAGCCCTTTCTCCCCTTGATTTGAGAGGTGCTAGAGCTGCAATTAGACCAGCTCCAGTTTGCAAAACAGCAAATTGATCCTTCTTTTTCTTTTTTTTTCAAGCCCATCTAAAATTCGCTTTAATACTTTCCATATTTTTTCATCTAATTTAGTTTATTTTTTCCTCCCTTGCTTTCCTTTCTCTCATTAGCCGTTTATGAAATTTGGTTTGATTACTACTGCCTGAATAGAAACACATTTGGTTTATGGGATATTCATTTTTTTTTGGAAAATATAATTCTTCCAAAAAAGTAGGTGGATAATTTTCTAAAATATTATCCGGATGAACATTTTTATAAAGATGTTTCAGTTGTTAGTAATTATTGCATATAAAAACGATGAATCGGATCGTTTATTGTACGCTTCATTAATAATTATTGTGAGATATTATTAACTATGACATACAAAAACGATCGGGGCAAATATTTATTGTACGCTTCATTAATAATTATTGTGAGATAATATTAACTATGACATACAAAAACGATCGGGGCAAATATTTACTGTACGCTTTATTTGATATTAACTTTTGGACAAGTATTATCGGATAGAAAAGGGGAGAACAGAAGTATGTATGTGTGTGTGTGGAGGGGCAGGTTGTGAGTGATAAATGACCTGAATTTTCATTTCACCCTCAACATAATTTTTTTGGTACAATTAAAGTGAATTTTTTTGAATATATTAGTTATTAATTTTTTTAAATGCGATTAACTTCATATCTGGCTTTGAAATTCGATATCTTTGGGTAATTATGCATAAAGTAGCTTTTTAAAAATTTCATTCTCTTCATAGATATTTGTCGCAGTACTGTCAATTTTCTGAGATGACGAGAAGCCATTGCAGTCGCTGTTATCATTAATTCCAGCATACAAACAGGAACAAGGAAAAGTCAATAATATATTTTAAAAATCCTGAGAATTCGATTCAATTGAAAAATAATGACTTAATATAATTATGATTGTAAATATGGGTATTATTGTTAACTTTAGAGCATCAAACGATTACTTATCCCGCAGTATCTTTGAAACTAAAAAGAGTTTATCTCTTGAATATCTCCTACAATAAATATATAATAGGCTTTATGCTTCATAGTGTAGTGGAAAAAAAAACCTAGTGAACATTTTGAACATCTTAATTTTATTTGAATAGAACCAAAATGTCACACAAATCTACTATTTTAGAGACAAAGCTCCATTTTTAACCTAAGCCCCAACTTAAATCTCAGTTACTTACATTATTACTCTACTGACATTATTATTATTATCATTAAGAATTTCCGAGTTCATATTTGCGAGAATTTACAAACCAACATACGATTCAAAATTTAATATGTACCTACAATTTTGTTGATAAAACAGCATGTTAAATTTCATCGACGTAGCTCTTTATATTTTCGAATTATCACACCACTACACAACGATGGGCATACATTAGATGGATTTCTTCGAAAATATGTCGTAACTACAAATTTAGTGTAATGCTCCATACTTAATTCAACCCATCTAGGGTGTTATAATTTTGATATTAGGGTTTACAGACACGCATTATTAAAAAATATATATTGTAATTGTGGCGTATAGTTCACATACTAAATATTATTTTTTTAGATTGTTTTTGAGTTAACGTGTTCATAATAGCACAAATAGGCAGATTACCAGAAAGGTAATTTTTTATAATTTGGTTGAAAATCTAATATAACTAATAAAATCTTTTATTTAAAATCATTTTTTTTTCCATTTTTGAAATATGTTCCCATATCCTCGGAATAATAACAGATAGATTTCTTACAAGCAGATTCTTACAAATTCAACAGAAATTTTTAATTTTGGTACAAAGACTCAAAATCAATTTCCATCCATTTATATTGTAACGTTTTTTAGTTATCTTGTTCACAGGTAGACTGAAATAATTCCAAAAGATGCTTTTTTAATTCATGGACACTATGGAATCTAAAATACAACGATAAAATAAAATCTCGAGGAAAATTTTTTGATAAACAAAATAATTTCCTAATCTTTTTGAAAGGAAGTAAAAAGAGTCTGAATACTTTTATTTGAAAAAAAAATTGAGGATGGAACAGAATAGAATATGTTAAGAATTTCAATTGATAGGACAAATGAAATTCTTAATATATGTTTCCCAGTACATCAAAAGCCCGTCCAGGACAACTTCTTAATAAGTTCTCAGCTATTAAAATATTCTGTTCTTTAGATGTAAGCATATTATATAATAAATTTGGAAACTCATTTTCAGCTTTTGATTTCCATAAATATGATACAAACCTTTAAAAAATATATATTCTAAGAATATAATGATAGTTTGCATTTGATAGTTGAATTTTATCAATTGTCTAGATATCCATGAATGGAAGGTCCCCAGTACGATTTCTGGCTTTTCTCTCCGCCAAAAATCATTCGGAGTAACACGTTAGATTTTGTTGCAGTTAATTCTATTAATGGAAATACAAAATTTATTCCCTTTTAAATAGAAATTAGACAAATTTCAGCTTACATTTCTTTCTACAACAGCACAAATGCTCTGAGAACAGGTTTTAAAATTTTAAACCGTTGTGAGATCGCAAGAATACTTTTGAAACTAAGCACCATTCTCCAAAATGTTATAATATATCAAATCGAGAATATATGATCTCGACCTATTTCAAATACTATGGCTTCATATGTATATTGAATCATCAAGCAGTGTATCATTAACTACTGCTGATCAAACGCTGCCACAAAGCTATTATGCAGTTTGTTATTAGAGCAAGGTTTGTCTTTTTCCATCAGTTTTGAAGAAATTCTTTGAGATGAAAGAATTATTACTGCAGAATATCCAATTAATTTTATTAAATCCATGTTCTAAGTAATTATATAACTTTAAATGTAAGAATATTTGTTTGTATTATTTAATGGAGTAGAAATCAGATTTGATCAGACTTTATATAAGGAAAGTGACTAATAAGATGAATGAATTGCACTTATAGTTAGATGTTTATATTCTGTAACCATAAACCATCGATTAAAAGTACCAAATATATTAGTTCTTTTCAGTGTCTTGATGTATATTAATCAAATCTTCATGTCAAATTATGTTTTCCAGTTCTGATACTTCAAACAGATTACATTCGGAATGATACGGTTCATTGCCGTATAGCCCTTCAAAATAGCCTTTGTACAGCTTCGAAAACTTTTACTGTCTCAGAGTTACTTCTGATGACAATTGACTTATTTAGGTTGTTTAAATTTAGGTGATGTTTGAAAGAAAATGTATTGAAAATATCCATGGAATTTTAACTATGGTTAACTGAAGAGAGCGATGCCTAAAAGCCACAAAATAGGAAGGATTTTCGAATCTCTAAATCTGATTTAGTGAGTTCTTGATCTTCACAAACGGTGTATTTTCGATGGAATCGGGTAATAAATCTGGATCCTCCGATTTCGAAGCTGAGACCTTGTCACTAGGTCACGAAAGTCCATTTCTGGTACAGAAAGGTGGTGATGATGACATATGTTTCTGTATTTTTTTTCAACGGATAATTCATTATACGCCCGATTTGGAAAAACTTTAGATTTCAAATTTGTTTGAGAATCGAACGACATTTTCAATGAACAAAATGAATTTCCTTTTACTGAATAGAATGAATGGGTATAAATAGAATGGGTAATTGTTCTAGATTGGAAATGAATTGACATGAATGTCGTTTAACAATCGAACGTAAAAATTGGTTTGCGTCATAAATATACAATTAAAATTTCAAAAAATCCTGCTAGAAAGGAAAATGGATAAGAAAAAAGAAATAATAAGAGTCTTGTGATTATAAGACCATGAGACTTGAACTGCGTTTAATCTTTTTTCTAATGAACTGTGTAAACAGAGGATAGTAATGCTTATATTATGCAGACTCTTGAAAAAGATCAATGAAGGAAGAAAATGGCTGTAAGTATTGCTATTAATTACAAGGAAACTGAATCAATTTGAACGCATAAAAGAAGAAAAACGGCTTTTTTTTCTTTACACAATGGTTAATAGAGAAATTCGATGAATTTTTTTTTCCCGTTTTCTGACGCACTTAAATTTTTCATCAATGTTTGACAGTCATATTTCCTGAAATGAATAGTTCTTCTAACAAACAATTTTATTTTACGTAAATAACCTTTGAACCCGAATTACAAGCCAGTTTATTATTATTATTTTTGAAAAGTTGTATTTTCAAGAACAGGCCTAAAACTGCAGTTGTATCTTAATTTAAAGAAGACTCAACGTTCCATTTAAAAACTTTATATAATATAGAAAATTTTTTACACTAGAAAAACTGAAAGAAAAAATATTAAACTTATCTAACCACATCATTGACTGTGGTAGTTCTGTTTTATAGAGATTTAATATAAAGAACACATTTCTGATTAATGTTTTCAGACTTTTGTAAAGATTGAAACATATTATTTGTAACATTTCTTTGAAACTAGTTTTCTTTGTATTGTTCCTAATATTGTTAACATCATTTTTTGTCTGTGTGCATGTGTGGTAAGGTTAGTTTTTGGTTTTAAATTACTCTTCACTTTATAATTTTCATTACACTGTCTATATCCCTTTCCACAACACTTTATGTTGTGCTATATAGAGTACAGAGCAATATGTTCATCAAAATGGAAAAAAATTAGACAATTCTATAATTTCTGTGATTAAGCAAAGGCCCGTGAGGTCAAGGCAATTAATAAGCTAGACTTTATTGAAACTTCGACAAATAAGTCTCAAAACCTAGCAAAAAATATAAAACCAAAAAATCTTTACTAAACAGAAGTTATCTTTCGTAATAAGAATAATAAGAAACGTATATTGATTCAAGTCAAGATTTTCAGAAAAATTCGTTTAATGTTAGTCTTTAAATTAGTCTTTAAATTCAATTAACAAAAATAAATTAATTATTGAACAATGAATAGGAAAACAATATCTAATATAAAAAGTTAATTAACTTTCTCTTGCACTATTTTTTCAGTGATTTGCGAATTTTTAATGAATGATTTTGGTGTTATTAGATTTATTAGACCTTACTACCGAAGTATTTTTAACTACAGCCATCTTCTTTTAAAATTACGTTTCATAAATTGAAGGAACTGTTAGGCCCTGCCAGAGTTTCTTTGTTATGAATAACGTAACTTCATCCAACAAGGATTAATAATAACAAAAAAAAAGTGCTGCTAAGAGTGCTTATATCAAGGCTACGACGCAGCTAAGTAAATTCGATTGAAATAGCACCTTACTCTTGGATATACTTAAGAATTTCCTCACATCCTCTTCTATTAGAATTCTGCTCGGTGTTAATTTATGCTAATGTGATATTGCCAATTAATTACTAAAACCACCACTCCTGTTGTAAAAAGAAGGACATTATACCATACCAAAGAATAAAGAATGCTCATTCTGATAAAAGATGGCATGTGCTGTTATGTTTGTCATTCGGCTGTGACGTCACACTAACAGACTCATTGTTTGTGAATTTTTTTTTAAATTCTTCTATGAATTTGGCCGTTTTCGTTTCCTCAATTTCTCTTCCTTATCATCGTTACAAATTTTCAAATTAAATATCTGTTCTATAAAAACTCGAGCCAAAGTTTTCAACCAAGCGTAAAAAATCAACGATTGAAAAAATATTTTATACAAATTTAAGATTATGTGACGTTTAAAATAAACCTTGAGTGAAATTAAAGTAACAAACAGGTAACGTTTACTAAATCTTATATCTTTTGTTTCTCTTTGCGAGAGGCTTTAATTTATATTATGTGTAGATTTTACATTTTTTTGAGGTTTTAACAATAACTCAAGATTTTCAGTGCAACTATTTATAAAGCATTTATTGAAAAGAAAATCCTGTTTTCTTAGGTTTGTAACAAGTTCTCCGAAATATGAGCTTTAAATTATATATTGATTAATATCTTTAAAAAATATTTCAAGCGTTTTACATTCAGTATTTAGTCTTATTTGAAATTTACTCCACATCATGAAATATGGGTATTTATTTCTTCAATATTTAGTAATTTTGAATAAATTTAATATTTCATTGTTCTTTTGAATTCATAAAATATTTATATATTTAGAATCTGTGTTTTCTAATTTAATCTTTTAAATACTGTGCCCATGCGTCAAACGAGCATCGAATTAACACTAAAGTCATATCATAAATAATTCAATTAATTCCTTCTAAAATCCCATCATTTAGTAGGATCAATCATCTACAATTCCATATAAAAATTACAAATGATCCACAAACGCTTCAAATATTCTATGGATTCTTACTTTGAATAAATATAGCAGCTTATTCTTGAAATGAAAGATAATTCAATTAGAAGACAAAAGAAAACAATTAAGGAATTTTTTAGATGATCGAATTTGTATCGAATCGAATAGGATAGACTTTAAATATAATCCTATAATATACAAATCTCTCTCCCTCTCTCATGCGCATTTAAAGAAAAAAAAGAAAGGAAGAAAAAATACTAAATTAAAAAATAGCACTTGAAACCAACATTTTTTTAAACCTTTTCTTTCCAAAAAATGAAGTAAATACGACTTATTTCACTGTTTCATTTTGTAACACTTATGTATAAAGCTCGTGAAGCATTTTTTTAAACTACTTAACTATTTATTTTCTTTACTATTTAATAAGATGACACCTTCTATTCTAGGAATATTTTCTTATTTTGTTTCAAATGGAAATCCATTGAATGCATGACTTATCTATGTATTAGAAGTCATTTTCATATTGAATTACAATCATTATGAATGGTTTATTTTTACCTTACAGCTATCAAAATTCAGTAAATCGATGCACGTATGGCATACGGGCAAAACTGATAATCGCCTAATATTTGGTATTAACCTTGAGATGGATATTCCAAGTATTATACTGTCTGCTTTGGTTCGCGATTTAAAATGTTTAGATATATTCTCCAGTTACAGCAAGAATTAGAGAAAAATCTTACAAAAAAAAAAATAAACTAATGAAAATGCTGTTACTGTGATTACTGCTTCGTAAACGTATTAATATTAGATACTGATGTTTTGATAAGTTTCCCATTTCCATTACGAAAAAGAATCGTCACATAACGTTTCATTATTTGTTTGAAGCTACTCTTTGTGAAAGTTCCGCAATATCAAACGTTTTTTTACTATGCCTTTAAGCAATCAGTTAAAATGTTGCAATGAATCATACGGATTTCCTTTCCTCTCGGAATGTTTTTTTTTAATCACGCTATCAATTTCTATCTTGAAATCAATATATATGATATTCATAGGATTCTAGATCTAATATTAAATTATCATGTTTTATACATTCGGAAGCAATAATGTATTTAAAATTAGCTTTATTATAAATATTTGTCTTTTTTATTGTTTTGAAAAGTATTATTGTTTACAATGGTAATCGTTTTAATAGCTAATAAATTTGGAGGAAAATGGTTTAGCAGGTTCAATTTTCTAAATATCTGAATACAATACAGTTACTAATTGATAAGGTAAGTGAATATTTTAAGATTTGGTTAAACAGATAAATTTTATGCTTCGAAGTATTGTAAGCTGGTTTTACAGTTTACCATTTGAAAGTTTATCATTCATAATTTGAATGATAGTAGGTTATGGTGTTTGGTTTTCAAGCATTGCAGACGTAATGTCACGGATGAATTATTTTTCTTCGAAAACAACAAAGGAAATTATCGAAAATAAAGAGATCCAGTATTCTAACACGTTTTTCCTATATTCTGCATTGGTAAAAATAGCTTTTAAATTTTTGATAAACGTAATGATTAAAGTGAAGCAAAACCTTTTTTCCTTATAGGTAATTCAACTTTGTCATCATGAAACAGATCAATATTCTCAGACGTGGTAGACATGAAGTTTATTGATTGCAATACTAAGATAGACATCCGATAACCAACTGAAAAGAAGTGTCTGCCTTTTTGAAACTGTAACACTATAAGGATATGTTGAGGACATAAAGTGATATAATTCTTTTTCTTATAACTAGGAATTAGGGAAAAGTGGGATTAAATGAAATTCTAATACTAAGGCTATACAGCTTGGAAATATGCAAACAGCTAAAAATTATTTTATACAAAATTCAGATGAACTCGGTGTTAATGAAAAACGGTGTTGAATATTTCATGATTCAGAAAGCTTATTTATAAACTGCATGTTTTTGTTATTTATATTACCAAGTTTAAATGCAAAAATATGTTTGTAAAAACATGATCATACAAGGTTAAAATGCATATGATAGATTGGAATGAAAATATTTTTTATAAGAAAATGTATTCTGTGAGATAAGCTAGTTTTCTCTCTATTTCATTAAATTTTTTACAAATTTGTTATAAAGTAAAAATTTTTTTTCTATCTTCCTATGAAATGTAATTCGTTTTCTGCTGAATCAAAGCAGTGGTGTAAGACGAACGTCAGAATATAATGTAAAAGGGGTTTTGCTATTTTGGAACCATGTTATTTAAAACCTTATTATAGAAAGTGGTCGTAATTTTAGAATTATTTTAAATTGAAATTGTATAATCAAAAGGCCTTGCTATTCTCATTTATTAGCCCATTCCATAATAATATTTTCTCAAAAATAAGAAAAGTGTCTTCAATCCTCCTATGACATTGTTCTGACAGTAAGCTCCTTATCCTATCAAGCAACAGGATATCAAAAAGTCGTGTTGCAAGTTGCCAATTATTGTTTTTGCCCTATCAGTTTGCTAAATTTTTTGTACAATGTTATTTTGTATTGGTAAAATTAAAATGCCACTTTTTTTCTTTAATGAGATATCCTAGAAAGTAAAGCTACATTTAACTTCCTCTAAGGTTATTTAATCCCCTCTGAGGGACGCTTTCTGTAGAATTGCTGCTATTTTAGCATCGTTTTCTGAGAAATTTGCCTTAATTTTTGCACATTCTTACATGGAAACCTTGTAATCACCAGGCTATGTTTTGAGAGAGTTAATAAGATAAATAGATGCATTTGTTTTTTCAAGTATTCTCATTTTTTTCCTCTCTAAAAACTAAAAATTAAAAACACTTACTGAGTCTAAGAATGGTAAAGATAATTCTCTTTTGGTGTACTTTCGATGTTCAGCATTCTTTTTAAAGGCTGATATACCATTCACAACTCCTGTGCGACGTCTTGCTGGGAGCTCTTTTTTAGACATGATTTCCAGTCTTTCTGTTTTCACTACTTGCTTCCACGATTGTCGAAATCTTGCTATTCTTCGTGATACTTCACTGAGACTGACTCTAAAATTAGTAACAAAAAAGATAAGAAGATAAAATTACTAAAAAGCAAAGAAAAAAAAGAAAGGAAATGAAAAAATTCAAAATTTATAACTAAATTGATATTACACCTCATCTTGAATAGATTTTTATCGAGATTTTTTTAATACATAGAAATTAATTTCTTGTTCACAAATAATAGAAAATCCACTACTGTTTACAAACATATCGCAAAGTGAAGAAAATTATTTTTAACGCTGATCTAGTAATTTACAGTGATAACATGTACCCGTTTTTTTTTCTTTATCAAAATATTTATCTTGTATCAGTAACCTAAAGAGATATGGCAATAACATTTACCTGTAATATCTTCAGCCGTCTTTTAACCATGTAGTGATAAGGTGCAAAGGAATAATATTCGGATTAGTCAGGATATTAAAATAAGGTGTAAATGAATAATATTCGGATTAGTCCGGGTATCAAAATACCTATTTTCAAATTATTAAACGAAAATACTATAAATGTTTCTTGAAATTTAATGCACAAGCAATTTATTTATCTTCAATTTTAGAAAGGGCGTTTCATATTAGAAGAAAGTATATTAAAAATGGGTAATCGGACCAGTAAAAGGTAATCGGTAATGCAAACTGGACTCCCAATTTTAAGTATAATTAAAGCAAAAATATTTTGGATTTCGAAATTTACATCTGAGTGTATTGTATGAACCCAAATATGCCATTTTATACAATATATCACTTTTCATCTTTTGTTTCTTTACATATGGAAAAACCAAGCAGCCTAGGATTTTGTTATTTTTGAACCAATATTTAATGTCTTTAATGCTACTTCATTTTTTATTTTAATTATTTATTTATTTTGCTTTGGCTTGCCCTACTTCCAACTTATGTGGACCACCAATGATTAGAATTACTTTCTAAGCTGATAGAAAAAATATTGCTCATAGTTCAATGATGGTCCCATTAATTTAAACATTCCAATGTATGCAACTGCTTTTGGTCCAATGTGAACAGATTTGAGAACAACCAAAAAATTGCCTTGCCTTTTAACTATATACTAAAATTATTTTAGCATTTCTAGCAAGGGAAATTTCAATCTGAAGATATAAGAATACATTTTGCTACATGCTTTAAAACAGCATATAGGCTATAAATATATTGTAATTTGATGCTTTTTTATTTATATCTGCAATCATGTAGTGCCTTTTATAAAACAAATCATTCCAAGAAACACACATTTATATCTTTGCAAAGTAAATTACCTATTTTATGGTTCAAATGTTTAACAGAATTGAGGTTGCGATATACCACTAATCAAGGGACGGTTGAAATTTTGTAAATGCTATTTACCAAGTAATCTATATTAGAAAATCGTGAAATGTATTATCCTTCGATACTTTTTGAAACATTTAAAGGCGTTACAGTAGTTTCATTCAAAGAAAAGTGTCTCATCTTAGTTCTCAAACAAATTCTACATATTAAAGTTTTCTAATCGTTTTTAAATCCTGTAAGATCAAACCTCGCAAATCTCTAAAACTGACGTGAAATCTCTGATATAAAGCCCTTAATATAGCTCAGAAATAATGCAATAATGAATGACAGAATAATAATAATGAAATGTTTTTAAATCAAAATTTTCGTCCTTTTAGAACTATGTTTTCAAATTTACATGAAAATACATCCTAGGAATCTTTTTTTGTTCAATACAACCACCTAATTTCCTGAAAACATTACTTACAAGTAGGCATAAATTACGGAGATAATTATCTTCTTTAGGAAGACAATTAATGAATCTATTTAATTATGAGGAAATTGAAATCATTATTGTTACCGAAAGAAACCATTTTACGAGGCTATTACACTTTGAGATACTAAGTAAACGATCTCATAAAACGTTATAAAGAAGACGTTAATCGTAACTATTTCTATAAATTTCACTTGAGATAAATCGTAAAATTAAACAGTATTTCTTGTTTTAGTTTTTCATTTTTGTCGTTTTATCTTCTGAGCTGTTTTCACCGGCAGTATATTTGTTGACCAGGCAATTTTAAAATTTGTTGATAAATATTTTGAAGTTACTACTCTAAATGTGCTCTCTTTTATTTAGATATTATTTTAACTCTTTTTTGTTTAGAGTAGCACGGTCAATTTCATGGCTCTTGCTCCATAAAAATTTAAATCCATATTAAAATGCTAGTTCATTGTAAATTTTCAATCTATTTTATTAAAGAAATGATATTGCAGATCACTACAGATGATTGTTATTTTATTCAAAAACCAGGTGAATTAAGTTTTTTTTCTCCTAATTTTAAATTTTCTTTTCCATTATTTTACTTTCTCTTTATTCAATGACTAAGCAATTTTAAAATTTGTTCATAAGACTTTAGAATTTATTTTCCTAATTGTGCTCTCTCTTACATTTATATGATTTAATCCTTTTATTTGCCAGCGTCTTGGAATAAGTTTAGCTCGTCTCCCCGTGATCTTGGCTTGCAGGGTTCGAAGGCCGGTTTGGGCATGGTTATTCTTCTGTATTCTATCAGTTAGAATACAGAATGTGCCCCCCCCCCTGTAAAAAGAGGCCGTGCAAGTGAATTTGGAGAGTGAATAGCAAAGTCGTACTCTTGACCCTTGTTGGCGCTACCTCAAACAAGAGATGCTCATTTTGGCTTAAAATCGCTGATGCATCAACAAATTTTGACCATGGAAGTGTCATTAGAAACAACAACATCATCCTTTCACTTTGTGCATCATAGCCAACTGGGGGCATAAATAGTATCCAATTTTCAGATTTTTTTATTACGAAATTCTTGTTGTAGTGCACTAAATATTGTCATCCAAAAACCCCTCGCCTAGGAATGCCACATCATCCAACGGTAAGAAATAATTTGAGATGTTTCCCTTTGTGTCTTCTCAGTTTCATGGTTCCTGTTCTTAATGTTTGACCAAATAAAATTTCTACATTTCGTAAGTTCGTAAATAAAGTAACAAGTAGTTCGTAAAGTAGTAAGCAAGTAGTCCATAAAGTCGTAATTTTAACATTTCGTAAGTAATAAAAAAATTCTACGAAAAATGAAAATTTTAAAAATATTTTATTAGCTTATTATGACATCATTAGCTCATCATTATTTTTATTAAAACTATTTTTCTGTTCGATTTTAAGATCCCTTTAAAAAAATTATGCTTACATTTTGATCATAAATTGTTTCAAATGATAACTATATTGTGCTAAAATAAAAGAAATTTTAATTTTAAATAAAAGAATTAATTAGTTGCAAGATAGTGTTCACTTCCTTGATTTATATATTGACTTCAAAATTATTTCGATATTACTTTATATGTATTCACAAAAGATGTCCATTCTTATAGTGGCCCAATAGCTAATTTCCTTTTAAACCAAGTTTATCATTTTAGATTACTTAACAGTATCATCAAGGGAGATAATTGCATTCATTTGCGAATCTTCCTTCTGTCAGCTTTTGAAATAGTTAAAAGTAGCCTAAAACAGTGATACTCAAATCTTCATTATTCATTAAGTTTTAATCATTGAAAGTTGATTTTTTTTGTTTAAATTATTGCTGCTTCCAGAACATTTTATTAAATATGAAAATCGAGTAAGAAAAATGGCTTGAATAATATTTGATGTTGTTTCTGCCAATAAATGTACTGGTAAAAAATGTACAAAATCTAAAATTTTATATCCTCCTGGTTCTACGTTCCTTGGACATCAATAAATTTTTGACGCACCAGCTTTTTAAACAAAACAAAAAATCCAAATTTCTGCGTTCCAAACTGATTGAATTCTAAAGCTTTAAATGCCACTATTTTAGTTTTTTTTTAAAAAAATATTTGAAAGGCTGAATAGAAGAGAACCAATAAAACGGCTTTCGTTTTCTCTAGGTGGATATTACTCAGTCTAAAATATTGAAATTTAAAGCTTCGTAATTTCGTCAGTTTTTGTAATAAAATTAAAGTTTTTTTTTGGTTTAAAATGTTAGTGTGTGTTTGTCAAAAGTGTATTGCTAAATATGTCAAATTGTAATAGTTTACATTTCGTAGTTCTTTTCAGAACCACGAAATGTTTCTTTTTGTATTGACTAAAGCAACATAAATTATAATTTTTAAACTATTCAAAGTATTTTTTCAATAAGAAGTACATGCCTATCTGTAACGGTTTAGAAAATGCCTTTTAGACATGGTTAAAATAGATACCTTATATATTGTTAGTAAAAAAAGATAAATCTTCAGAATATATATTCTAGTTTGATATATTTTAAATGTAAAATGAAAAGGCAATAACGAGTTAACCTTTAATAAGAAAAGCTATTTTCTTTGTTTAGCAGAAGAAATCATTTTAGTAAAAAAAAATAAAGGAAAAATATCTGATTTCGAAATAAGAAGATTTGTCGAACATAAAAGACATCAACGAGTAACATTTTAGGTCGTAATTGTATTTTATTAACGTAAAACATGTAATAACTACTGCTCAATAGCGGAACACTGATATTGCAAATATTTGGAGAAAAAAAAGCTATTTGAAAAAGAACAAGCATAGGAGATTACCTATCTCGATACAGCAAGTGAAATTTTTTTTAGATACTATAACTAATATAAATATTATAGAATTTCGTAACAAATGAAAGCAATTTAAGAAAATGAAAAGAAAAATGAAAGAATTTCTCCATTTGATATTTGCATTATTTTAATTTAAAATAAAAAGAAATTGCTTTCATTAAAAACTAAGGAAAATATTGAATTGAGTGTTCATAAAAAATATTTCCTAATATATGGTACCATTTAAATAAAAAAAATAAAATTGCTAAGCAAAATTTACTGCACTAAGTCAGTAGTTTTCCTTATACAATCTATTCGGATGTTCTAAATATTCAGGCGATAAGAAGATAATTTAAAAGATTATTGTTGAGAGAGATTGCAGAAAGTAGAAATCAGATCTTGGAATTACAGAAAAGCAGGCATATATTATACTAGCTACGTCACTAGCACAATGACCCACCTTTATTAGCGAAACAATTTCAAGACAGCCTACTTCTTTATTTCATCTACAACAAAAGTGCTAGGAATCATGAATACAACTGTAGTTGTTGATGCAATAATTAATATTCAACTGTTAATGCGTAGTTAAAAACTTATGTCGTAAACCTCCTATTTTAAATATTCTTGCATGTTTTCTTTATGACTTCATTATTATCAGTCGCAGATAAACACACAAGTACACGAATTGCTAATGTATGAGGGATAAATATATTTACTTTTATACAATAAATTTAAAATATAAGCGAATTTCATGAAGCTTATCAAGCTGTTTCATTGTTTCGAATCAGATCACGAAGTTTGAAAAATAAGCTAATGATTAACATTTAAAGACATGAGTTGGATTTGCAGCAGTTACTGTTTCGGTATCTAAAATGTTAAATGTAATTAACGATTAAGTGTTATTTATGAAGCCTTGTCTGAATAGGCTGCTTTTAGATGCATTTTTGCTTTTAATTTTGGCTGCAGTGGGTTTGATAGACCATAGATGGCAATATTGTATCTATACAAATGAGTAATGAATAAAAACTTTAATTAATTAATCTGTATGCAATTATGATGAATTAATTTAGTTGCAATTACGATTAATTAATTTGTGATAAATGAGTAATTTTAAACAGAAATATTAAGTTGTTCTTCTCAAGTTCTTTTTATAGTTAAATTACAGTTTGAGGAAATAATAATTAATATGCGTTAATTATATCTTTGTAGTTCTGCGGAAATAGCTTTTTAATGAAAAAAAATTCTAGCATTAAAAAAGTAATCAGCAAACAAGTATTAAGATTATTTTTAAAATTTTTAATCTTATCCAAACTAAAATATCACTTGGATTTATTTTGCAATAATTTTAAATTTTAATTGATATTAATATTATGTCTTCGTGGGTTTCCTTTTTAATAAGATCATCAACTATTGTAATAAAATAAATAAATTATATTCACTTCATTTATTTTCATTAAAAGACTGGCTCTAGTTTGTACACTTCATTGTTTTTGATTCACTTCATTGTTTTTGATTAAAAGACTTTCATAATTAACTTTTCTTTCTAATATACGAGCTAATATTATTAAAGAAGCGGCATTTTTAACTACTTAATTTTATCGAAATAAAAAGTGTGATTTATTTTCTATTATTTCATACTAAAATCATTCTTTGCGGATTATTTTTTAATAAATTATCGATTATCATAATATATTTGATAATTTTGTTTCTATCGCTTCTCATCTTTTAATTAACAATACATGGTAATCCAATAAAAGGTTTTATTATCCACATGCACAAAAAAATTTATTTTAAAAACATCAAATAACTATTGATGATTATTCCTTAATGAACTATATACAATTTTAAATTTATATGTACAAACTAGAGCCAATTCGTTTTCTGCTTATGTTTCTGAATTTGCAATAAGCAATAAATCATGGCATTCAAATACCGCAGTTTTATACGAATAATTTTTAATTTAAATTTATGCTCTCTGGCGTGAAAAACAATTCTCATTTTAAATAATTTAGTATAAATTAAACGTTTATTTTTTTAATTCCTTTCTTTAAGTATTTCTACTCT
This sequence comes from Argiope argentata, assembly GCA_026289955.1. Lineage (NCBI taxonomy): Eukaryota > Metazoa > Arthropoda > Arachnida > Araneae > Araneidae > Argiope > Argiope argentata. Next base: position 1,967,191 of record JAOUZG010022948.1, read on the forward strand.
TTTAACTACTGATGCTTTCACCATAACTTCCCATCTCGATTTACACCGGTCGTATTTAATGGGTCGAAGTTATATTGACCTACTGTGAGTGTGACTATTATTTTACTTCTGAAACGATATGCGAGTTGCTTGTTCGACACGTGACAACGCGAGGCAAAATAACGCTACGTTACGCATGTAGCACAAATAAACGGGCACACGTGCAATAGTGTCAACTTCAGAGTTGTGATCAGTTTTTAACTTCTTTTTCATGTTCCCATCACGTTTTGACTTCGTGCTCTGGGTCCGCTGTGGGAGAAACTTTAGAGTAACATCACGTGGCTTTGCAGTTGCCCAGGCGGGTCACTACATTTAAATAAAGAGGGGGCATGGAACAAGTGTGAAACGATTATTTTTTTTCTTTAATCATTTTTCAAGGTATGATAAAGGAGCTTCGGATTAAGGTCACAGTATGCAAATCTCTGTAAGTCCTTGAGATTTACTTATGAAAATAAGGTATAAATACAAATACATTTTTTTCTAGACTTTTCTTTCTTTCATTTTTTTTTTCATTTGTTATCATATCGGGCCTTATTAGCGAAAGTAGTTGGAGTGATATTTTAATGGTATCTAAAACAGTTTCTTTTACCCTTTAATCATCCTGCTCGGAGAGATGAGAGAGTCCCAGATTAAGGTCACCTATGCAAATCTCTTTAAAGTCCTTGAGCGTTGTTTTAGAGAGCAAGAGATAAATAAAAATATTTTTCTTTCGTTTCACTACCTTTAAAACTGACGATTATTATTTTTTAGATTATTGAGGGAAACAAATAAGATAGTATTTTGTAATGGCGAAAAGGTTTGAGAGAAAAGTTAATAGATTATTCTAAACACTACGCAAGAGTAAAACATTTTAACCAAAGCAAAATTGTGAAACATGCAATTCTTGAATTAAAAAACAACAACAACAATTAATTTAATTGTTCGTGCGTCAAAACTTTTAACAGCACTTACGGCAAGTTGCGCAGTTTCTTGAGTAAAATTTTAAATTGACGTCAGTTCAGACATTGATGTACTTATTTTATGATTCGGTTGGACAAGGATTACTTTGCTTTTAAATTTTGTTTGTAAGTTCTGACTGGTATTGGTTTTTTTTCTCCTTTTCATCTTATATGAGAGCAACATTTCAAATAAAACGCTGAGAGGTAATAAAAAAATCGAGAAAAAAAGGTTCTGTTATTTATATATTTCAGTATTCTCTTATGAAAATGAAAAAAGTAGCAATTTAAGCTTCTTTAAAGCATCTTTCTATTTAATATTATTTTGCACATTATAGCAGTTTGACTATACCCTTTAAAATTAGCCTTATTGCAATTTATCGCCTATTCATATTTCTCCCCATCAAATTTTAATATTTAAATTTTATTTATTTTTTTTTAGTTTGTTTTCAAGGATTATTTCGTTTCGATAGATGAAATAATATAATTAGCATCCGGTATTTGTAAGTTTCTCGGTTAGTACATTAAGCCTGAAATGTGATAATGACATATATATAAAGATTTGCGATCCATTCCATGTCTTTAATGATTGAAATTAATTAGTTAAACCTCTACCTTGTCAATTATATGCGCCGATTTTAAAAGAAAAACATTGTGAGCTTCTTTCCTCATCGTATAAGATTCTGCTTCTCTTCAAATGTACGTGATTCATTTATTTCCTTGTTTTTGTGTCATATTAATTGTCTTATTCTCAGATGATAAGAGTAAAAATTGTGGCATGATTTTCAAAATAAAAAAAAATAAAAAGAAAGAAAGAAAGAAAAAAAGAAAAGAAAAGAAAAGAAATTCTTAAATGATTAAGTAAAAAATGCACCAATTCCATTATATTGACATTCCACATTAAAGCCTAGAGATCGTCCTTGAAAATGTGAGGCGTCGAGTTCAAATCAATTAAGAGTAGGAGATTCCGGGTTCAAAGATTGCGGGCTATTATAGTAGTAATTTGGGGAAAATGGGAAGACGATTTTATGAGTTTTTGCTTTCCTAGTGGTGTCAGTGACATCCAGCACTTTTAGTCTTATCGACAGGAAGTGATTTAATGCATTTATAGTTCACGTTAAATTTTACATATCCTCGTCAGGACTTCAGATTATCAGCACTTTTATTTAACTTGACTTGTTTCATGTTTGTGAAGATGGAACTTTGAACCGATTTCTCACACACTCAATCATTCAATGAGCTAGAACAAAGGTTCCAAACATTTTTTTCTCATCTCCTATCCCGACATTAGTCATTTTCCTTTTTAGTACTCCCTACAGTTATATTTCCCCAATCAACTCATGCACCGAGAAATTGTTATATGAGAACACAGGGAAAATAAAATTCTGTAACTTTTTTTTTAAAAAAATCTTTATTTCTTTATGATTTGTGTTTTGAGCAACAACAGAGACACGTACCCATCCCTCACAAATGATTCACATACCACGAATTGGAAGTTTCTGAGCTGAAAACTTGAAATGTTTTATATTTATGCAATCATGATGATAATAACCTATTTTAAAATTTAGAAAAATTACTAAAATTAATCATTACTTTAGTAAATTTTTAATTTCGTATCATTGATTCCCTTGGTGTGAGAAACAATAGATAAACAAGATTAAAAATAGTCAATAATTAAGAAAAAAATTCTATTTAGTTGAATTATAAAAGCGTATTTTAAAAAATTTCTTTAATTAAATTCATTTTAAATATTCTTAATTCCGAAATGCAATTTTCTTCTCTTATCTCTATTTTGCCACTTTATGACAAATTTTATTTAGAGGATAAAAAAAGGACAATTAATAATTCATCAATAAGAATGTGAGATTATTTTATTGTTATTTCGAAAATTTCTAACATATTTTTATTTTGAGTAACTTGTATCAGATTTGCATTAAAAAAATAACAAAATATGAAGATAATGTAAAAATTTAAATATTGCAGGTTTTTACAACTTTTGAGACATTTGCATGTAATTCGTCATTTTTTTAGTATCAGTCTCGAGAATAAATGTTCTTAAATTCCATGGCGAATAATCGTTCGTTCTGAGTAAATATGTCTTATAGTATGAAATTAACTGAATTATTTATTGTACTTCAGTTTGGCAATAACAGACATTATTCTTTAAACATCTGTCCTTTACATGTTTTTTTATGTCTCTAATCTGCAACACAAAAGGGAACAAAAAATTATGCTTTAAAAATTGTTAAAAATTCCAGTAGCAGCATCTGCGTCAAGTACAAGTAAGATTACAAGAAGTGGTTAACTGCTTGCATTGTCAACTGCTTTTTCTTTCTCTTTTGTCAGGGAAAAGAAAAAAAAAATATCTGAAGGTCATTTTCCTGAACAGGGAAGACTTCGTAGCTGATGAGGCACGTTTTGAAGAGGAAACGTCATGCTTCGCAATTCAGCATAACGGATTATTTTAATCTAATCTTAGTAGAGCAGAGTGGTTTTTTTTTTCATTCAAAACTGTCCCTTACTTATTCAGGATTTTTTTTTTTTTGATAAAAGTTAAAATTATACTAATCTTGTTTTTGTTTTTTAAATTAAACTTATTTTAGCTTGATTTGTTTCCTGTTCGTAAAGATGAAATTCTACTATCGATTTTTCACTCACTTCTTGATCTGCCAGAAGTTTCAAATTATACACACATGTGAGTTCTGCACAACAATAACACTATTTTAATAATTTCAGAGTGAAGTTATCAGTTAATCGGCCCATTAAATTTAATTTTTTATACCAGTGGCGCCACCCGGTAGTCAGTTTAAGAAAAAATGTTTAAAAAGTCCCTATTATTTATAATAATAAATTATAAATTCAAAAGTTAAGTACAGAACAATTCAACTTAAAGTGTTTTTTTTTTTTTTTTGCTTAGTACCCAAAAAATTAGTGCGTTTTTATTCCATGTATATAAAAATGAAATTTTATTTCAGTTTGAAGTATATTATTACTATCAATACTGAAATCCATAACGCTTTAGAAACCGGGAAAGCATAAGAGACGCAACACGGGAGATAATATTAGCAAATATCCAGAAAAGTCCTCAAATTTTAAAAAAAGGAGAACAAATATTGAGTGAGAAACCCATGAATGTCTAATGATTAAAGGTTTCAAAGGAATAAGAAAATAGGAAAAGATAAATATATATATATATATATTCTCTTATTTCTACGAATTTCCCTTCTGATTGGTTCAGAATCATTTTTTTTGCGTGTAGTAAAAATGAAGGAAAATCCTTCTGACTTTTTAAAATTTAAAATCTAATTAAAATTTTTAAAATTAAAATTATTAGCCAAGTAGGAGGATATAAATAAATGCAAACTAACTCAGGGTTTCTAACTTAAATGCGATACACTTGTTCAATCCAGAACAAAAATTAGAAAAGTAAGGACCTCCCCTTCGCTTCGGTTTATTTAGGATATCTTATCACTTTATGTATAGCAAAGGGTAATTAGAAGTCATTTACACATATGAGAAAGAGAATTCATGTACACGTATCTTTTCTAATCAAACTTTTTTGAAAATGTAATATGACTCTGCTTGCAAGTCAAATGCACGATTATATAAGGTCTTAAGAAATATTCAGGGAGCTTTCTAAATCTCGAAAAAAACAACCGAATTTCAGTTCTCTTTGCCGGCGTATTAATATAGGGATAGCGCGTCTTCACCGTGCTCTGGGCCTCCTGGTTCGGGCATGTTGTTCTGCATTTTATTTGTGAAGTGTGTGAAAGGGACCCCTTGTGAAAAGGGGTTGTGCAAGTGAATGCGACGCACAAAATAGCTTAGTCGTGCCTTTAGCCCTAGTTAAAAACAACAACAACAAGAGACGCTCATTTGGTTTAACTCGCTGACAGATAACAGTCACATTGATCGTAAAGCGCCGTAAGTCACAGCAACAACAGCTTTCTTTCGACTGATTTGTGATCTCTGATAACTTAAGTTTTTTACTTTAATTCTTCATTAATCGCAGGCATTAATTGTATTTAAGATTAAGGTACGATTTTGTCACCAATCGTTGAAATGCAAGCCAAACCGACTTCTCGTATTGTTTGGGGTAAAAAAAAACTAAGTTTCGTTTGGAAAAAGTCAGTTTCCGATTTGTTGATTTGTGACTGCTATTTTGTGAATTTCGCCATTTGGCAAATTATCGAGTGTGAAAAAAACTGTTTGACTATGATACCATAGTGCGCATCGATTAGACAGTAATATCTAATAGATGCGCACAGCTTTCGAGAATGAAAAAACATTAAAAATACCTTAGTTTAAAAATTATTCTGATTTTAAAGCTATTATATATATATATATATATATATATATATATATATATATATATATATATATATATATATATATATCTTTTTGAAAGGAGTAGTTATAATTTAAAAACTAAATTTCTGAAGAATTCCGTTTAAAATTTGTGCATGTGTAGATTACATTCAAAATGCTTTAGGAATCCAAATCTTATTTCATAATTCTTCTGAAAATTATTTTATTCGGTAGTTAGGTTGATATTATCATTGATATCCCTAGAAAAATGATCAAACGTTCCAGTTTTCGACTGTGTGTTTGCTTTACACCCCACTCTACAGTATCTAAAGACACTATGATGTGTTTGCTTTACGCCCCACCCTATAGTATCTAAAGACATCAGGATGAAGTACAGAAAAATTTACTCATTTATTTAACATACACTTTTTCATTTTCACTTTCTTTATTAACATTCTGCAGTTGTTTTTTTTTCCTGAGCAAAGAAACCAGACATTTGCATTAATCACTAAGCATAGAGAATATATTAAAACTCAAATATAAATTTAAATCCATACATTTTATATCTTTTTAGAAAAAGCTATGTATTTTATAACTTTTTACTATCGTTCTGTAATTGATTACCATCATACTTTCATTTTTTAAAAATCAAATTTGAACGAAATCTATTTGCAACATTCTATAAAAAATACTTCCAGTCCATAGAAATATATTATTGATGCAGGTACGACTAAATTTGCTGCGTACAAAGCTTTCTATTTTAGAAAAAGTCAAAGAACAGACACTCAAAAAGCAAAAGTGTAATAAATAAATCTCAACGGTTTGAACTAATTTATGACAAAATGCACAACTGATTGCACTGAGTCGATTTAGTGATATGAGTCAGAGAACCATTGTGTGAACTGAACAATGCGAAGTGTCATTTGCTTCTTTATTCTAGGGAACAAAACGTCATCAAGGAAATAAAACAGACGCTCACCTCTAGCGTAATAAATGTATGCAGTAAAAAACCTGTAGAAGTTTTCAATCAAATGCTTTATTCATTTCCTCTTACTTGGTAAAAAAACTCAGAACATCAGGATAGTCAACAATGGAAAATTAACAAAAATAAACACTTGTTTTTACAAAATGTTTTACATAAAACTACTTCTCTGTGATCGTTAAAGCATAACTTTTGAAGGAAAAAAAGATAATAAATCTTAATTTATCTGTTTTTCATGTCTGTTTAAGAGGTTTAATCTGTCAATTATTTCTACTTCTGAATTTTTTCAGCTCGTAACTTGAAGAATTTTGAAGTTATTTACTTCATTTCTACTTGAATTGTATAAAAGCAAATTAAAAACACACAGAAAGTAAAGATGTAAAAGTAAAAATGAATAACTAAACATTTTTTTTTCTTTTAATGCTTTAAAAATAATTTCCTCCCGTTAAATCAAAACTTAAAAGATGAAAGAATAAATAATAAATCTTATTGCATTTGTTTTTTATGACTAGGAAATAATCACAAAAAAACTTACAAAATTGTTCATCCATATATTTAGTTCATTTCTTCTTAGTAGATGATGAAATCAAATAAAAAATACTCAGAAGGTAACAATACAAAGAGCCAGAAAAAATATTTTCTTATTAATATTAACTGTTTTTCATAAATACCTTTCTGTTATTGTTAAGGAATAATTTGAAATAAAAGTATATTTGACTTTTACTTGAATGGAATAAAATTAAATTAAGAGCAAGGAGGAAGTAAAGATGCAAAATCAAAATATGCAGAATAAGAAGAATAGATATCTATTTACATTAAATATTCTGTATAAAATTTATTATCTCCAAAGAGTGACTTGGAATTTAAATAGATAAAATATTAATATTGATGCAACGGTTCTTTATGGCTAACAGGTTTAATTTATCCAATATTTCTAGACTTAAATTTACATAGGATCTATTCTATAGCGCCATTCCCAATTTTTCTTCTTGTTGAAGAAATTTAATATATCCTTCCTGTCCTTGAAAGCGAAAATACATTTTCATAATTATGGCTTAGAAATTATTTTTATTGGGCTAGGAATGTTTAGTTTTCGAATAAGCAAAAATTCTTATCTTCTAGTGAATTTGCCACCATTTCGAATGATCTCAATTACAACACTTCTATTTCCTTCCTCACTTTTTCTTTATAATCAAACTTAATGTTGATACAAATTCATGAATGTAACATCTTTCAGCTCACGACCTAATGGAGTAAGGAAAACGTCATTTCTATTTTTTTCACTTGCAATCTTTTCTCTGTTTTAAAATCTGAAAGAATTCACTTTTATTAAAAAATACTTTTATGTAAGTAGACTTATATCATGTGTTTAAGGGTGGGATTTTGTCTTTTCTTTACATTTATGTATTATCAACTTTGAATTTATGTATTATGTACTTTGAATTTCTGTATATTTATGCGTTGTTGACAAAAATACATTATTATATTATTTTCAGAAATTAATCGTCAAATAATCATTAACTGAATTAAATTTTGATTCGATATTACCTGTGCCACCTGTTAATAAATTAGAGAAACAATAAAACTTTTGATTAAAGAGTAAAAAATAATTAATATAAAAGATTCTAAAGTTAAATAATAGAAGTTTGTTATTTTTTGACTAATTTTTTTTTAATCTAATTTAGATATCATTAAATTTTGGTTCCAAATATCATCGAAAGTGAGGTCATTAGAATTTTATTAGAAGCTGATTGAGAAAAACTGAGAAAATGTTGCAATTCTCATAAAACTATTTGTAGCAGTCCTTCAAGTATTTTGAGATATATAAACAAAATTGAATATTCATACAATATTGAATGTCGCTATAAAAGATTTATAACTCATAAAATTTATAAAATAACTACAACCAGAAAAAAACTCAATCATTTCTCATTCATATACAGAAATTAGGTGCCCGATTTCAGGTCGCTTGCTAGTGCTTAATTCGGCGATTCTATTTTAAAATAAACATTTATGTGAACCTCCGGATTAAGCATGATATTCAGGAAACTTGAATTAAAACTGAAGTTTCCTGCATTATCGTTTCAATGATATTTATTTACTCGATATGCTTGTGGTGTTCGAAATCATCATTTGCATCTCATTCCAATATCACTTTAAGCAAAACACAAAATAAAAAGAGAAAAAACTGTCATATTTGTTTTAAAAAATCTTTAATATATTTAGATACTCTTTGTAAATATTAAATATACTTAATAGGTTCCAGTTCAGTAATATTTATTTAAGAGAGGAAATTTTTATGTTAAAAAGTCTTTGTAATTCAGTTTTAAAATACCCTAATGAAAACACAAAAATTTAAAAGGCAAAATCCTTTCCTGCCTTAAAAAATATGCGTAATACTTTTAAATATCCTTTAAAAGCAAAATACACGATATTTTTTTTTGACGCCTCTTCTTTTAAAAACACATCTTTCAATGAAGGAAACCACGTGCCCTTCAATGTTTTTTCGAACGCTATGGTAACCTTTCCATGCGCGTTATTTGAGACGTGTTAATAACACGCAATCAATTGTGTCAGCAGATTTGGAGGTTACAAATACACACGCGTCTTATAGTATTTTTTTAAATTTACTTTGTCTGATTCACTTATTCAACTAACATTTTCATTTACAAACTATGTGAGGGTTATGGGGGAGAGATAAACCTTGAAGTTTTGAATCCTGGTAAAATGTTGAGGACGTCAAGTGAACTCGAACACGGCAATTTATCAACAATCAGACGCAGCAACTTCCTAAGATTCAAGCAATTAACTGCAGAATTGATAGTAGTTAAACCTTTCCTTCGTTCTATTAACCTTGAGACTAATTTTTCTAGTGAAATCTTTAGTTCTTTCATTCAGATTATTACTACATCACAGTAGTAATAGGTTTTACAATTCGAATGAGACTTCCAGCATAATATTCTGCTACTTTTAATAAATTAGAATTAGATTCTATAACAAAATATTTTGACTTTATTATCATTATTCAGTTGTTTCCTTCAATAATCATCGTCTATCATTCCAGAAGTCTGCATCCTTAACTAAATTGATCTCTGGTTTTTACAAATCTTGTAGGTGCCAAGGTTTTTACAAATCTTGGCACCTACCGTATTACGGTCATCTGTCGCTCACTTTATTCCCTTCGCATACAATGACGTCTCTTACACGCGCCCGAATTACTGAATTTTTAGTTTGAAGTCTACAACTAAGCAACTTCAATTCGAAAAGCTTTAATATCTCAAAAGCGCCATATATTTAAAAAAAAATCCAATTAACAATAAATGACCAAAATAGGATATATCATCCAATTAAAAAGTTGAATAAATTCTTATGTCAAGGGGTTAAGATTTATAGCACATAGAAATCACAAGTAATGGCTTCTACACGACGTGGATCTATAAGAATCCAATAAAATTTAATCAATTTTCATTTAATTTTATTTAAAAAATGTAATTAATTGCTACTTTAAAAGGTATTTGTTGGGAATAATTTGTTTAAGGCAATAATTTCAGCAGAAATTTTCTTAAATGCAGTCGACAATAAGAAAAAGATGATAGAAAGAGTTGTCAAAATTTTCGAGGCATAGTATGGGCTCGGGATTTGCAGGTCAAGAAGTCTTACTTTATGTCATCATAAAAAAAATTATTTAGTTATTTATTTTGAAGTAACGCTTCAAAAAATAAAAAGTATTCTTGCTTTAACCCTTTGCGGTCCGATGCCGAGTGTGACTCGACATTTAAGACTGTGCATCATTTTGACGTCTTATTTATTTATTTTTCAAATTTAATTGTTAAAAACGCCTACATAATGGTTAAGAGATGTAGATTATTTTTTCAGCGAAATTCCACTTACAAGAATTATATATATTTATTTTTCATAGCAATAAACAAATCTTTATATTAGGTGAATAATTTTGCATCTAATTATTTTTTGGACTGCAAAGGGTTGAATATCTGAATGTATGAAGCGCTGATAAAAAAAAGGTTAAAACAATTTCTTTCATTAAAATTTTTTGTCTGTTAATATGTATTAGAAACTATGTTAAGAATATGTTATGTATAGAAGATATGTGAACAACGAAAAAAACTTTTTTAAAAAATAGCCTTTAGGTGAAAATTATTGCCTAAAAATAAACACAGATATTGGCTCCTCTGACATGGCGTACTATATGTTTATTATCCCATTCACAAAACAGTAAATAAGACAGTTTACGCCACCATTCTGATGAGTCGAATGATTTCGATTTATCAGAATGATAGGGTTGGAAGTTATTTAAAAAGGATGGTGATTTTTTTTTACATTGCAGCATCAATGAATGCAAATACCGAAATAATGTATTACTTTTCATATTATGTATATAAAATAAGTAATTCTAACATGAAATTTTACTCAATTTCCTTAAAATAAAATCCAAACCGCCTTAGTATGATGCAACTGGAATGAATATTAGGTACGTTAACAATTTTTTTTTTTTTTTTACTTTTTAAATGGTAAAAAAAAATCAATCTTGGCGTTGGTGAATTTGTGCATTTTAGACCAACCTGATTCCGAAAAAAAAGAAGACATTTTTGGAATTATGTTTATAAGTATTATGACTTTAAAATAAAATAAGAAGAACTATTAAGAGCATCAAGAGGAAATTTGTTTGTCAGTTCTAAGTAAAATAAGAAGAACAATTAAAAGCATCAATAGGAAATTTGTTTGTAAATGTGGACAAGAGACCTCAAAAACTCAGCAAGCAAGATAGATAAAACGTTTCATTCTGGTAATGAAGACGTTTCATTACCAGATTACCAATTGATTTCATTACCAATTGTAAATATATATAAAAATTTTGGACTCAATCCATCAGTGGTTGACTGTATATCGGTTAGTTTATTTGTCGTATGTAAATGAGATTACTCAAACACTTAACGAGTTACATAAATAAAATTCGGTATGTGGCCCTGACATTATAATAGTAGATCTCAATCGAATTTTGGACACAGTTGCTCAAAAGATTGTGATATAGAATACATATCTGATCTTCTTTTCTATAATATGAAATTTATCTCAAAACGCGACATATCATGTAATCATAAAAAAAAACCTCGGGATTATCTCCCTAAAACTTTCTCGCATATTTTCTAATAAATTTGTCACGAGAGAACGCATTACATGGCACTGGCATACAATAGTTTTAACGAAATATTTTTTGGCTTTAATCTGGCATTTTTACTGGGTTTATCATGTGATACTTGGTATTGGGCGATTAACATCTGGCATGCAGTTAATAGTATCTAAAAATCAATACTATTAGTTTCACGCCATAATTTTAGATGCGTTTTTTAATATATTGAAACAAAAACTTGACATAAAGCTGCACTTGCAAATTCTCATACCAAATTTAACGTATTCATTGTCCTCGTGTTTTTAAATTATCGGGTTAACTTATTTCTGAAAGTACAGACCGACAGACAATCAACCAAGTTGGATTTGGATCAAAAGTTGACAGGTATCTGCTCTACAGATGTTAAATCTGTGTAACGAATCTTATCTATCCAGCTCATTTCGTTTTGTAGTTATCGTGTTATCTTATATTCGAGCAGCCGGACAGACAGACTTCCTTTGAACACATTTTATTCAAAATTTGATAAAGATCTAAAAATTTGAAGACCGTATACCACATTTTAGCCGTGTTGCTCAAATTGTCTTTGAGTAATTTTTATCACAGACAGATAGGCAGACGGATATTAGCATTACATTTAGAAATACACTTTCCAAAAATGTATTTTTCGTATTTAGAGAGGTCTAAAACGTGGAGATTCGTCAAAATTTCTAGTTTAAATTTTTTGAAGGAGATTACTATGTTTTCTATATAATACGTTATACAGAGAAAATAAAAATGGAGGGGAGAGCACACCTGCAGCTCTTAAGAAATATCGCAAAAGCTATAATTAGAAGACTATTTAATATTTATTTCAAAAGTTATATGTTACCCTGAATCAGTCAAACTAGTTAGGACCAGAAAGTGCACATCATGTAAGATTAAACACCTGGTTAAATATTTGCTGAATATCTCGCCAGATGTAAACTTTCGCTTCTCTTCACGTGAGTTTTCTCCCATCTTGAAGTTTTATCGCATGTTTAACCCAAACATTCACTTTTTCAAAGAGTAAACACATAACTGTGATGTCACAATTTCCAAGTTTAAATATCCGCGCTTTTCAGTATTCGGCACGATGCATAAATTATGAAAAATATACAAATGAAGTTAGATCAATCGTTTAATTGACATGTGAAACGATTTGACGTTAATCCTTTTACAATAATTATTGATTATCAAATAAAAATTTTTATGAGAGTTCTCGTTATTTTTTATTCATTCATTCTTCATTGAATTAATTGGAGATGTTGGTGTTTAAGGTGGTAAAAAAGGTTTTATATTCGATTTCCATTTGTGAATGACTCAACTCTGATATTTTTGTAGAGAAAATAGTTGATATAAACTACGTTGATCGGGATTAAAACCTTTTCATGTGTAATATTTTGAAAAGTACTTTAGTTAAAATTTTATAATATACAGAATCGTTTATCGGCTGAAATTTTTTTAAAATTAAAATTTAAAAAATCAGCTGAAACAAATGATTTTCAAAATCCCCTGAGAGCTGATTTTTCAACATGATTCTTCAATTTGTTGCCTAAATATCCCAAATTTTATCCACAATTGTAGATAATATCACCTATTTTGTTGACAGAAATATGAAAAAGATTTTAAAGAACATTTTGTGACAATTTCATCAATCTATTAATTTTTCATCAATAAAAACATGAAAATTAACCAAATTAATAGTTGTTGCTGAAAGAAATTATTACTCCTTTGCTTTTAATCTTTTTTTTTTCAATTTTGCTAATGCGTTCTGGAAACAGCTCATTATGTGCATTTTTTTCTTTCAGCGATAAAAAAAAATACTTAATTTGCTTTTAGCCTTCATCTGAATTTGAGTTATGAACTTATGCTTACTTTTAGGCATCGTTAAATCACTTCCTTTAAAGAGTAACAATATTATCTAAATATATGCATTAAAACAAAAAATAAGTTTCAAAAATAATGGGAGTCAAAGTCCTAAATTACCCTAGCAAAAAAAACGAATTAAATTTCTTGACTTCATCATTGTCTGCGTGCAATTTTTTTAAAAATTATAATAATTGCAGGAAAAATTGCACAGATACGGAATTTGTTCTGTTAAAAATGAAAAAGTTTGAATTTCCAGACGTTGTAAAAATACTTTTTCTGGGAAATATTTTTTCGAGGTATTGTGGAAAAAAGTCAAGTGTCAGTTAATATCTCACAGCATAAACTACTATTTTCAGACATGTTTTATTCGCTCGTAAAGGCTTTTCTTCTTTTTCTCTCAGTAATTGAATTATGCTTGCTTTTTAGCATCGTTAAATCTCTACTTTAGTATCAATGGAAAATGAATGTTGTGAAAGATATATATATATATATATATAATATAACCTAAAAGTGAAATTTAAAAAAACAGTGGTGGAATAGGGAAAAGTTTTGTTGTTGCCTTGCAAAGGAATATCTTCTTTCTTTTCAAAATAATCTCCTTTAAATTTTTTAACATAATAAAAGTTGAAGTAAAAAATGTACTTCTTAAAAACTGATACTGCTGAAAATCTAAAATTTTGAATTTTAATTTGGTATAAAAATATTCTGTCTGAAGTAATTACATCCGAAGTTACTGAGGGACAAAACGCATAATTTTGGTTAATTGAATATTTAACTACTCTTTTTTTTGAAAAGTTGTTGATTTAAATAAATATTTTTTCTGCTATCTGAATTAAAAATTTGAGATGCAATCTCTGTATTAAGATAAAGTATTTTCCCCTGTCGGTTAGGCTAGGAGTTATCAATGTCTAAAAGGAATAAAATAGTAATACTCGTAATTTATAGCTGCATTATATTTATCCATGATATCATACTGCATTGTTATTGTTTTTTTTTCATTATGGCTGACATCTTCCACTATTTCATTTAAAATGTTCGCGGACGTGAATGCTATAGTATTAATTATTACTGTTATGAGAACAGAAAAGAGCAGCATAACATTTATTTTTTTCCATTCAATTTAATACAAAAATAAATTTATCTCGAAAATGTTTACTGTTAGCAAACGTGTTAAACGATATCTCATTCATGCAATTACTCATTATCTAGTGAATGAAATCCGATATATATTTCAAACTTTTCAATAAATGCATCATCAGTGTTTTTTAAATATCCCTTTCTGTCAATCCGTTGTAATAAATCATGCTGACACATTTCTCTATATGTAAATTGTATGTCTCTTGCTCTAAAGTTTCCTTTTTTTAATCAAATCATTGTTGATCCATTCTATCTTCCATACGCCTATTAATAGCTCTTTTATGTTTTTTATCAGAAACTTAGATAAGCTGGATCTGCAAATGGAGTTTTTCCCATTTCTATTCTTATCTTACGCAATTTATCAATCAGATTTGCCTTGGTTTTTGCGTCTTCGGACCTATTAAAATAACCTTGTATTTTGATAAAGAATCGTCGCAATATTCAATTAAAAGAGCATCACCCAAAGTTCATCCTTAAAAAAGATGCGTAGTTGTAAGAAAAGATGCTTTAAGTCTGAATTTTTGACTAATCTAGAATAATACCTGTCTGCTAAATATAATCCAATTTTTGATCAAACATTTTATTGGTTCGTTTGAATTTATACGATAGCTACACAATATGAATTGTGCTTATATGTACAATATGCTATTTTCTGGCCGCAAAATTTAGTTTTGTAAAAGAATACAACAGATATATACAAAGAGAAAGATAAACTTCTCTAATTCCAGCACTATTAGTAATAAATTACTAAACATTTATTTTTTATTCGAACTTTTTTCTGGTCCTTTGAATTTCTTATCAATATTAAAATGGCTTCTACCAATTAAAGATTGAAAATTGCCACCTTTTTTTCATTATCTGTTAATTAGATACGGTCTATCTTGATCAGAAGTAAATAAATATTAAGGTCCTTATTTACTCAGTGACTATACTGCTGTAAAGTTTATTCAATGAAAAAAGCGATACAAAATATAAATATTTTTTAAAAACAAGAACACATTCAGAATGATGTATATTGTTTGTTAATTAAAATTATTTATTTTTTTATTAAACTAACACTCTTAAAATTATTGATTTTTTCATTATAGCTCGCATTACTTTATTAAAATAACTGATTGTCTATTTATTAAGCGCGTTATTTATTAATTTATTTATTAAAACTTTTAAATATTAAAATAAGTCCTTACTGATAATTTTAATTTAATAATTATCGTTTTTTCTGTTAGAGTATATCCTTTTCTGGATATACTTTTTTAGTTCGAGATTTTAAATGCATTGAAATTTTATAATATCTTTCTTAAATTAAAAATAATCAAATTAATTATTTATAAAATAATTGGCTGAAATAAAATGAGAAATACTATTAAAAGATAGAAATGCTATGAAGATGTTTAGTGTATTTCAAACTCAGAAGAAATAAAAAAAATAGTTATCTTTTAAAATTTTACTGATTTTGCTCAAAAATTTCACAATAGATTAAGAATTGTTCACATCTCACTTATTAAATAGTTTGATTGTTTTACTAATATATTATCATAACTTAACCTAAATATTAGATACGGGTTGTTATAATTATTCAACTTTAATCTAAACCTGTAATTTTATATTTACTTAATCATATAATTTTTCTTTTGGATGTGAGATTAGCTGCAACGAACAATCAGAATAAACATAAATAAAAATCAAAGTAAAACGCTGTGGGAAGGCAGAGTAGGATTACCCGTATATGTATTTTTTATACATAGTAACTTTAGTTAGTAGAGAGAAAAAGTTTTTAAAAAATTCTCAAAGAGCGCAGAAGGATTAAAAGAAATTTTTCATCAATCATCAAAACGCATGAGATCTTTAATGATCTAGAGAGTTAATATATAAAATCATTTTTCATCGCTAAATCAAACTAAATTTCAATTATTCAAATTAATATTGAAATTCCATAAAATAGGTAATACAGAAATGTTCAGATAAAACTAATACCCTTTCTTTTTCACCAAAGTTTTTAAAAAAATTCTTTTTTATAAGTTTAAAAAGGAACAAACGATTTAAAAAAACAGTTTTAGATCTAATTTTGAATACAAAAGCAATGACACGTTTCCCTTCTAGATGCATACTTTTTCACTGAAAACCTCCCTCATGATTTTTATAATTGAAAATATTTTTAGAAACGTTACCATATGTTTTAAATTATACGATTCCCTGAAATATATATACTAGAACAATATGTATAGACAATTTTCTATGCAAGCAGGAAATGAAAAGTTAGATATTGTCCTAAATAGACGAACCAATTATTTCGTTGAAAAATTTATTGAAGGCTTTAACAATTTTTTCAAAGTTGCAAAAAATAACTTTATTTTAGATTTAAATCCAAAAACAGGTTATCTTATCCAAACTGTATTCTCAATTGCTATTAATAACTTGTTTCAGTCCAAAAAACACTTTTAAAAGAATATATGTCCTAATCTTGTGTCAGATTATATTCTTTTTTTATTTTTTTCTATAAGTGAATCTAAAACTGGTATAGCATAAAATTTTATGCTTAGATATTGAATAAAATACGTAATAACTACATATTATGTAAATTATTCGCCCCAATTATTTAAAATGCAAATTATTACAGGTCAAATTATTAATAATAAATTCTTTTGTATGTAATCGTTACTTTAATGTAACGTTAAATGTAATCGTTACTTTTCGAAAAATATAAAGATTATATTCTGTTTTTGTTATTTCAGCTTAAATAGATAATTTTATTTAATATTAGAAGCAATGTTGTATTTAATTTGAGAAGCAATGGTGCGTCGTAATCAACCTTATCTCTATATCAACAAGCCTTTATGTCTGTGTGTGCATGTGAAGCTCGTGTAAAATTGAAAAAAAAATTAACCTATATAGAAACAAATCAAAGATAATAAGCAAAGAAATAAGTCAAAAATATTCATTACTTCCTTTTTCAGGACAATGTTATCTCTTTAGTGAACTGTGATGAAAGAAGAAATTTCTTGAAACGACACTTTCAAACAATATATTCTAGAATGATTGTAGTAAATAACTGATAAAATCTGTAAATTGCTGCACAAAATCATCATAAAAATTACATTTTTTATTCATTTTTAATTTTCAATTAAATAATATTCGATGAATCTTAGTACGTTTTTATATTAAGCCCAGACTAAGAAAAGAGCTTTCAATGTCATAGGAAAAATCTTAGATGCCCAAGGAAAACTTACACTTTTTAATAAGAAATCGCAAAATATTTCAGCATTTTATTCATGACGCGCTTAGAAAAGGAGGCATGTTTATCTTTGATATGTTTGATTTCGAGATTACAAAATCTCTTTGTTCTTTTAATAAATATGCTAGTCTACAGAATTATTTCGTTATTTTTATTTATTTAAAGCATCTGAAATTTAATCAGTGAAATTAACTAGTATTTCTAGTATAAATAGTATTTTCTAGTATTTAATAGCTAGAATTTTCTGAGTGAAACCCAAATCTGGGTTTTCGCAATGCTACTTAAGTCCTTATATTAAAAACAACAAAAATCTAGCTCCATGCTCTTGTCGAGGTTCGGCAATTATATGTTAAATTAATGGCTTAATAGTTCGCAAAAATTTCATTTCACCTTTTGATATGGGTTTATTTGTTTATTTCTGGGCATTTAACAGATGAAAGTTAATCTAATCTAACTAATAAGACAAAAAATACGAAAAAATGCTGAAATATAAAAAATACTGTTCTAAGAACACTAGAACAGCGTACAAATATGAAAATCAAACAATTTGTTGGTAAAACAAATCATATGAAACGAAACATACAACCAAATAAAGAACTTTTTAATCTATTATAATAAAAATGCAGCTCGAAATGCGTTGCTAAGCGCAAAACTGGAGAACGGCACGACCGATTCGGCTAATTTTTATTTTAATATTTTCGTTAAGACACGAGGATGGTTCTTATGAAGAGAAAAAATGAAAAAACTGCGTGGAAAATAGTTAAAACGACACTTTTCTCACTTTCCCGCCAAAAACCTTCATTTCCTTCCCCCACACCAACTGAGTGAGATAGCAGGAAGTAATAAATTATGATTTGTTTAGAAAGAAATACGCGAAGTCAGTTGGTTTTCAATCATAGATAACGGGATGTTTAAAAAAGAAAGAAAATAGTTGCTTTCATTATTAGTCGGTATGAATATTTAATCTATGCCTGCTCAAAATAAAGTCATAATAAAGTAATAAATAAAGAAAAAAAAAAGATCAACAGAGGACAAAAAGGGTTTGTGGAAAGAAAAGTAGTGAAGAAAAAAAGGATAGAAAAAAAAGGATGGGATTTTTTAATATTGCTATTGATTGTGTTGTGATATAAAGTTTTTTTGTTGTTCTTAAAAATAAAAATTCTTTTTTTTTATAAATGCGATATTAAGAGCTCTTAATGTGTTAATGTTATTTTTAAAAGGATTTATATATTAAACGATTCTTTTTTATTAATTTTTTTTGGTGTTTAGTCTGTATGGATATTTTATTTATTCCTGCTCAAAATAAAGTCTAGGCAGCGAAGAAAAAAAGAAAAGGAAAAAAGGGTTTGTAGGAAGAAAAGTTATAAAGAAAAAAAATATATATAGAAAGAAAAAAAAGGACTTGTAGAAAAAAAGGAAGAGAAAAAAAGAAAAGGGGGTGTGTGTCACTATTATTTCCTCTGAGCGCGGCATTCTCCAAGCTGTTTTTAAATTTTCGCATGTCTTGAAAACCAACTGTTGTTAGTGTAACTTTATTTGTTTAGTGTGTTTACATTTAGACCCATGCCATCTATAAGACGCGAGCGTAGCAATTTGGGCCGTAGAACTAGAAATGCTACAAACCAAGCTAATTTTTAATCTACTCGGACTGCACAGCAACTTGAAGAACGAAATGAAATTGAAAGGATTATAATATTAGAATCACGTGCAATGAGTCGTGTTCAAGTTACTTTCAATATTTCACGAGCGGCATTCAGCTACGATGTTTCAATTGACTACAGTTCCTACCAATGCGTTGCTATTGGATCTATGAACTTAGTTTGCTCACATTGTAAGGCATTGAAATACAAGAATGAAGCAAATGGATTGTGTTGCGCAAATGGCAAAGGGAAATTAGTGCCATTGGTTCGGCCACCAGAGCCATTGTACTCATTGGTTTCAGGAATTGGTACGAATTCCATACACTTCCTTACAAACATACAAAAATATAATAACTGTTTCCAAATGACTTCCTTTGGGGCAACAAATATATTTCGTGGCAATTTCATGCCAACTTTTAAGGTAACAAGACTTATTTTAATTTTTATCATGTCAGAACATGATTTGTTTTTGGGAGGAGGGTTTTGACGTCAATATAAATCCGTAGGCGAAAATTAATTTTTTTTAAAAAAAATAAACTTTTAATAACGTGTTGCCATTGCATTTATGAAAGCTGATAAAACTTATCATTTTGTTCATTTTTCTTTGATGTTGTTTCATTTTTTCATGTTTATATTGATTGTGTTCTGATAAAAAAATTATTTTATTGTTGTTGTTCTTAGGGATAAAAATTCTTTTTTATACATTAATGCGGCATTAAGAGCTCTTAATGTGTTTATTTTATTCTTGAAAGGATTTATGAAATCAACGATTCTTTTTATTTTCTAAATGCTGTGAAACACGTACGTACGTAATCAGGCTACGAAAGCCCAATAACTTGATACAGTACGAAGTCTGTCGGGGCAGCTAGTAAAGTAATAAATAAAGAAAAAAAAGAATACCAGAGGGCAAAAAGTGAAGAAAAAAAGAATACAAAAAAAGAAAAGAAAAGAAAGGTGTGTGTGTGTGTGTCAACATTATTTCCTCTTTGCGCGGCACTTTCCAAGCTGTTTTTAAACTTTCACACCTCTTGAAAACCAATTGTGTCTTTATTTGTTTAGTGTGTTGACATTTATGAAAATTTGAATCTCATTATTCTATAATAACGTAGAATTTATAGACCTTTCCCTTCACCATTTAAATAAAATATCAATTCCGGGACAATCATTGCTCGGATAGAAAGAGAAAAAAGAGTAGTACAGTGAACAGAATATCTGAAGAAAATAATACTATAATTGAATTATATGATTATCAAAATTTGTTTGGTTAAAAAATATTTTGGGGAAAAACCTGTTATGAGACACAGCTACATAAAATATTGTATGAAAATTTTAGCGAGCATTAATACTGGCGAACCGACTGGTCGCCAAAGGCGGCTAGTCTATTATAATAAAAACGGATCTGGAAATGCGTTGCTAAGCGCAAAACTAGAGAACGGCTCGACCGATTCGGCTAATTTTTTTTTAGTATTTTCATTAAGACAAGAGGATGGTTCTTATGAAGAGGAAAAATGAAAAAACTGCGTGGAAAATAGTTAAAACGACACTTTTCTTACTTTCCCGCCAAAAATCTTTATTTCCTTCCCCCACACCGAGTAAGATAGCAGGAAGTAATAAATTATGATTTGTTTAGAAAGAAATACGCGAAGTCAGTTGGTTTTCATTCATAGATAACGGGATGTTTAAAAAAGAAAGAAAATAGCTGCTTTTATTATTAGTCTGTATGAATATTTAATCTATCCCTGCTCAAAATAAAATTTGGGCAGGGAAGAAAAAAAAAGAATAACAAAGTGAAAATAGGGTTTGTAGAAACAAAATTAGTGAAGAAAAAAAGGATAGAAAAAAAAAAGAAGAAAAGGAAAGAAGGATGTGTGTGTTTCAATATTATTTCCTCTATGCGCGGCATTATCCAAGGTGTTTTTAAACTTTGAAAACCAATTGTGTCTTTATTGTTTAGTGTGTTTACATTTATGAAAATTTGAATCTCACTATTATTTAAAAACGTAGAATTTTAGATCTTTCTCTCCACCATTTAAGTAAAATATCAATTCCGGGACAATCATTGCTCGGATAGAAAGAGAAAGATGAATAGTACAATGAACAGAACATGATGATGATGAAAATAATACTAAATAATACTCTAATGATGAAAATAATACTAAATAATACTCTAAATGAATTATATGATTATAAAAATTTGTTTGGTTTAAAAATATTTTGATGAAAAACCTGTTATGAGACACAGCTAAATAAAATATTATATGAAAATTTTAGCGAGCATTAATACTGGCGAACCGACTGGTCGCCAAGGGCGACTAGTATTTTAATAAATTTAGTTTTAAATGTCAACATAATTGAAGGAAAAAAAACGAATCCCATTGGGACATAGAGTTCAAGTATAAATTCAGGCAGAAATTTCTAAAATATGAATTATGAAGCCAAAACGTAATAATTAAATAGTGATAATAGTTTTAATAGATAATTCTTAGGTGAATAGAATAAATAAAATACAAATCCTTTAAATCCAGTTTTTTCAATATGGTCACAAAAACATGCTAGCTGGGTGGATATGGTAAATGTTTGGAATATGGAAAAACAAATGTTTCTTTGAAAGGAGAAAAATGGATCGAGAATATCAGCATAATCAAAACTGAAGAGTTTTAGAATGAAGAAATAAACCCTGGATTTTGAGTTAAATATTTTAAACAATATCTGAGTGAAATCATTTCAAGAGAATTCATATAATATGATTTCCGCCGAAACATTAAAATGCTGCAATAATATTTGAAAAGGCAGCCTCAAGGATTACGGTATTTAATAAAGAATCAGATATTTCTAGACCTTGGAATATTTCAGCATTTTGTATTCACAAGAGTAAAATGATGGAATATTTCGATATCTAGGAGATTTAATGAATTTAAATATTGCGAGAACATTACGATCATGATCATCCATATTTTAAGCTTGAGAATAAATTTCGAAAACATTTGTGAGCATAATTAAGTGTGATTCTATTTCTACAGGTGCATAATGAAAGTTTAGTTTAGTTATTTAACATCCCAGCACTAAGGCTATCTACTCTATGAAAACTACAACTTTTTCTCTTAAATGAAGTCAGTTATCTAAGTTTGAATCAATAATCAAAACTTTATTATAAAAAATTTCATTCACAAAACGGAATTAGCCATTTATTTTCTGAAGCATAATTATCTTTGCAGTCCTCTCCTGTCATCTATTTCACTGCCCACAATTTTTCTTTTATAAAAAATATTTAAAACAGGACGTAAAGAATTTTACGTGAAAAATGCTACTTCTTATTCTTTGTTTCTTAACCGACATCGGTGATCTATCTCTGTTTAAATCGATAATCTAGACTGCAGTATAATATTTCATTCAAGAAACGGAATTAGCTTTTTTTTAAGGCCTAGGGATCCTTTTACTCAATTTTACTATTCCTAATTTTTTCCTTTAGCAAAAAGATATTAAATTCAGAGCATGATTGAGAGAATTTTAGATGAAAAGTTCTCCTTCCTTTTCTTTACCTCTTAACCAACATGACGATTTCCGTTTAAATTGGAAAATCAAGATTCTTCTATATATTATTTCATTCACGAAACGGAATTAGCCATTTTTTCTAAAGCATAGTTATCTTTGTAGTCAACAGTCCTTGAAAAATAATCTCCAATGATACGCAAATTGTTCAGTTGCTCCAGTATTTACTAGATTTCATTCAACAGTCTCCACAAACGTAAACACAATTCTATCTTAGTTCACTGTCCTTATGTTATTCCGGTTCTCACGGAAATGTAGTAGAAGAAAATCTAATAAGAAATTTTGATTTATGGTCACAGATGACTTTTTAAATTTTAATTTGCGAAGATTAACCAAATTTAATGAGTCATACTACATTGTTTGTCTGTCAAAGGGATACCGGAAGCTTTAATTCGACAGCATTTTATTAGAATTTGTTTCTCTCAGGTTACTTCAACTTCTTGTTAGTATCATGTTAAATCGTTATCTATGATTCGAATTCATTAGTTTGTTAGAAATTAAAACTAAAAATTGAAAATAAAATGCCATTCTTATAACTGAATTATTTTGTGAGCGTGTGAGTGAATTAAATATATCTGTAGCTTACATTCTCGTGACGATAAGTGAATAATTTTTTAAACACCTTGATTTTGATTTACTCTAGGGATTATTTTGAAATTTTAATGCTTAATTGTTGAATTAAAAATGCTTGTTTAATTGAAGTAATTATTTTAAACTTAATTAAAAATTAATTAGAGCTAGCCATTTAAATATTAGAATTGCTATAATTTATTAATTTGGAATTATTCATTAAAATTGTTATATGTTAAAAATTAATTCCTACTAATTTTAATTAAAAAAATTATAGATTCCAGCATCCATTTCGAATCAAATTCTATCTTATTCGATTTTCTTTAATAAATCGAGTTTTTATTGCGACCCTATCAGATTCATATTAATCAAATTAAATAAATAAACAATAAGGAATATATCGTGCTTATTAAGGATGATGTGAAATTTAGAATTGATTTGTGTAAGCCATAAGCGGATATGTAACTGAAGCACATTTTATGATTGGCTCTTGTTTTTAATTTGGAAACATATCCAATTATGAAAGTAAACGTAATTGCAATATGAGTATCCGCCAAGAGATTTGTTGCAGCATGCCAAGTGATAAAATTCTAGTCAAGAAAATTGAGGATCATGCCAGAAGGACCAATTTTAAAACTGTGTATTTAAGATAAAATGGCATTTTGTGGTGATAAGGAGTATAATTAGTTGTTAAATACTGATTTATCAATCATTACAAAATACAAGAATGAGATTCATTGATTCAGAAAAATAAGTATGATGCATTGCACAAAACAAAAGAATAATCCTGAATAATGTTAAGGCTTTTGTAAAAGTCATTCAATATGAAAAAATGTAGTATCTTTAATTTGCATTATATATAAATCTTTATCATCTCCATGCTTAATAATAATTTTTTTACAGATATGTGATTTTTATAATTTTTTGTGTAATTTTTAAAAAAAATATTTTGATAGATTTAGTTGGATATCACATAGAAAAAAAATCAATTGAAATCGAATAGGAAAATAACAAAAAATATGCATCGATAATTGCATTGCCTTCTTTAAACAGCATTTGATATTACAGATTTAAAAGCAAAAGCACGCTCTATTGAACACAGAAAGTTATTTCCTTAAGGGTCAATACTCAGCCTATTTCTTTTTTTCCTCAAAATTTCCTTGATAAATGATTTGTTAGACCGATGTGTTCATTTGTAACTATTTGATGTTAATTGAGAACAATTCTCGTTATTGCAAAAATATTTAATATATATATTAATTTATGAATAATTATAAATATTTTATAATTTATAATAAACATTTATTTGCTCTATCTTTTTAAAATAAGAGATTTAAAAACATAAGCAAACATTCAACTGAACTCAAAAAACTATTAGTTCATAGATCGAACATTAGACTCTTTTTACTTAATTTCCTTAAAAATGGATTTTCAATTAACATTCCAGTTTGCAACTACAAGAGGGTTATTGTAAACAGTCTTCTTGATATTATTAACCTCCTTTCTAATGAGTAGGATGGTAAGCTTATTTAAATTACGCCGTACATATCTGATTCTAGATTATTTTATGAAAAGAAAGAATTCCAGTTTTATTTACTTTTGTTTGCTTGAATATTTTGCTCAAACCATAAATCTCGATTTAAAGAAATTGCTTTGAATTACTAAAGCTATTTTTTGTAAAAAGTACGTAAAACCTGAATGTACAAAAAAGTTGTTTATCATTCATTTTAATATAACTCGACTAGCATCTTGTTTGTAAAAATGAAATTTCACAATCAATTTTTCATTTACTTCCTGCTGTGCTGGAGTTTTGAAATTTTGTAAACTTGTTTGCTTTGATGATAAAACTATGTGATTACTTTCAGATCTTAATTATTAATTGATCGATTAATTTAATTAAATTTTGATTCCCTATGATGGGCATCCTCAAGTTGTGGATTAGAGAAAATTTTAGATCAAAGATACATAATAATTATAATAATTAACTAGAAATTAAAAACTAAAAATTTGAAGTAATTGAATCAAGAAAAAATACCATTTTTTAAGAATATTCATAAAAAGTGTTTGAAAAGCTTTTTTTTATTCATTTTAAATTTTAGATGCATTTGTAGAAATTTTTCTTTTGGAGTATTTAATATATTCTTTCTCAATGGTTTTATTGATTATTTTAAACATCATTAAATAATCATTCATCATAGCATACAAGCAGTGAATGAAAATAAGCCTTAAAATTATTTTTAATATGTTATCAGATCTTTCACTTTTGATAATATCAAGTAAATTTATCTTAGAATGTTCTTCTATCCACTTAAGAGAAAAAATTAACCTTAATTATACATCTAGCTTCTAATGACCTTAGATAATTATTTTACGCAACAGTTTGATCTTGAAAAATATCTATGACTCAAACACGTGGAAAATGAAATTGCTACACAGCTTGTGCATATCTAAAGTTGAATATAAAATGATAAGAAAGCATCAAAAATAAATTTTTTATCAGTATGGAATATGGCCTTGAACTTTTTTACTTATCATCAAGGATTTTCATTTTGAATTGCAGACATGTGTGCGCAATATATTTAATCGATGGGGCTTAATGAATAGGCTTGCTAACAAAGCGTAAATTTTTCTCAAAAATATATGAGTATCATAATTGCAAACCAGTAAGACAATAGAAATAAAAATATAAACGTTAGTGTTGAAATGATAAGAATCGACTAAATCTTTTATAGATCATCGATTATCCCATCTGAGTGAGATTGTAATTACCTCGGATAGTCCAAATTGATGTTAACGGTGACTAAATTTTAAATCATAACTTGTTTTGTTTAGAAAAAATTTCCAAAATTGTTTAATTGAACTTTTAAGGTGGAAACCGCATTACTATTTATTAACTATTTAATAGATCATTTATTTGTTATCTAACATTTTACATGCATTTTTTAAATCATTTTATTAACTAGTTTAGATAAGAAGATTCGAGGATATTACTGATTTCTATCGTTTCTTTTACATTTTTCCAGTGATTATGCAAGAATGTTCTCAAAAGAATGTTTTTTTTTCTATACACAGCATCTTAGACATTCACAATCTCATTGTTTTCATGAAAGCATGGAATTTGTTCACAAGTCTATAAAAATGCTTAGGAACGGAATCAAGAATGTAACAAGAAATTTCTTTATTTATAGATGATCTACACCTTAAAAAGTCATTTTTAAAAAATTCGATAGTAAGGTAGTAGTAAGTAGCTTTTGGTGGTAAGATACTACATAGTAATAAGCAGCTTTTGGTAGTAAGATACTACATTTTTTCTTAGTAGATTTTCAAACACATTCTGCATTAAAAGGATTGCTTTATTGCGGAAGGATTTTTAAAGGATTGCTAGATTTGCTATATATTGTAACTCGGATATTTTTCAGCGTGCTTCTATAAGCATTTTTCAATCTTGTATGAAGTACAAGATTAATTAACTACGAATCGAATTAAAATTGTAAAAACCTTTCCTTAAAATAAAAATTGATGTTATAGAGCGAATGAATGTTATATGGAATATTATATTCTATAATGTATTTACATTGTTAGATGTGAATTTATTAGCCATTGTCTTGTAATTACCTCCGTTCTCCTTAATTCACTATATGATGATCTTGGATCATTGGCATGCTGCAAATAATCATACAAAATGAATACCATCTGAAAGTCTCATCCTCCGAAAACTTACGAATGAGGTACAAAAGATCAGCGGTTATACTTCCATTAAAATTTTAAAAACTATTTATATGTAGTCAGGAGACCGGAAGCTTACCAATTTAATATGGAAGTGTCATCCTCGTACTCGAGGTGCTTCTCCCTATTCCAGCACTATATCAAAAGGATCATTAAAAGATTAGGAAAATGGGGAAATGTTTTACTAATAAATATGCACACCAAATTTAACTTTACGAGGAAATATATGCTTAGAAAAGAAATCTTAAAAATTCTTGCATAAAATTTCAGTTACAATTTTATAAATCCCGATTTTTAAGCAAAAATGGAGACTTGTTATAAAAAGAAAAATTAAGATTAAATTGGAAATTTTACATTGCTCCGAAACTGCATGATCTTATGAGGATATACCAATAGCTTTGAAAAATATTTAATATAGAACAAATCAAAATTTAGAATTAATTAATAAAAAGTTAATAAAATTCAAAATATTGTATTACCATAGAAAGAAACTCTTCATGATAATAATTTGTCTTTCAGTCGAAAATGGATAGGTCTACGACAATTATCAAATTTATACTAAAAAAATCCCGCATAAATGTATTTTCAACCTAAAATGTAATGTTTTACAACTATGCTTTTTATAATTCTTTATTATTAATGGCATTCAAAGTCACGTTTATTTTTATCTACATGCTATTGAATTTTCTTTCGATAAGCTTTTAAAAAGTATATTAAATTCTTAATAATAAACTACTTGATAAACAAATAATTCACTAAAGAATTTAGCAATGATAAATTATCAAGAGCCCTTAAATTAAAAGTTTATATTATACACTTTGGACTTTATTTTATGAATATATGATGGAAGTCTCAATGAGTTTTTTTTGTTTAATTCCTTTTTTTTTATTTCCTTTTATCGAAAACTCGAATAATCGTTTCCCATTTTTAGGTCTCATCTTTCAAAAGCTGACTTTTGATCTCTGATAACCTTTAAACTTATAGCTTATAAATAAGGACAACGAAGATATAAACAATCATTGCAGAGGCAATAAGTGTTGCTTACATAATATGCACTAAAAAACTTCTTATTAAATGTTAGCCACTTAGATATGAATTCTGAAAGATTTTAAAAGTAAGAAAAATTCAGCAAGATAAAAGATTCTAACTATTTTATTGATCGAATATTAATAATTTTAAAATTTAGTTATCTTACCATCAATGATCTGAGTAGGACTTAGACCCCATTTAAACTGGACCCTTCATAATCTCTAATTTTAAAGTTATAAATAAGAATAACTAAGATGTAAGTAATCAGAATGGAAGTAATAAGCGATACATGCATAATATGTATTAAAAAGCACATTAAATTCTTTCCTTATACTATAAATGCTAAAAGATTTTAAAAAGCAAAAAAAAAAAAAGTAAGAGGAACAATTTCTACACATTCTTCTGATCGAGCATTTTTAAACTAATGAATATTACGGTAAGAACTTACCATATTTCATCCGCAGAACTATAAAACATAGCAACTTTATTTAAGTTAAAAGATTTAATTGACTGAAGAAATTCCTACATGTGATATAACAGGAATCCGCACAGATCTCTTTATATCATCTTATAAATGAATTATTTCTGTCAACTGCAGGCACATTAGAATAAGCTGAAAATGGCTTAGTCTGCAAAAAGTATGTGGCAATTATTATGACAATGAATGAAGGATCGATGAGTTAATCATATCTCATTTAATGATCCATTAAATATGAAAACATAAAGGAAAGTAGTACGTTGCAAAAAATGACAAATTTTATAAATTTCATATAATTATCAGAGGATTTGTAAACAAATTCAAATTAAAATCAAGAAAAAGTGTAATTGTTAAAACCACGCTACAATGTTTCTTATTGCTCCCAGCATTTAAATGTTTTTAATCATGTGACATTTAATATTCAAGTTTTTATAAGGAAATAAGCTTCATCAAATATCCTGAAGGAAGAATCCAAAAAGCTGCCAATTAATTGATTTCTAATGCTCAAGGATATAATATTAAGTTATAAAATGTTTGTAAAGAAAGGAAGACACTCTGTAAAATTTAAGAGAAAAAAATCAAGGAAAAAGCATTGAATTTAAAGAAAGATTGTAATCCATTTAAACAGGATAGTTTAGAAAGCGTTTGAAAAGTTCTTATGTTTTCAGAATCCAAATATCTTTAAAACTAAAGTACTTCATAAAGTGGAACCGATTGCAGAGAATGACTCTTTTTAAATTAATAAAACTGCTGACCCAGCTATTAGTAACTCAATAAGCAGAGAATACTTGACTTTAAAAAGAGCTTAGTTGAAAATTCGTGTGTCCTGCGATTTAATATCTCTTTCATTTATTTAATAAGGTCGTGAAAAAATCCTCTTCTTTCTCTCTTTCTCTGTCGGTGCATTCATTGCTTAAGAATGGCTTGAGTCGTTGTGAAGGAGAATGAATGAAGCAGAATATAAACTACATTTTCTTTATAAAAACGCTAACAAACAAGTTTTATGGGAAAAAATGTTTAAAGCTTTAGGTGTTTTTTTTTAAAACTGAAAGCGGATTTTTGACTTGTGAAACCGAAGGAAATGTTTTGCTCCTGTATTGATTCTTTCATCTTCCAACAAATTTATTTATATTGAAATAGACAGAAGCAAATTGTGGGAAACTTAATACAATAATAAAAATGTTTCTTGAAAAGCTAATTTTTTTTAGTTAGGGAGTATATAACGTTTCAGATATATGTTTAGCACTTACATTGTTTTTATTAGATCATGATCTATGAATAATTTCTTTCGGCTCAATGATATATATTTTTTATTTTAACATATTTTCAGGCTTTGTTCATATTGGATAAGTCGGGAATTTTTACATTGTATTTCCATATATACATAATATATATATTATTTATCTATATATTTGTGTCATAGAAGAATGCATAAAATATCAAATAAGATAAAAAGATAGTTCTGGAAACGATAAGATCGATAGTAACATTTACAGTAAATATTCTAGTTTGTACGTCGCATTTATAATAATAGTTACAGTAAATACTATTTTATTTTATGCTTCGTATTTTGAAATACAAAAAAGATAAACAGGAATATGGATGCAATTATAACTTTGGGAAATGCTGTCTTTATCCTTAAAGATAAAATTTCTCATACTTGTTAAATTAAGCTCATTGAGCAAATAAAATAAAAAGTTATTCTAAAATTGTAAAGAACAATAATGTTACTAATCAAAATATAATAAAAATGTAAAATATGTATAACATTTGAAAGATTAAGTAAAACATCAAATGAAAGAAAACGTAATATTATCAAAATCAATGACATTGATATCAAAATGAAAATGAAAGGAAACACAAAATACTGAAAACTGGAGAGAAGCAAATCAAGGGCCAAGTTCAGATATGTTTTTTTAGTTATGGGATGGAAAAAAAGCGATACAAAATTTGGAAATAGAGTTATCAAATAAAGACAGAAATGAAAGTTAATGCTAAAAATATCATAATGGATAAATTTAATTTCAAAATATGAAACATCATAACACCAAATGTTTGGATGATTTAGAAAATTTAATACTTTTAACGTTAAATGACTATTTCAAAGTGAAATAGTTATGCTTATTTCTTAAAGTGAATCAACATTTATTTTATTCATGCGTAGTTATCTTTTCATAATTTAATTTTATGTGAGTGATGTGTTATAAGCCTGTTCTAATCCGGAAGTACTCTTTAATGTTTTCACATTCTTTTAAATTTTGCCAGTATCATTATCTATTTCGTCATTGATAATATTATACTATAAATATAGCTTAAAATCAAATTCTAAAAATTGAATTTAACTTATTAGTTAATTGAATTATCAAAATTATTAAAGGATAAAGATGACAATGGTAAGACAATATAAGTCGCCTAACAAAAGCATGAAAATATAATTATTGGAAATCAACCAAATTACTATAAAGAATTCTTGAAAATTAATGTAGCAAACAGAATTTTTACTAGAGATATTAATACAACAAGATAATGATTTCAGGAAATTGAAGGGCCATTATCATGGGAAAAATACATTCTTCAATAAATTATTTATAAGCGGAGTAAAAAGTGACAAGATAAATAATCATATACGTAGATTAACATTATTTCGAAAATCTTAATTGCATGATAATAAAGCATTTTGCTATTTTAGTAGAACATATCACTCTGATTTAATCAGAGAAATAATGATAAAGCATTTTCCTGTATCACAAAAAAATCTGCATTTGCTGCCCTTGTAGATAATTATAATGTATTTAAAAGTTGCATAAATAATGTAACAAATTGTTGCAGTAAGCATAAATTTTCTAAAGTCAATCTTTAAATTCGTTTTCTTTTTCTTTCTTTTCTTTTCAAGCAAAATATTGAATTCCAAAATACAGCTTTCTCTTATGCAAAATTACTTTTCTAATTGAATTTTGAATTTTCCGATGATTAATCGAAAAATAAGAAGGAATATTTGCATTTCAAATGTATTGTAAATCTAATTGAATGATGAAATATTTTTCGCATTGGTGACGCAGTTGTAAGTGATTACATGATTAATATATATAACATTTTTATATTATTTTTAATTCATTTTTGCTTTATGTTTATAAATATGGAATTTTGAAATCGATTTTTTACTCCTTGCGAATTGCTCTGATGCTTTGAATTTTTGTACGCTGTTGTATTGTTGAATGATGTTAAATTGCTTTAATAATTTTACAATGATCAGTTAAGTAATTAATTACATTTTAATTAAAATAAATTACTCCACCATCTCCATGGTAGCATATTTCAGAAAAAGTCAATTTCAAGATATTTATTAATTATCAATTAAAGACTTAAAAGCCAAAACTAATCAAAATTAAACAAATTGCTTTATATTATGACAATAAGTGTTTGTTAAATATATCACGGTTAAATTAATTTAGTTTCAAAACTTTTTACTATAATAGAAAATAATATTCCTTGAAAAGTTTTAAAGTATTATTTAATTAGCCTTTATTCGTAAGGATAAAGCATTTCACGGAAAGTAGAAAAAAAAAGGGGGGGTGTTTCATTTTTCAGTGATAGTTTTTTTTTTTTCATTTATCAGGGATGGATTCTTTTTATATTAATGAGAGAATAATATTCAACGAATAAGCAGTTACAAAAGAATTCTATTTGTTGTTGAAAGCGTGTTTATTCTATTAATACATATTTTACTAATATTATATCCCAAGAACTACAGGATATATAATTGCACAGTAGAATAACTTAAAAGCAAAAAAAAAGTTATTTTCTTCATAATCTTCATAATTACATAAACAATTATCTTTAAAACCCATATTTAATTGCATTCATAATTTAAAGTTATCCATAACAAAAGATTAACTTATTAAATTTAAGGGGAAGACGCTCTTTAATTATAAATAGGTATATGCACGGCTATTTGCACCTTATCGTAATTGTTACATGAAAATATCTCAAGTTAAAACAGCTGAAATATTTTATTGATGTGAGACACTTGTATATGTTAGCTGCTCTCAAATCAAATTGTCATATACAATATGTGATTGTATTGTATGCCTCATATCACCAAAGGTTCCAATTGTTGCATCAAAATGTTGCATGTTTTTATTCTGTATAATTACTGATATTCGATATTTTGAAGTTATGGCTACAATATTCTAAATCAGAAGAAATGAGAGGAAATATATAATCGAAAGAATCATTTTAATTCGTTGCTAAATTGAGAAATAATAAAAAATATTAGAAAAATTTAATGCGAATAAAACGAGTTATTTATTTTGTTGGTTATCGATTGTTTCGAATAATAGAAGCAGTTTCCTTCCCCTCAATTGACAATTGTTAACTTCAAGTGAAGAATATTGCGAAAGAGAATTCAATATCCTTCTTTTCAGGAAAAAATATGCTTTTTTTCATTCTAAAACACTCAAAGATAACGGAGTACATGAGCACTCACTAATCTGATTATTTACCATTTAAATTTTTATTATTATTATAGAAACAGCACTTATCTTATCACTCAGTTATTTCATTTTTAAATTTATATATTTCTTTTTATAAAATTAGGAATATTTTATAACGTGCTTCACAAAAAAAAACTTTAAAACAATTTGAAATGGAATTAACAGCTAATGTATTATTTAAATGATTAATGTGATACTTATGCTCTCACTAAACAGATCATTCATCTTATTTAAAAAAAATATTAAAAGCCACATTCATCTTTTGAGTCATTTTCTTCATCTCTGTTTACATGTATTTCTTTTATGTAAAGTTAGTAGTAATTTATTATGTACACCACAAAAAATAATTTAGAACGGATAGAAGCTGGAAAACTAATAACAGCTGATGTTTTATTTATCTAGTTGCTCATTTTTATAAACAATATGATTAATTAATGATCAGGTAAATATAACAATGGAATTTTATAAAAGAAATCATTTAATAGGTTTGATATTTGAGTGAATTATATTGAGATATTCATGTTTTCACTTTTTTGCATGCATATATAAATATAATGAACAAAACATGAAAAAACTCATTTAAATAAGTCTGCTTATAAATTTCTTGATTATTTGAACACTTTATGCATGATAATAATTATTTTATAAACATAAAGTAATTAAATAAACTGAAAATACGAGAATGATCGAATAATAATCTAATTGAATGAGAGAAAAAAAAGAAAATAAAAGTACTTTATAAACTATAATAAAGCTACACAAAAATTTTAAATACCTTTTAGCAACAATTAAGTGATTGGCAACCAAAGGGATTTAGTTTATTATGCAATAATGTAACTTTGTTTGAACTGTTTCTAACACAGTGATCTGCATCATTTGTATAAATTGTTCTAAAAATATTTTTTTTAAATATTCATTGTACATTTTTATGATTATTTTTGGAGATTTATTTAGTGACTAAATTCAGATAAAGGGCATTAGAATGATCAAATGATCAATTAGGTTGGACAAGAGTATCGAAAAAGAAATAAAAAATCACCTTAAAAATTCTAAAGCTATTTTAGGGTTTAATTAAATAAAATCTAAGCATAGGAAATTTTCCGAGAAGAAACTCTAGAACTCTGTGATTAGTTTAAAATAGACCAAAATAATTTTGTGCGTATTATTCCAAAAAGTTATCAATAAATTTTGTACTAGTAAAAAGAAAACTTGAAAGTCATAAAACAATAATGAGTTAAGGCAAATACTACTGATGCAGAAACCTTTTTTAAATGCAGGGTTGGTTAGTTAGTTGAATTACCTTCCTGATTGAAAGCTCTATTATAGATTTTATAACGTTTAATTATAACAAAGTAATGATAAAATTCAGAATCAAGTAACTATATAGAAAAAGTTATTCTTTTAGAAGAAAATTCAGTTAAAAAGCTTAAATATTACAGAAATCGGATGGGTGAAGTCTTGATTGCAAAATGATTGAACAACTAATAACATTTTTTGTTAAATTTCACATTCAAGTTTTTTAAAAAAAGGGAATCAGGTACAAAATCTATGGTCTCAATTACCTGATAGAAAAATTTAGAGCAAAAAAATTATACTTTTACTGCTCTAGAAATTCTATAAAATTTATTAGTCACTACATTAAATGATGATTCTTTGATAATATATTTATGTCAGAAAGTAATTTTCTTAGAAGTGTAGATTGTACAAGCAAAATAAATGAAGTTTTCAATCAATCTGCAGAAAAAAATGCCAGTAAAATATTCAAAACTTTTCATGACCAAAGCTCACCAAAAGCATCAAAATCAGTATTTTCATGTTTTCTAAAATGTATCTACCCGCGAAGAAGACAATCAGTTTTATTTTTTATGCCTGAATTCAAATAACTCTTCGAATGGCAGTTTTTAAGCACCCATCATTATTCCTATATTTTCAAAATAATTTGCTATAAATTTATAAAAATGAATCGGGAAATTTGCATAGAAGTCTTTCATCTTACAAGATGTGCATAAAATTCAAAACTTCGAAATAGTTTGCTTCGATATTAACCCATCCCTATGATTTAATAAAAAAAAATAAACGATATAAAATATTTGCTTAAACCTAAATAATTTCTCATGTTATTCTATCGGTAAATAGATGATAACATAATAAATCAGTTTTATTAGTTGATTCTGTTTCCTCACTCTAACGAATCTCATACAACCAAAATTCAGACACAGCCATTTTCTACAGATTCCATTTTAATACTTTTCTTTTGTTACTGTAGATAAAAATATATGACTAATTTATTCTTTTTCTTTCTGCTTTCACTCAGACATCATATAACCATAATCTAGAAAATAACGTACGGTAGATTTTATTCCAGTATTTTTTATTATTATTATTTTTCCTTTTTGGATCCAAATTCATGAATCGTTCTTCTACTTCACAATAATATGATATCACATCACCAGTATTTAGAAAAAGATGTGCTATAGATTCCATTGAAGCGTTCTTCTTCCTCATACTGATTAAAGAAGTTTATAAGATAATAATTTGAAGCGAAATCAAAGGAGTCTCAACGTGTTTCGAATAATCTGATAAATTTTCTAATACCTTTACATATATCTCTTGGGAAGTAATCAAGAAAAGATTAATAAAAAAGGGCATTAATCAGTAATCTGTCTGTCGTTCGTCTGCTTATACAACAATAGGAAATTCAGAAAGGCGTTTGTTACTGTCTATTCAAATGGGATTTTTTTTCTAAACTACTAATTGCAATCTCTGAAGAGGTTCTACCCTTAATAGCTCTCGTGTTTCTTCAGAACGTGATTTCAATATAGCTATACTACCTGCAAGCAATCTTAAATTCGGTCATCATTCATTATCTACACAGAATTACAAGTCAGCTACTTATTATCGATATTTTGGATTAAAGCTTTGCTTTATCTTCAGCTCTGAAAAATATTTTTGAGTTTTTCTTAATACATCAAAATATTAGAACACAGCATCTCTTTAAAATTACTTATCAAATAAAATTACTGCTATTTGAATTTGTACTTAAGTCAAAATTGATCGTTAAGCCTTTACTGGAATTTGTATTAAATCGTTCTCTCAGAAATATTTCTTTCAACAGCAGTTGCGTTATAATCACTGTTTATCTTAAGTTCATAGGCATTGACCGATTTAATATCTTGTTTCGAATTTTCTGTCAATGTAGGCATTCAAAATTCAGCGGGAAATTTTTTTTTCTCATTCACTGTTTGTATATTTATATCCTCTTTTCTCAGTCAACTCAAATTGATTTTAAATTCTTCTCATTGAAACATTAGATATTTGGTTAAAGGTGGCAGTATCCTCTAAGTTCATAATCGCTTTCTCATTTTATTTTTCGTTATTTTTAATTTTCCTGTGAATATATAACACCTCACATGAAATCGTTTGGATGCATGCATAAATCCTCTTTGCTCTAAAAAACCAAACAAAATTTCTATCAAACAACAGCAGCTCATTGAAGTAAAGATTTAGATACCTCATTAAAAACAAAAATGTTATCAATAAACATTTTATTACATTTTTATAAATTATCGTTTTTTCAAGTTAATTATATATTTTTTCTCCTAAAAGATAAATACCATTTAATTTTCCCATGCCTATTCTATTATATTTTTATTTTCAAATTAGTATTTGAGTAGAGCCTTGAGGAACTTTGCATACATTATTATGCCCACCTTGAAATGAGACTCTAGGCTCAGATTGAATTTTTGCTTTATTTAACCCGGAAATCTCAAGAATAGAAACAGATGTTTAGTTAATCTTTAATGAAATTACTCGGCAAATTCAAATGTCTCGTAATTTCTTTATAAAAGGAAATATAGAAACAATTATTGTCGAATGTTTTAAACTATTCATATTATGTGTTACTTAATCGTGAAATTTTTTTTATTAAATCGGCATTAACATCACTTCTTTTCTGGGAAATAAAATTATGTCTAAACCGAGAAAATTGTAAATCCTCTAACTTTTTTCGCTATGGAGAAAAAAATTAATACATATATTGGCTTAAAATATTATCTTCCAGAAAGTTTTATAAATGTATTCAAATAATTTAAAAAAATTCATTTATTTTGTACAAATTCATTTTCAAACGCAGTTTTAAAATAAGCAATAATAAATATTTCATGTCTTATTAAAAAAAATCAAATGAGATGGGATCATTCTCTGGAATTGGCATTAAAAATCCTTTTCTATATACTTTCGAAACTTTCCCGGAAACTGTGGATCGCTTACAATTATTTATGGAATATTCGTTCCTTTTTCAAATTCATTCAGGATGAAATAAGGCATTAGAGATAAATAAACAAATCATTGAAGAAAAATAATTCGTCATGAAATTTTTTAACCACATTTCTATTTCTCTTCAAACTAAAAAATAAATACTAATTTTTGACATAACTGTTCAGTGTTCTTATTTTATATTTTTAAAAGTAAAATTACTCTTAAAAATCTTGAATTGTATTGATCATTCATTTAAGAAAGACCGGATATTTTAAAATAATCATTAAAAAGTTTATGATCCTTGAATGAAATAGAAAATATCAATGTTGAGGATTGGTTAGATAAAAATCAGTGAAATGTCCGGTTTATTTCCTTTAATTTGTTATCGAATTAAATTTCCTATCTTAAAACGAAATATCTCCTTTGACAAATATGGGTTGCTAATGCTAATGCTGATACAAATATGGCAAACAGTTCTACCTATCTAAAATATAAAAAAAAAACGATAAAATTTATATCAAAACTTTTCAAATTATCAAGATTAAGTATATCATTAACAAATAATGTTGTCACATAATTTAATGAAAATCGAATCCTTACTCTAAAACCAGTATCTAAAATATTTTTATTGATAAAGAATCCTTTTTAAAATAATAGAGAAGTAGGGAAATATCATTAATAATAATAAAAAAAATACAGAAATGAACAGTGTCAATATTATGAGAAGACGGAAAGTTATACGCATTCATGATATTAACATATACCCCCGCCAATGTTAAAGAACAGCTGTCTTACCTTATTGCAATGTAGAAGGAGATTAGAGCTAGCAAGGCAGCAAACATAGTGCCGAATGAATTAAAGCCGAAAGGCAAGGAATTAACACTATATCGTCTATCATATATATGACGCTGTTTCACTCAACTTCCACTTATCGAGTTGATTTTTATCAGGCGCTTCTTTTTTCCTTTCTGGGATGAGCCTCTAACAGTTAACGAGACGTCTTCTCGAATGCATTTGAGCTTCAAAATCAGCTGGTTAATATCGGATTAATCACTTCAGTGAAGCATTTGCGACATCAGTGATGATAATCACCTCTCACGTCTTAATTCCGTCTTCTTCGACAAGTGGAATGCGAAACCTCTGGACTGCTCCAAGTTTGAAAAAGGTGACTGGGGTGCAAATCAATCCGCGGTTAAGGGAGATAGCGTATTTGTTGTTTTCCGAGCTAATTTTCTGTGCATGTGAAAAAAAAATTCTCGAGAGAACGGAGAGATTAATAGGATTTTTTTCGCAATGTATTAGATAAGGAATATCAGTAATCAATGTCAGTATCAATGTTTAGATTCCGCTGGCAGGGGTGGAGGAAGAAAGGTGTCTCATGAAAAAAAAAAGATATTTTTTTCTCGAAATACTAAAAATTTAAAGCGCGTGTGAGCTATTTCATCTCAAGGCAGTGATTGAGACGATAATTTTTTTTTCATTCGTATAGTTTAATTCAAATATTTCCAAGCTATTATTTTTGGCGTAGATGAAATAAAAAAAATCAAATCAATAAAATTCAATTGTTGTCTTACAAAAATTTATTGAACACATTTTAGTAAGTGTAATAATGTGCAATGCGGACGAATCTGTTGATTTTAATACTTTTTCATGTCATAAAATTTAATTGGTCATAATTATCTTTTACTCTGTTTTTACAGTGAGTTTCGCGCAATACTCTGATGTTATGACAGCAACTGGCGTGACCGAACTTCGCATAAATAACAAATCGAGTTGAATTATCTGGGAATTTCTTGGGGAATATAACTCTTTTATTGACAGGATTTTATTATTAAATAGGCTATTTTCAAATTTAGAGGTCCCAAAGGTATTCTTCAGACATTTCAAAATGTATTTAATTTTTTGCTTTCATGCAACTATAAAGATCATGTGATCAAAGTTATTCAAATAAAAGTCAACCATTGTTTAATTTAATTTATTTTTATAGCGTTCTTAATTACCATTTGTAAAATTTGTGTTAAAATGTTTTATAATTCTAAAAAAATTAGAAAACATCCTATCTTATTATTAAAAATTATTTAGATTGTGATAGGAAAAGCTTTGACATTATTTTAAAATTTTGTTTAAAGCAGAATTTAAATCTCAGATGTGCACTTTTTTTATGTCCAATGTATAGATACCAACTTTTTAGAAAGTGATCTTCAGTTAGTTCGCTACTTTAATTTGCCAAATTTTTTTGCTAAGATCTACTTATATAAACATTTAATTAAAATTGGTAAAAGATATTTGGTTTTATAAATTTGAATTGAAAAGGAGCTACGAGATTTGTTTTGCTTACGGCTTTTAGAAGGCCTAATCTGGTTCTGTTTACCGACAACCGAAAACTCTGTTGATTCCACTCTGCTAACTGTGCTTTATTGTGCAAATCAATCGGATTTATTTTTTACAGTAGATAGAGTTGCGATAAATGAATTCTGGGTCAAAAAATTTGTCGATATTATCATTTTCAAAGCATTTCTAAAATTAAGCAATAAATTCTTGTTAAAGTTCTTCGAAAATGTATTTCACGCTTCAAAAGAAATCCGTCTGAAACAAGAATGTAAATAAAATGATAATAATTATATATTATCTCGTTGGACCCAATTTTAAAAAACCGAGTCTCCCTAAACCGTCAATGTAACACTTTGGGGACCATCGACTTGAAGATTCTTTAAAACAATGAAAAATTCAATTTAATCCCTAAGCATCAATATTAACCAAGCAAAAGAATATGTAATGGCAGGTTGTATGTAGAAATGACCATTTTATCTTTTGAGGGAACGTAACCTAAATCAGCGCCTTATACCATTCGGTTACGCTATCTTTTCAAGAGTTACTTGATTTTCGAGAGCTTGGTTTTTATCAATTTATGAGGAAATAAAATTGTTGTAATCAAATGAAAACTATATGTAGGTAATAAGCAAGCCATAATAAAACGAATGAATTTAAAATTCTTTCAGAATCGAATTTGAGGACTCGGAATTTCTGAGTGATTTATTTCTCTGTGAGTTTGTTTGCGTGTCTGTTGTCGCTCTACAGCGTTTAGAATTAATAAATTTAGCACAAAACGTTTTTCAATATGAATTTGTGGCGATTTCTTTTCTTTAAATGATTAATTTGAAAAAAAAAGCAAAATTTTTCGTTTAGTTTTGGTTAACTTCCAAAAAAATTATCGCATAAAAATCATTTTTACCATTTTAGAATTCTAAAAATTATCTTCTTAATGATGTCAGTTTGAGTTGGGTAATTTTTTATCTCTAATTCTGATACATTTTTGAAAATATTTTTGATGTAATATTTGTTATGATTTTCTACAGTATTTTTCATTGTTGCATTTAAATTTAAAGAAATTTCATTGTTTATTCTAATATTATATTTGCATATTTAATTTTAAAACCGCTTTTTACTTTCCTGCAGTTGAATGTTACAGACTTCGCAAAATCACTTTTTCAGCTCAGGTTCCTTAGAATGAAGGGATTATTATTTCTATTATTATATTTGTTCCGTGAATTATATTTCTCTTCATCTTTACATTGTTTTTTTAAATGGTAACGGACATTTTCTTTTTACATTTTTTAAGTGTAATTTTTAGTTTTTTTTTCTCTTGTATTTTTAACTCGTTTCTGTGTCTTATCTCAAAACTATTGCTTTCAGCTTGCGAGTAATCCATAACAAGTAAACTTCTCTTCTGTATATCAAAGCATTATAATAAAAATAGAGGGGGAAAAGTTACAAAAATCATTAACAGTAAAACTAGTTGATAGGCATAGGGGGGATGAATGGAATGTTTTTTTAATCTGCCTGTTCAATTCCCCAATTCTTAATTTTTACATTTTGTTATATATTTGCCATTATTTTAAAAGTTGTAGATCGTGGTGAAATAATAATAAAAAAAAGATTAAGCCTGTTTTAAAGTTTAATTATTTAATATCATCATTAGAAAAAGTGATAAAACAAATCGAATTTAAAGCATTTATTTGGGGGGGGAAGTCGTGTACAGAAAAATATACGTTTTTGTTGGGGGGAAATCATTTAGTAGACTTTAGGCAATAATGCGTAATTGTTAATTGCTAATTGCATGATGTTCATTTATTCACGAATTACGGTAGAAAATTCAGAAAACAGAAGCTAATACGCTGTTATAAAAGTTGCAATAAATATTTAGAATTTAGAAACAGCATAAGTAAGATCAAAACAATTTCAAAAATTTTAAAATCTATTCAGGATTAAAATACTTGGGATTTGACATAATTTGAAATAATTCAGAATTTTAATGTGAAGGCTTGTACATAGTCTGAACATTTGTTTCAATCTAAAAAATATACTAGTTCAACAATTTCATTTAAAAAATACACTTTATTCAAATTAATTTAAAGTGAATTTCTGTCCCCCCAAATCATTTCATGTATTTTTTTTATTTCTTAAGTTTCTCAGTATTTAAAAATAATAATTGCTAAGTTTGGTATGTTTTTTTAAGTGCAAAGAGGTGGAAGGAGGGGAAAGTTTTTGAAATTGTTTCCTTTCTTTTTACTTTCTAGTATGCTAAATATAGAGAAATAATTTCAATTGTCAAAAAACTCGAACTCCAAATTTTGAAGAATCAATACGTTTCTGACTTCCCTGAATTTAAAAAATATATTTTTAGCATTATGCTTGTCTATTTGTCAACATGATAACTAAAATAAATTGAGCTATGAAAATTGATATGTGTTTAAATCAAATTTTGAATGAAGTTAATTAAAAGGAAATATATTTGTATATCAACACGATAACTCAAAACAATTTTGAGCTAGGCAGATGAAATTTGGTATATTTTTAAACTAAATTTGTAAATTTCTATAAAATTTTGAACGAAATCCATTCAAAGAAAGTCTGTCTGTCTGTAAGAGTACAAATTGACTTTAAAAGCTAGCTAGAACTAATAAAAAGCTAGGTAAATGAAATTTGATACACGGATTTAGCATCCAAAATATAAATTCTTATCACGTTGTGAGCCAAATCTGTCAAAAATACAGACACCTATTGCTCTGTACTTTCTCATGAATGTACACCCAATTACACATTTACTCACAAACGTTAAGTTTTAAATAAATGAAATTTGGTATGAAATTTTGTATTACAACTGTAGATCCAATTCAAATTTTGATTACAATCAGTAAAAAAAAAGAGTTCGAAATATATAATCACATGAGAGCTCAAGAAAATTCTATATTCAAGGCCAAGTCAAACATCTGTATTTCATAAATATTAATTATCATTGCCATGCTAGGCATACGCAGCTTTACCCAAAGTCCATAATTTTAAGTGTGCGTGTGGGGGTGGGGGGGAGAAGACCTTTATTGGAGACTAAACTGAAAATTTCCTTTTCAAACATTTTTATTTGATTTTACTAGTTACATGAATGTAAAACTAAAATTATTAGCTAATTTACTTTCGTATAGTTCCTTATATACTACAAAATTGAAATTTTTTATGCGTATTCTCGATGACTTATGTATTCTTTTTAACATTTTCGGAACGTAACCAACGATAAAATCTTAGTCAAATACAATTTTGAGCCTGCTGCAGTGGCGTCACCTAATAATGAATTTGAGAAACAATAAACAGCAAAATAGAATTAGATAATAAGACTTTTTTTTGAAAAATCCAAAAATTCTGGAAAAACAAAACAAAAAAACCCGGATTATTTTCTTAAATCTGAAATTTCTGAAATATCTGGACCAAAACCACTTAATTATAATGAATGACGCGGTTAATAATTATAATGAAGAACAATAACATGATAATAGATGGGTGAAATTAAGTTATAGCAATGGATCTGCTTATAATTCCAAAACTCAAAACAA
The DNA here is from genome assembly GCA_026289955.1 of Argiope argentata. NCBI lineage: Eukaryota > Metazoa > Arthropoda > Arachnida > Araneae > Araneidae > Argiope > Argiope argentata. Next base: position 2,010,487 of record JAOUZG010022948.1, read on the forward strand.
ATAAGAATATTTAAAATGTAATGAAATTACATACCGGAAAGCTTTATCAATTCCGATGCTCCGAGGATGTTCCTTTCAATCACGAATAAATTCAAGAAGAAAAAAACACTTTTTTAAGTGAAGAGAAATCTTCGTCGAAAATTAACCCCAAATCATTAAAATAACATTAATTAATAACACAAATTAAATAATTTATTGAAAATTACAATGTTAATTTATAGAGAAAGCGAATGAAAGCTTATTGCAGTTTAGTTATTGAAACTTTGCAGTTTTCATTTCAGTCAAAGTGAGTGATCATCATCAACGAAAAGATATTATTACTGCCACTGCCAGCATTTTTAGTTACAAATATCTACCGTCTTTTTGTTGTACTTATCACCAGCTTAGATAATACTGGATATGTTTTCAACACTGCGACCTATAGACCTACAGATTTACTTATTCCCAGATTGTTTTTTCGGCCTTTATTTTTTTATCTCTCTGAAATTCGTTTATACTCCAATTATACGATTTTATAAACAAGTATTATAAACAAGTAATACATCCTTCACCTAGACTATCATGGGTGAAACCGTGATGGTATAGTCAGTCAAAAGGATATCCCAATGCTTCTCGTAATCCAGGAACTAATAATATCGTATCAAAATCAAAAATATCTGTAATAATGTAAAGTAAAAGTATCTATATTTCCTTTTTGTAAATATGGAATCTTTAATCAATTTTTCTCTCACATGCTGACGAGCTAGAAGATTAAAATTTTATACTCTTGTGAATTCTTGATGATAAAACAATTATTTAACATTTTGAAAACTTTTCTATTAATAAATCCTCAGTTAAATAAAAAATGTAATTTGATTGAAAATCCAGGAAATGCGGTCTGTACAAACTTATAATTTATCTTTTGTTTCTGCAATGGATAATCGTCACATTAAAATTTGGTTTGGGGAAAAGTAAATTAATAAGAATAAAAGTAAAATAATTAATAAGTAGAAGTAAAAGAGTTATCTTTGGGGAAAAGTAAATTCACGTGCTTGTAGAGGAATTATTATTGACACCATTTATAGATGTTAAAAGTTATCTGGAAGTAGAAATATGAATCTATCAAAAGACTAATGTGTCAATATACATAATTCATCGAACAAAAAATATTAATTGTAGATTAATAATACTGGTGGCATCCAATTAAAGCTATAATCCGGCTGAGAATTTACGGTGTTCTAGCAAGTAATCAAATGAAAAATGAAAGGCAAAAAAAATCAACTTTAAACAGTGATTCACTCTTGAAGATTAATGATACCAGTACAGCCTGCGACTGAGTGTAACTAATCAAATATTCAACATCCTTGAAATAGATTATCATGATTGAAATATTGATTGTACAGTCGTCAAAAAGGTGTCCGAACTTTGCTTGTCATTCCAGAAATAGCAATCGTATACTAAAAACCAGCGTATATAGAGCATTACAAAAAAAAAAAAAAAAATCTGTATAAATTTACTAGGGTTTTTCGTTTCTGTAACGGGTCACCTTCACATTACAATCAGTCCTAACTGAACTTTTTCCAATATGAATTCAGTTAGTTCTTTTGTATGAGTATAAAATTTTATCATTTTAAACGTACATCTGATGAATTGAAATTCAAACCTATATTGGATTTCTTTTTTTTTTCCTAATTACCTGAATATAATTAGTTATTTTCAGCAATCCAGGCTTTAAACTAAGCTGTTTCGAATTAAAATCCAAAATTATGCTCTTCCAGATAATAAGATAAGCAATATCTTATGATTTTCATGAGTAGTAATTTCTACCTTAAAAATTAATTAATACAGACGCATGAGTTCTTCCAATCGCTTGGATTTAATTAAAACAACACTGAATGTAATTTCAACTATTTCAAAGAAAAAGATCAAAAACATTTAAAATACTACCAATTGAATTGCCATAATTTCTAATGTTGATAAATGCCGACTACTGCAACTTAATATGAGAAATTTTCAGGAAGTAAAGTGCCACGAAAATGGATGTTGAATGTTTCTTTAAATTAATAATAAGGTTTGGAAAAGCTAGTTTTCTTTTTTTTAATGATTTAAGACAAAAGTAAAGGAAAATCAATCCATTCATTCCGCAAGTATACTCAATTTAGTTAGTATTCCAATTAAACCTAAAGCATCAGTAGATCAGTTGCCTTTCTACACCAAACTATGTTGCATTTTTCTTTTCTTTTTGTTTAATGTACTGTTAAAGATCCCCTATAGTAGTCGCATAGTGTTATAAAAAGGAATTGTTTCTGCACACCTCAATATATTTTTCTGAGATACTTTTGAATCACCCTGTATTTATAATTTTAATCGTTTTTATCTGAGATTTATGGCTGAATGAGGTGCCGGATGCAGAATACGAGAAGCACTTACCTTCTGAAAAATAGAAAAATGTTTCAAAGTTCAAATTTGAATACATCTATGCAAAATCGACAGAAAAAAATTACCTGTTTATTGCAGTAAAGGAGAAGATGAAAAATTAAACATTCGATCGGAGAATCGTGAGAAACATTAAATAATGATTGTCACTGGTTTTGCCTTTAATAGCAAGCTAAAAAGAATCCAATATAAAAAAATTACAAATATTTGTAATTTTTTTCGATGATGATTTGATATCAAATCATATTAAAATAATATTGTCAATATTTAAGGAATAGATATCATCTCTCTAAGCAGTAAAAAAATCCATAGACACAAAGTAAGGATCCAAAATAAGAAAAAATTATGAGAAATGTTAAATTATGATTGTTGACAGTTTTACGCATAATAGCAAATTAAAAATGAAGAGAGACGGGAAATCTAAAAATCAACTCATATCAAAATATTATCAATATTTATAGAAGAAATACCATCGCCTTACTGACATATCCATAAAGCAGTTGGAATCCATCATGATGAGGAAAGCAGTCATGTATCAAAATCCACTGTTCAATTTTTGAATAAAATGAATTCGTTTCCAATCTTAGAGTTCAAATTCCTACTAAAATCACCAAACATATCACAAATGGATTTCTGTATGATTAGATTATTGAAAAGAGCTATGCGCTATCACAAACCTAAAACTATTTATAGCGTGATGAAATATATTGAAAAGTAATAGAAAAAATATATAAATGTTTCAAACAGCCTTATAAATAAGGAAATTAAAATGCAAAATTATAGTTAAAAGTAAAGTGTAGTTTAAAGTAAGACAAATCAAATAGATCAATAAAAGCGCAAGAATTTTAAGTAAAATACTGTTCCGCAATATGCCGAAGTCTCTTAGGAATTTGATAGAAACCTTCGTACATTAGAAAAGGAATTGAAAAAAAAAAGTAAAGAACCGAAATTTGGTATAATTTCCGTTTCTAAAAAATTTGAACAAAATATTTTGAATTATTTTTACCTAGTAATAAATCTCTTATGATAAAATCAAAGGTGGACAATAAAAGTAGACAAGTCCCTGTGAATTCTTCTATTTTAGGGCACTCCAACCCTCGAGATTCTTTAATGATATTATGAAAGTTATTTAAATGTAAAGGTTGTGTAATTGAAATTATTCATATTAAAATCAAGAATAGTTTTAATTCCTTTTGGAGCAGTATTCTAGTGAGATTAGAAATTAATTAAGAGTTGCAAGCTTTATATTATCTTGTAATTCTAAAAATATAAAGATCCCATAATTAAATAATATTTAGATTTTATTTAGAAAAGTGTTGTCGTGTTTTTTTTACACTTTTGTTTAAAATAGCTTTGAAATTTCATTTGTGCCTTTATTTTACTCACGAAATACTGAAATAGATTTTTAGAAAGTGATCTACATCTAGTCTTTTCACTATTTCAATTTGTCAAAATTTGTTATTTAAAATTACTTATATGAATATTAAATTAAAATCAATAAAAAAATGGTTTCAAAAGTTTTGTGGGATAAAAGGCCCATAGATTTTTATTGTCGAAGGACCCCCTAGAAGGCTTTATATGGCTCTGAGCAACATCACAATTTTGAAACTCGGTTTGAAATCGGAATTTTCGAATTGAAAATTCGTTTCTATATAATGAAGCAACGAACAAAATCTATAATTTCGAAAGAAAAAAGTGCTTTAAAAGTAAGTATGTTTTATGCAATAATAAAAACATAAATATAAAATTGACAAAACAAATCTGATTACAAATTTTTAAAAACTTAGATAGAAGTCATATTTCATAATAAAAGCTTCAGTTTTCAAATAAAATATCAATAAAATTATATTTTATTAATAAACAAGCAGACTTACATTTTTTATATGCCTCTGTCGATTGAAAATCTATTTCAGTCAATATAATCATTACACTATCGAAACTTTACGGTACAAACTCCTGTGTTTTTATAAAGAAAAGTTTTTCCGAGGCAGCTTGTTCTTAATCGGACGGCCTTTTGGTTCATTGGGTTGTTAGCTTGAGATTTTATCTGCCAACCTTTCGACGTGACTGGCTCGTGCTTTAACAGAAATGATTATCTTTTTTCAGCATCCGTGGTTTTGTTTGTCGAGTCGAAATATGAGAGGTTAAATATGAAAGAATTAATTTATGTACCATATTATTATTTTTTATCGAACTTCTTAAACGTTTTTTAATAAAGATATGTTTGGTTTCTGGAATGGAAAAGAAGCTATTTTTAACAACTGATAAGATAAGAGTTACATCATTTTTATTAATAACAATGTTCTTTTCTAATATTGAAAGATGATGTAATATATTTTTCATGTGACATAAACAAATTCCTATTAGAAATATTTATTCTCCGAAGTTTATTTTGGTCACCGAAAAGAATCAAATCCATAACATTGAAGTTTTCAAAGTTAAAATAATAAAAGCATACGTTTTTAAAAATACGCTTTTAATGGTATGCTAAAAGGGCGAAAATATTCTCTAGATAAAAATATGAAGGTCAAAAAAAGTAATAAGATGTGAAGAACCTATACAAATTAATCTGGAATTTTAATATCATTTATAATTAGGAATTAATTTTTTATTTAGGAATTTTTCTTCTCGTGATCAGTATGGATTAATTTTCTTATAGTATTGTTTTCAGCCTTTCTCGCTTTTGCTATTTTGATTTCTATTTTTTTAATAAAACTACATTTTCTATATTTTAATACAGTAATAATGGCGTGTTTTTAAGAACTTCTTCAATTTTATAATTTTCTATTCTTTTATATTTAGCACACTTCAAAATTCTTGATGATAAATATTACGGAACATTGAGTTCAATCTTTCTCAAATTTCCTACTAGAAGGCGCCTCACATATGCAATCAAATTTTAACTAAATCGAATTAGTGGAGAAACTCCGATAATCTAAAAAATAATATTTTTTCTGTTGAACACAGGACTATATAAAATTTTAGAGCTCTAGTATATCAAGAAATGAGTGAAATATATATTATAGAATTTCATCTTCACAAAGGGGAAAAATTAAAATAAAATAAGAGCAGGTGATCAACTATTCTATAAAAGAATTTTAAAATTAAATAGTTTTTTTTAAATTAAAAAAAATAATAGCAGTAATAAAAATTTTAAAATGTTTGTACATATCAAAATTACACGAATTTTTTAAACAGATCTTCAAATATATTTGAAAAGTAAAATAAAATACAGCTCAAGTTGTATAAAGAATTACTTCGTTTTGAATGCTGTATTCAAAAAGGGCAGATTCAAATGCCAGGAAACATACCATATGAATCGCATCAATCATAATTTGTCATAAGAAGTAAATAAAAATCACTTCAGCCGTATCAGCAAATGCTTCGGTGTATAAATTTAAATAATTTCGTAAAATTTATATTTTATGTTAATAGATATAGAGGACTGTTTCTCATTATGACAAATAGGTATAAAGCTAATTTTTTTTATGATTGTAAAGTCAGTTAATCCCTTATGTGCATAGAATAATTTAAAAGAATTATGAGATTGAAATTTTTTCTTTTGATTCTCTACTATCTATATATAACTAAGATATTGCAATCGTCAAAAAGATTCAAACTCCATATTTTGACAAATCAACATCTTTCAGATTTCCCTGAATTCGAAAACACATTTTGGGCATAACATCTGTTCTTCTATCAATATGATAACTAAAAAAAATCTTTGAGCTTGACAGATGAAATTCTGTATATGTTCATACTAAATTTGTAGATTTCTATCACATTTTGAACAATATTAATTCAGAGGAAGTCTGTCTGTTTGGCTGTGAATGCAGGTGAAATCGATGACTTCAAAAAATAAACAGCAAAGCAGATAAGCTTTTCTACATAGATTTAGCATTCAAAATGTAGATTTTTATCAAATTTCGAGCTAATCTGTCGATGCGAAAGTGCAGATGGTCTTTACTTTCTCTTGAATGCAAAAATAATAATTCAAAAACAGTTACTTAAATCAATGAAATTCTATGTGTCATCTTGTGACTATAACCGTAGTTCTGAATCAAATTTTGATTTCAGTTGGTGGGGGGAAAGAAGGCGTCCAGAATACATATTCACGAAACAGACTGAGTAAAAATGCAAAATTTAAGCTATTATGACTTTAGTGATTGTTATTATGCTTTTAATAACTTAATTTCCTTCTGAAAATAAATTTGCTAGTCATATCGTCCTTCTAAATACGATACTGTCTATAGGTTTCTTAACAAAGCACTAATGGATTATTTATTACAAAGCTAGTATCATAAGAACAAATTCATATGAATTTTAAAATTTTTCAATAATGCATGCATTAAATGAAGTGTTTACTTTTCGGGCTCCTTTGACACTCATGCACAATTACGTTGCTCTAAGAGTACTTGTGCGCACGCTTTCCAGCTCGTCATTTATGAAATGAAGAGATGATTCTGACATTCCTCGTCAAAGATGTGCTTCAACTGCAGGAGCCATGTTAAATGTAAAAGAGCGTAAGCGACTCTGTGAATAAAAGTGAAGAGGCTTCAAGTCAGGTGAACTAGGAGAAAATTCAACGGATTCTTGTGCTCTAATTTATTTTTCAGGGAATTTTGCATTTTACAACTGGCGTGTGGTAAGAAGGAGCACCGCGCTATTCTAACCACATGTACGGAACTAATGTCAACAGCAACTCATTCATTAATTCAAATACAATATTATTTGAAACTATCTGAACATATTGGCAACTTTTCAGTGTATTGCTGTACAAAAGGGATCAACCAATGATTTTTGAAATTGCCACACCATACATTTATAAAAAATTTCCATTAATAAAGAGCTTCTACGCAGAATAGACTTTCCACCTAGATCATTAGACTAGATAGATAATTCCCAAAGTGATCATTTTGACGATTTCTGCATTTATTTAAATCATAGAAGCATTTGTCTGCTTACATTACATCTCCTAGGAAATGTGGATTTGATTTTTCTTGAAGCAGGGCCTAATAGTAAACTTTATACGTCGATCATGATCTGATTGTAGCTGTCCAATGAATCCATGATTGTTGTATAGACGCCTTTCATTACGTCAAAGTATTCTCTGCAATGTCGTTTTAGAAACGTTGAACTTTGAACTAACGGTTCTTGTATTATCACGAGGATAACTTAAAAAATAAGCCTAAATATCAATTTCAATATCACTTATCTCTCTTGTTTCTACTTGGGGTAGAGAAGGACTCCATTGTTTACAACAGCTAAATCCTTCTGCTTACATATTTCTTAAAAGGATACCATGAATACAGAAAAAACGTTGTTTTTACTCTGCAACTAATCTAGCATACAACCTAATTGGCGCATTGGTATTTTCAAATCCAATTGGTAATTCATACATTGGTATTTCAAAATGTCCCTTGCTACTGAAATATACCTCTCTTTAGAAAAGTTTAACATCACGCACACAGATAAGAACGTTTTTTTTTGTTTATAATTCCAGTATTTCTTTGACTTGGGTACTTTTCTCAAATTTTAATCGTCCTTTTTAGAAATTCGAAGTTGCAAATGTCGACTAGTCAAAATGAACAACAATATTGTGCGTGATTAACACATCATACAAGTCTTGATGATTGGATGAAAAACCATTATTCAAATGTTTACATTTAACAGTTTACTATTGCACAAAAGTTTGTAATTAGCTCTCTCCCCCCAATATAAAAACTAGCATATATCTGCTAGTTTTATCGATAGGAGCGTGACACTTTGTGTGTACACACGTAAAAGTTTTTAAAAAACTCATTTTACTGACCGATCTTTTAAATTTTGGTGGAGTTTATAAAATTTTTTATTTCGAATCTCCGCAGAAACCAAGGTGTTTGCATACGATTGCCCCCCTTGCTTCCTTAAACTTTATAATTTCGAACCTTATAGTATCGAAGTGCAATATTTAGGGAAATAAAACTTGTTCCACTTTTTTGGACCATCATTTGTATAAGCTATAATGTAACAATATGCTATAGTAAAAATTAACATTTTTATTAGACAAAAAGGAAATATGCTGGAAGGAGTTATCTTTCTTTCTATTAGCTTGACACAAAAAAAAAGAAAAAAAACGTTGGCTATTTTTGCTATAACCTTTCGTTTCAAAGGTATTTTATAAAACATTTCGTTATTTTATAATCAATTTAACATTACTGGAAAAAAGGAAATTTATATACAAAAATTTTAATATTTTCTTCCACTCCTGAAGATACATTAATTGCGATAGTTCTTGCATACAAATTTTTGTTTTATAAATACTTTTTCTATCAATGGTTTTTTTTTCTTCAATTGCAGGCCATTTAAAATTGATTATACTGACTTGAACTCAGTTAAGGCTAATAAGTGTCTAATAAATAGTACCTTTTAGCTCTTTCAAAATTCTATATTTATCAAAATAGTAAAAACTGTTAATTTAAAAATAAGTGAAAAACCAATTTTGGTTTATCCGAGAAAAGGTGTGAAAAATATTACTAGAAGAACAGAAATATGAAAAATTATAAGTCGGACACCAATTAAACAGTTAGTAGCTGGGCCAAGCCTCTGTTCCAATTCCAGGCCGATCTTATGACAATTCTTTCGATCAGATCTGTGCACATTAATCACTGATAATGTAAATAGTTTCTTTAATATAAATTATTTTTAAAATTACATCACTTTACATTGAATAATCCTATGAAATTGATTCCAATATCGAAATGGCAAAAAATGTTTGTGGAATGCGTTATCTAAATGGTTAAGTGAAATGATAAAATTAACTGAGAGTCATTTTTAATGACCCAAGAGATAAAACGCCAGATGACAGAATAGCTCCTCATACCTCTTGAAAACCTCCTTCCTTTACTTTCTCCCACTAGGCTCATTCGTGGTGAAAACGATCTCACTGATAAAATACTACTATGTATAACCTGCATACACGTCTTACATTTCCACTTATTGAAACTTTTAATCTCACCCATTTAATCTTATGAAACTTTAAATTGAAAATAAAATGCATGAAATTCTTTATAATCACGTTATTAGGGTTTGATTTGCAATCTACCTATCTTCCAGCAATAGAATGTTCGGAGATTAAGAGCATTTGAGTTTTTTCAATTCCTACTATTAGCTCACACTCTCTTTATATGTATATCTTGTTCAAATTTTCAATCGTTAATAAAATATTTCATATTTAGCCACTTAAATTCAAGTAAATTTTTTTAAACTCGTAGTAGATGACATTTGATGTTAATACAGTTTTTTCAAATATTAATTCATTAATTTTTTTAATTAATAAAAAATTATTTTTCCCACCAAAAATCTTCATTTCACCAAATAAGTAACGAATTCAGTTCGTCCTCCCCCCCCCTCACGACAGTGAGGTTATGCTTAACATGTTTTCGGCCGATTATTTCAAACGATTTTGTTTATTTTCTTAATGTTTGATATATTTAAAACGAAGCATTGTTAATTAATAGATTTTTTGGATTCATTTTGAAGTACTTTCGAATTAAATAATACAGAATAAAGAACATTTAAAATTTCACATCTGTATTGCGTTTCCCAATCGGCGTAGAAAATTCACGCATTTTGCGTTTCCTCAATTGGCGGAGAATCCTCATTTAGCGTTGAAAATTCAACGCTAGTATAGTTTTTTTGATCAATTATTTATAGTAAGTGCAATTATAAGGCCGTGATAGTTCGGTAGGTAGGGCGTAGGGATTTGAGTTGCGAATTCTAACCTGCTAGCCAAAGACTGTGTGTGTGTGTGTGGTGGACGCTAAACCTGTCGTGGTCACAAAGTCTTCCATGTTGAGAGTAATACCACAGGGGTTACTGGGTCAGAGGTGATCGTTCTCTGTTCCTGATCTAAATGAATGAAGAATGAAGAATGAATGAAATATATGAATGAAGTTCGCTCCCTTAAAAAAGGTTTGTAACATGTGTGAGCCAGAAATCAGACTTCTGCCTTCAAGTTCTCAGGGATCTATACCCTCAGAAGCTACTGTACCTGTCTTTCCGTTATAAAGCGGAACCCGAGAACAACAACAACAATTGTAATTATTTAATAAAAAGTTACTAAAATAAAAAAAAATTTCTTTGTTGACCTTAGTAGGAATTGACTTAATTCATTACTTGTTAACTCTATTTAGAAGGCTTTAAACATTATTCATTTCGTTTCAGAAGGATCTTATTATTAGGTTGAGGAACAACTAATGGGCGCTTTTCTTGAATATTTTAAATTTTTTTATTTAATTTTTTAAACCATATCCGTGACCGATTGTGAAGAAGTTACTCCAATCATTCTTTATGTTTTTGCTGTTTCTTTAAAGTGTGAAATTCAAAGCTGAGCAGCAGTTTGTGACATTGTTTTTACTCTATACACATCACAAATCTCACGAATAGCTTTAGCAGTCTTACCACCTCGATTAAATATAAATAAAAAGCAAATGTTATCGAAAATACTCAATTACATTCACTTGATATTCCATTTTAATTCTCTAGAAAAATAAAAATGAACAAATAAAGCTAGCAAAATCAAAATGCGTTATTTTTCAAAGCGTTACATTCTTTTCTTAATGACATGCAGATGTTTTTTTTTATTTCTGTGAATGGATTTTAATTAGAAAAAAAAAGGAGCCAATGAATACCTACCCCAATATATATTTGGATCAAGACTAAATGAGTAACTCTTTCGCCGTCCTCTCCTATTTGCAAAAATTTCTGTTTTTCGTCTCATTAGAACATAAAAAATAAAAACTCAAACAAATAAACATTTACAAAGATTTTAAAACATTTTAAAGATTTAAAATGTGGAAGAACAATTGAAGCGCATTACGGCCTCCCTGCAGAAGCTTCACTCGAACGCGCTAGACGTGTTACAGTCTACGAAGATGTTAATGAAATTCCATGACATTTATAAAGGTTCAGTAACGGAAAAACCTGAAAATAGAGATATTCAGTTTAACATAGCACACCCCATTTCAAAACACTGGGCAATTTTCCAATGGGTCTCTCAATTTTAAGCTCTAAGGATGTGATAAGGGTGACACTCATACCCCTACAAATTTCCATCAACGGAAAGACTTTTAATCCTGGATTGATATAGAGAACATCATATCTATAAATATGGAAAATCTTCCGGGGAATCAGGTTCAAGTTAGTTATTCAATCTTCTCGAAATTTTAAGCCCTCCAAAAGAACAAAGGAGGTAAAAAAAAAATTATTGCACACTGATAATGAGATGTTCCCAAGCAGAATTGTATTAAGTCTTGTAGAGCCTAATACAAATCTGCTTGGTAATGCAAGAAAGTGAAAGTTTTACCTCATTCCGCTTTCTAAAACAAGATAATTCCTTCAGAATTTAATCTAATCTGTATATAAACACTTTTTAAGAAACAACTATTATGGTAAGCTGAAATGACAAAATATTTAATTCCGGTCACCTTCAAGATACTTGCTTTCAGTTTCTCACGTTTAATTTTTATAAATTTAATTTTGAAAGTTACTTTAACAAAATGTTTAAATTAAAGAAACTTTTAAAGCATAGTTAAAGGAATAAAATTCAAAATTTGCTAGAATTGTTGACTTATGAATTTGTCAGTCAACTGCTAAAAAAATTTCAGCCGAATTTTTATGCCGGCGAATTTGAAAATATGAAAAAGAAAAAAATACCCTAAGAATAATATCCTGAAATATGATTTTAATTTAATTAGGTTCGAGAACATGATCTTTGTAAATCAACTAAAAGCTCAAAATTGGATTTCCCTGTAATACTATACAAAAAAAAAAAACATCTTAAGGCATTAGATTCCTGTCCCCCAGATTTTAGTAGTAAGTTCGCTTCTTTTAATATTTTGATAAAGTGGCCCTGTTTCCAGGAACATGAGTAACCGTTTTTCTCATTTTTTACACTCATACGAAAACTTCTCAAGAATATAAAATCTTTCCATCTATTAGTTTTCTTTCTCACTAATTACACAAAAATACTAACTTACTTAAACTTTGTCAAACTTTTACAACAGAGCTTCATTTAATTTTTCGGCATATAACAAAAACCTCAAAGTACTGTATCAAAATATTGAATTCAACTGAGATATTCTAGGATATATTGTAAAGAACTCATGTTACTTATATACATTCATTGCTAAAATACTTAAGTCTAAGGATGTCTAAGGAAATAAACAATACCATGATGTGTTTCTAAATAAAAGTGTTTTTTTTAAGTCGCCGTGGCCTAGCATCTGATTCTATTCATCATTGGAAGTATCACTCCAAGTTTCTGATCCATCGATTAACATTGGACTCTTGTTGAAAAAGTCATTAGCTCACTTTTGTTACTTCTATAAAATTGTCAAACCAACACAACTAGTGTCTAGAAACATTTATGCTCTTATGATTGATAAAAATTACTAGTGACGGAAACGCACACACAACTCCGATTATGTTGCTCCAAATGTATTGAGAATTAACTTAAAACTCGTGTCGCAAATCAAGACTTGTATAGTATGTAGTATGACAAGACGATTTATAACTATTTGTCCGTAATAAGAATGTGTGTTTAATATGATCGAAAACCGTGATAAACGATCTATTCACATCAAACAGCAAACATTGATCAGCTTTAAGGAAGTATAAAAATGGTTATGGAGAATTTTATGACTTGATGGAGATTACTGGTGCAAAGACCATCTTTGATTATGCTTTGCCAAACATATAAAAAGTTAGTTTAAAAGAATTGCCATTGAGTTGTCCGTTTTTTAGAATTGTTCTGTGTATGTCATGTCCAATAGCCAATATTTATCTAATAAAAACACATAGTCAATATGATCAAAACTCGTGACAAACATGATTGATTTAGATCAAATTTGGAAAACTAATAAACTTTTAGTAAGTAGAACAATGGAAAAGAGGAGCTTTGTGAATTATGCATTTCAAAGAAGCTTGATCTATGGTATGTGTAGGGAGAGAGGGTGCAATTTTTGACCGATTTTCAATGTTAATTTTCTTTTGACTTCGTATATAATTTCATGATTCTGTTACGATTGCCGATTCAAACTTCTCTCGGTTTTGCATTCATTACATATTTTTAAAAACAAAATTTTCAATTATTTTTTTTAAATAAACTACACATAGGACAATCATACAGAGTAATGTTGTGCCTCCGACATACACTTACTATAAAAACAAATAAGAATGAGAAAAAGTTCATTGAAAATGATAAGTTTGTCATTTTTTATTTAAGTTCATGTTTCTATACATTAACATCTATTTACAAAATTTATTTGTTTTCAATGGATTTGTTTCTTTTAAAACATATGCATCATTCTCCTATGTAATAAAAGAGGGAAATATTTACTGAATTTTCAATTTTGGGAAGGAAAAAAAATGTCATTGCTTTCAGAGCCCCCCCTCCCTTTTTTTTTTACATTTTGTTAGAGTAGCAACTTTTTTGAATCTCTTTCTATATATTTTTTGAGGGAGGGAGTATCATTTGTAAATTAATAGATTTATTCCAGTGCCCTGTGAGTCTAATTTTTTAGGATTGCCTGTGACAGTCTTGATTTTGTCTTTCTTTACTTGCTCATATTTTTTACTTAACCTAAAACATTTTTAGGGGATAAAACTGAGGAGGTTTATGGCGTATATGGACTGATAAAATTTCTTTCAAACTCAAAATGCGTGAATTTTCTACGCCAGTTGGGGTAACGTAATACAGATTAAAAACTTTTAATTTTCTTTATTCTGTATAATTTTAATTCGAAAGTACTTCAAAATGAATCCAAAAAATCCATAATTAGCAATTTTTCCTTTTAAATGAATCAAACATTAAGAAAATAAACAGAATCGTTATAAGTAATCGTCATTGTCGTGTGGGGGGGGGAGAACAAACTGAATTCCTTACTTATTTGGCGAAGGGAAAATGAATATTTTTGTCGATAAAGTTAATTTTTAATTAATAAAAATTAATGAATTAATATTTGAAAAAACTGTATTAACATCAAATGTCATCCACTACTAGTTTAAAAAAATTTACTTGAACTTGATTGGATGAATGATAAGTATTTTATTAGCGATTGAAAATTTGAACAAGATATATATATATATATATATATATATATATATATATATATATATATATATATATATATATATATATAGAGAGAGAGAGAGAGAGAGAGAGAGAGAGAGAGAGAGAGAGAGAGAGAGTAAGCTAATAGTAGGAATTGAATAAAAAGCGCATAGCTAAAAGCCTAAAACTGGAAAGAAATATGAATATCATAAGAAAAAATTCCTGAGCTTTCGCAAAAAATTAAAATATATTATAAACATCATTAAAATTCAGTTTGCCTATAATATTTCTGTTAGAAACTCATGCTTTTATAATTTTATTTTTCAATCAACATTTGTGAAAAAAAGGATTACTTTCCGCTTTTTTTTTTTCATTTAATTTGATTATTTCCACATTAAAGATCAGATCCATATCTGAAAGTGAAAATAATGGTACAAATAGAAGAATTTAACTAAATATTTGTAAATTTTTAATTAGCTGCTTTCTTTTTTTTACAGTTTATAAAAGATTGTCTCTGTTGAACAATAAATAAAAATAAAAATTGTGATTTATCTTTCAGCAGAACAGCAGACAGTAGGAAAATTAATTCTAACAGAAAGTAGGGCACAAGAATATAAATGCTAATTTATCTTAACACATGATGATTTGGCCTAATAATACTTTAAAAAAGAATCGCTTGTTATTAAAACTCCGTGCTCATGAATTGAACATTATAATATAGATACAAAAAATAAACTGGCAAACGCAGTAATTTTAAATATTAATGGCATTTTGATTTACTGATTACAATATATTTGTAAAATTATTAAATCTGATTAAAAGTTCAATTTACCATAAAGTATAATAGGAAATAAGAACAAAGATTTTTATCTGTATTACGTAGTTTAAAAAGAATAATAATTTCAACATCTGTTACATTCCAGTAGATGCAAACGTCCAATGGGATCATCAGTTATATCAATAAAGAAATAAAATCAGAAAGTCATCGAATTGGTTCACTATTTTTTCTGTAAACACATTCGTAGAAAACAATTAACACGCAGGAGGCACCCCAAGGTTAGTTGTTTACGTGATCTTTAAACTGTACAAACACTACAAATATAGACATCTTTATCTCTTAAGCAAGAATCGATGCTATTTTTGGCTTACTGTCTAGAAAATACTTTACTCCAAGTGTCAATACAGTTCAAAGTTCCACTGATAATTTCCAAATATTTCATTATCAGAAATTTCAAACTGTTCGTAATAGCCACTTAATAAATCTTTCCACGAGACTTCATAAACCTTTGATTTCATTGTTAGTCCTCTACAATCTTAAGCAAACAGTTAGAAAGTCTCTTCGGACATTTAAATCGCTTTTTTTTATTATAATTACCTAAAAATATTTTTTAAGTTATCATGATTAAAAATAAGGAATAATTAGGTAGAAATTTCAAAGATTTTATTTTTTAATTTTTGTCATTTCATTTTACACTGTCAAAAAAAATTAATAAAAGCAGACTTATTTTACAGTACTTTTCTAATGAATTATTTGTTTCACATTTTAAGTAAAAGTTATATTGTTATAATTATTTATTTAAGTTATTCCTTTGATTGTATCTTAGAGTAAATTTACTCTGATGATAAAGAGCTATAATATAATCGTCGAGAGCCTTTATGTGACACTGAACGGAATTAAAAAATATCCTCGGCCATTTGGCCTGCGTTGCTATCAGAAACGCAAAACCCAACTTCTATTTTGGATTCAAGAGAAAAAGATAAGCCTTATTTTTTATGTATAAATTGATTGATTTATCCCGTTACAAACAAAGTTGAACATAATTAAACATTAGTTATGTGATTGTAAAGTTCTCATTTTATTTACATTTTTATGCTGTATTTTTCAGGAAATGTCAATGAATTGAGATCTGCAATTTTAAGCTAATTCATCGTATTTTCACATCTAAGTCAGATAAAAGTTACTTCTAATATTTTATTTCATCATTTTTTTCTGTTTTGTATTTGGCAACGCTTTTGTTTTTTCTGTTAGTTCATCACCATTTGTTTCAATTCGATTTAAGTGATTAGTTTTTATTTGAGTTCTGGTGAACATTATGTATTGAGAAGATCCCACTGCTAGGAAACAGGTTGGTTAGCAAGTGATAGGGTTGAATGATTAATGAAGAGACAAAGCTAAATTGCATTTAATTAGATGAGAGATATTGTGAACAGGGAAACATCCTGTTTAAATGGACACATCATCTAGTCCTTAAAATAAAAATGTACCTACAAATGTGTAGTGGTACTAAATAATTCAAAGCAATAAATTCATTGCAATAAAAATTCGAATTTTCCAGAAATTTGAGCTAAGGGACATTTATTCTAAATATCAAAGCGGAAAGGGAATTATTTAATGTACTTGTAATATTAAATAGTTTTAATATATAAACTGTGAGTATAGCTATAACGATAATAGTTATAATTCAAAAAGATTAATTTCAATAAATAAGTTAGTAAATGTAATAATTAAACAATATAAAGTCAGCTTCAGTAAGTGAAATTACTCTAATGATTCATTTGAGTTTTTAATCATGTTTTGGAGGGCTCACTAAATAATACGTTCCTTCCAAATTAATTTATGAAGTTGTAGCGACATTCATAATTATCCAGCGTGTTCTCATATATCCTAGAGAATATAAGGTGATTAAGAACACCGGTTTCGGCTACTGATCTCAGTAGCAAACTGATTTAAAGAAAATATATTTGAAATTATGAGAAATTGCTTATAGCCTCAGAATTTATTTTATTATCCAACTATATATTCTATTTCATGGAATATCTCATAAAAAAAGCTACCTTAATTATTTAATGTTTTCAATACGGAATAATTTATAATCATTCTATCACGAATTTTTTGGAAATGTCGGAAAATGAGCCTTTGTAAAAACAGAAATGACTGACTTTTATAAGACATTAACAGAAAATATCTAAGATAGAAAATGAGCTTCCAAAAGGTATGGACTAGGGTTTCAATTTAGTGGTAGAAAATATACAACAAGTAAACATTCAATCTGCTAATTCAATTCATTTTTCCTTGAAATATATGGTATCAGAAAAAGGCTATTTAAGCGATAGGATATGGTATATTGACTTTTATCTGACTCAAAAGTCACAAACTATCATCAACAGCCAAAAGAAATTTCAATTCAATGAAATGAGGGACCTTCCGACTTGTCATTTTCAGTGATCACCGACAATTCCATCAATCCCTCGTACTTACGAATTACCGGTCTTCGTGCGGGTATCTTCAAGATAATCGATAAAAATATACATACTTGTTGGAAAAAATTACCATATGTGATTCCAGATAAGTTACTTCCTCCATCTCCATAGCGTCATTTCTTATTGAAAAAATCAAAATCGTCCACTTCAAACATAAGTTTTAGCATCAGATTTTTTTCTTTTGTTTTCTCCCATGCTTTATGACAATAACATCAAATAGTCATTAATAAAAACTTTCACTCATAAAAGTTGTTATGCATGCTGACCAAATGGTGAATTCTTTTAAAATGTCAGTACTTAATTTTAAATAAAATAATAAATACTATTGAGATGAAATGCTACTGCGTTTCTAGATTTAATATCACCTCTTACAATATTATGAATAATCTCAAAATCATGAAAAATGCAGGTCTATAACTATAAAAGTATGTTGTTAATTTCTACAAGATTAAAATTTGCAATGGCAAGTGAGAATACTATCCTGGTTCTCAGGGGAAAGTTCAAAAATGAAAATTGAGTCTTAGATGTAACTATCATATCCTACAATCCGTAAAATAGTATAACCTTATATTGGATTTAGTGAATAAATAAAGGGAAGGTTTTTCTTACACTTTTTTAAATATAGTCGCAACTAAAGCAAACAAATGTTAGAAAGTAACAATAAAAATATTTAAAAACAAACAAATGGTTAACGTGTTTGTAAACAGAAGTCGCATGCTTCCTAACTCGAATAAGGCTCTACCAATGCATCATATTTCCTAATTACCTTTCCTTTCCCTTAAGAAATATTTTACTGCTTTTTGATTTAATACAATTTTACGTAAAACAAAGTAAACAAAATGGACACAAAATGTGCCTATGATCAAAGAATTAAAAAAAATCAGAAGTAAAATATTTTAATTAATTGAAACGAATTGGAATTTTAAACGTTATTTTAATATTATATTAATTGGAAATTTAAGAGATCAGTGAAAAAATTACTCATTATGGGTTCGAACTAAAATTATTTAAACAGCAATTCCTAGACTTTTGATTTAGCTAATTTTAATTCTAGTATTTAATTTTTGTTACAATCACTTTATGAGGACAAAATGCAATTAATATATGGAAATCACACTTCAGTATACCAAGAATAAGGATATTTCAGATATTAAACTATTTCAATCATCCTCAAAATGCATTAATTAATTATGATGCAATTATTACTTCAACATTGCTTTTAGGGGTTGCATGCTCCTTATTATTTATACAAATGTGACAGCTAATATATAAGAAATTCAGTTAGGTTACGATGAGCATGAATGTCTAAAATGGAAGATAAAGATTTATTTTATTATCAAAGTTAATGAACAAATTTCTGAACAGAAATGGTGACAAAATTGTTTATGAATGTAGTGTTCTTTTAATCAAAATAAAAAAAAAAAAACTTGAGTTTCATGGCGCATTCTAAATAATTTTTAGAAATATACTGCAGTCGAATGTCATTTATCGAACTTTCGAGTATTGAAAATCTATGTTAATCGAGCTTTCTTCATAAATCTTGGATTTTCAATATAAAAATAATTTTCGCACATAGAACAAAATGTTCAGCATAACATTTTGATACCAATTTAAACTAAAGGGCGATCATTGATTGGAAAGATATTTTTACTTTAAATTATGTTAAGTTATAGTGTGTTTAATAATAACTTATAATAGTTTTTTTTATAGTAAGTATGATCTATAAGCGGAAATATTTAAATGTAAAGGTTCAGTTTACAAAAACACAAAAAGCAAGATTAAAAAAAAAAGAAGGCATGGCAAAAAAATAATGGAATTTCAATAACAGCAATATTGACATTTTTAAAAAATCATTGATATTTCTAATCTATTGAAATAAATTTCTTTGGTATGTTTAAATGTACGATCTGATACATTTCTGTGGTAAACCTCCTATAATTTAATTCTTGAAAATTTTCTTTAATACTATGAATTAACAACGCATAATTAATTTTGGTAAGAAAAATGTGGAAAAATTGCAATATACATTTCTGTAAATTGAACTTTCTATTAATCTAAATATCTAGGCATCGAGCCCTTCCCAAGTTTCTTCAAGTTTTTGAGAAGGGAGTTCAGTTTACAGAAAAGTATATTTCAGTTTTTCCATCTTTACATACATTAATACATATAAAACAAGTATATAACTTTAACAGTCAGATTTATGAATGGCATTGAATCTATACCAAAACTAATTTTAATTGAAAACTTCAAACCATAGTCACTTAATATGCATATTGCCTAAGCACGCAACTACTTATACTTAAAAATAACTTAATATTTGAATGAATTACAAATAAAATTAGTAGAAAAAAATCTGTTTTGTTTGGGGTTTTCATAAATAATTGTCATTGAAGTTTTATTATAAGAAAACTTCTGTCATTTTCGAGTTTACAAGAAATGAAAAGGCTAATAGCCTTACAAAATCTAGTTCAAGAAAAAAAAAAGATTTGAGTGACATTAGTTTCAATAAATTGTGTATTCAAATTTAAACCGAAATACAAAAAAAATGAAAATAAGGAATCCAAGACAAAATGGATAGAGGAGATTTGTCAGGTAAACTAAAGAAACACTTCTTTGATAATGTTGACCCAAAAGGATCCAATAAAATTCATAACTTTGGTCAAATTTTCATTGCATGGTGCTTTAAGGGCTCATCAGGTCAAAGTTTTAACAAAAACCCCAATATTCTTGAAAAAAAAAAGTAAATTCAATTTCTCACATTATCAAAATGTATGGAATAATCAGCACGAATAGTTGACTTCAGGGTGATTGGAAATAGTTCTGGAAACATTACTGAACTGCCAGCTTGTCAGAAGCTCCGTCACCCTGTATGATACCACCCCAGTTGTTGGCTCTTTTTGGGGGGCTTTCCTATCAGATGGATTGCTCCACGCCAGCCCATATTTTGCCATTTGATTTCGGCTTGGACGGGACTTGAGCCTTGTATACTATTACTTTTACAAAATGATAGACATAATTATTTATAATTTTTATGAATTGGCAGGCATAAATTCGTATGCAAATTTTTACTTTATGTAAAATTTTACTGTCTGAGTTTTTTAGTTGAAGTATTGTGTAAGGTACGCAGTTCTGCCATAAAAAATGGGGATTTTAAATTAACTTTCATTTTTTAAACTGCAGTTAATGAAAGAACAGAATGAAAGAAAATTTGAAATGCAAACTATAAAAAGGTATGGATTGATGAATTTTTTAAAAAAAAAGAAAGAAAAGCTAATTCAATACTCAAATGTAACATCGGAAAATTGAAAATGCAATCCCAGTATTGATTAATAAAAGAATATTTCTGTTAATTTCCTGTTCACTGTCATTCATTTCTGAGTGTTTATTTGTTATCAATCCTGCATTACAAATGAAATTTTGAATAAATTTTTTGTGTGTGCTTTTGCTGTAATTGCTGATTTTAATACTTTCATTGCGATGTTATCAAACTCTCTTCCTATCAATGACTTTTGTTACTATTTTCTTTCTTCTGTTTTTTTTTTTTGGGGGGGGGGGGGTTCGGAAACAATTGCTCTAATTTTCATTTGACAATATGTATATGAAATATATTTTTATTTCGTTCTTTAATTTTAGCTACATATGCCTCCAAACAGATAAAATTTATATATGCTACCTTCTACTTAAATTCTATGGAATTATGCGCTTTGTTGAATATTTATTTAAGAGTCATAAACAGTTTTTTTTGTATTATTTAACATTTTATTTTTAACTGAACACAATATTATTTACTAAAGCAATGCTTTGCTTTCATTTAAGTTCTTCTTAAAATCCATAACTTCTACCCGGCAAAAGCTACAAACCGCGTTTCTGGAGCATACGCCGGAGGACACACCTTCATTCCATAACTTCCAATGACAATAATTTAAAAATATAACTTTGATACAATTTTAATTGAAGATTTTAAAAGATCAAATGATGTCATGTCTATTAAAAATTGTTAACTTTTCTTATCACGTTTTAATGCCGTTTCTTTAGATTTATTAAAGAAATCCACAAAGGAAAGAACTCAATTCGATAAAGAATATTTGAAGAAAGTTGAAAAATAGCTTCTTTCAAATGAAATAAAGTTCTGAATGTATTCTTGCATTATCATGTTCCATTCATTCCTTTCATGTTCATTACACATTTTTTAAAAATTTAAATTGCCATTCTTAATAAAAGTAATGGTTGTATTTCGTAAGCGATTTTCTCCTCATTTCTTGATGTCAGAGATTTGAAACATTTTTGCATTTTGTACATTGTCAGATATTTGTACATTTTTATATCAATGCATTTTAATACTTTCTGATCTTTATTCCAGCTAATCGGTTGATTTAATTCAATTTTGATTATATATGCATTATACTACTTGGCAGTGAATTTGAAAATAAATTTATTTCAAGAGTTTATAGTATTTATAGTAATGAATTATAAAATGAGAAATTATAAAAAACAATTAGAATTTTTTTTTAAATCTACATTTTAGTATATTAACTAAAATATATTTTAGAGAAATTGTTTATCATTAATTTTTTTACATTTAATCCTATACAGAAGGTCAAAACAAAAATATGTTAACTTAAAGAAGAAAAACCCAAAGCAGCATATAGATCCAACAGAAACGTTAAAAAGACCAAATATTAAACGAAAATGTAAAGATTTCAATCATCCATTTTGAACTGTAATAGTATTATGCCAAGCAGTTCGTTATTTAAAAAAACAGCAGAGTTGCAAAATATGCTTTGTAAACCAAATTTAGTATTACGGCAAATTTCATGCTTTCACTGAATATATAATAAGTTTTCTGAATTTTAGTAGTATTAAATGATAATGGTTTAATATTTATTTCATCTCATTTGTTTTTACTACCTGTAAATTCAAGAATACTGATTTTAATATGTTATCCAAGATTTATTTATTTCCCTTTTTCTGAAAAATTTCAGAAGAGACAAGAATCTTAATCGAAACTCAAAGAGCAAATAAAGGGGTGGGTGGCCCAGAAAGAGTAAATACTACGTCGTATGGGAGTGTTAAAAAAAAGGATCTGTTAAGCGGCGCTCCAACGACACATCGAATCTTCAGACGAGCCACGCGTTCCCCCGTTTTACCTCTCTTGCGGTTTCTTGGGGTGCTTTGATATCTGTGGATGCGTCCGAAGTTTTCCCACAAATTGACGGTAAAGTGTTCAAGCATCAAAGGACCCAAAGAAAATGCAAGAGGGGTGAAATGGGGAGCACGTAGCCCGTCTGAAGATTCGCAAGTCGTTGTAACTAGGCTTTAGCCATAATTCAGGCCAGGTCAAATTCGATTACAGCTTTAGCGTAGTTGAATTCTAACGAAGAAAGAATTGCCTTTTTAGTTTTAAGATTAATCTTTTAGTTCTAGGCAATTCAGGTGCCTTCTTCAGCAACATGGGTCGAACAACCCCCGTTACCGTTTCTCTTCCTTGTTGACTCACTTAATGCTTTGTTGCTTTGTTGTTTTGTTTTCATTGCTTTTTAAAAAATTTTGCTGATCATAGAATTCTTAAAATGAAAAAGTAAGCAAATAGCATCAAATTCCCAAGGTGGAAAAGTAACCAAATCAGAATAAAAGTGCAACTTTAAAACAATAATTTCAAATGATGCTGTAGCTCTAATTGAAGTTGCGAGGTAGCTACAATTTCAAAATGGTTGTCTTTGAATCGTTTCACAAAAAAAAAGTGGGACACATGTTTTCACTAATTGAATTGGTGACGATTTCTTATATTTCATGATTTAGAAGTTACACAGATCACCAAAAGTTTACATCAATATTTAATTTACTAAATTTAATTTTTTTTCAGATGTATGTTAAATTACTCTCTGAACTTATTATAAGTCTCATTTACTCTAAACATTAATTTAAAAACACTCATTATCATTTCATTGCGTGGTTCAAGGATCAGAGAATTTAATCAATTCAAATTCTCTTAATTCTTTTTCACTCTCATCCCAAATTGTCTTTGAATTTATACAGATCAGCTTATACAACCGCCTAATTCGCATAGTGGTTAAAAAGTTCAACTATACTCGCTATAAATGATATTCATTTTCAAAATTTGAATTAATTCTATATTAAGAGTAATACAAGTGGACATAAAATAAATGTTAGAGTCATTTTAAAGACATTTATTGTTTCGCTTGTTTGAAATTTTTCCTGGGGGGGGGGGGGAATGCAATTAAATCTATCATGTTCGCCCTGTTTATTGAATGGTTACTAGGTAATTGAACGTTTGCAGACTTGGATGGATATAATGCTTATTTCAAAACTTTTTTAGATTTTTCCTTCGCGACTGATAATTTTCTCGCATTGTTTCCATATCCTGTATTATTGCAGTGTATGATGATTTACAATTTTCAAAATTTTCTCTCCAGAGACAACTATTGTCTTTAGATGGCAGCACTTATTTAGAAGTTTACAAACATTGCTGCTATGTCATATAAAAAAATCCATATTTAAAAGAATAACTGATAATGATTTAATTTTTCTGTATTTTTTCAAAATTAAATTAGTACCCATGGGATTATTTGGTAAAAACGAAAAAACCCCTAAAGAACAGGTTCGTTGATAAATTTATGTAGATGAATAAAATCATAACATAAACCAATAATGTAATTAGATTAAAATATTTCTAACTTTATTATATTTTTAATTCAACATATATATTTTGGCGTCAAAAGTTATTTTTCATCTCTATGTTTATAAAGCAATTATTTAGTCAAGTTCATCTGTGATTAAATTCGTTTTTACAGTTTTGAAAGATTAAACTATATTTTAAAGTGAGCTAAAACAATTCGTTTTTTCAGAACTATTTGTACATAGAAATATCCATTGTTTTGAAATAATTACTGTATATTCTTTATTTAATTTTAAATTTCACATTTAAACCCACTTAGGGATAAGATGACTGACAAATTAACTGCTTTAACATATTCTTACAAATATGTGGTTTTTGTTATATGTTCTACTCTGACTTCACTCTTTAGATATTGATGCTCAGTAGGCAGTGAAACCTTTCTCTGTTATGTATTTAGTTCAATGATATCCCTATCATTTATATCTAAATTCATATTTTCTATACAAGACCATCATAAAACAATGCTCATTATGAAATAATAAAAAACACATATTTCTTATAAATTTCAATTTTAGGTATTTGTTTTTAAATTCCATGATTTCAGACAAGCAGTTTGTTAAATAGATTAGATAACTTTGCTTCAAACATTTCTTTTGAAATATAGTTGATTTTAAATCTCAGGATGTCAATACACATTCATCAATCTCTGAAGTTCCGGAAAATTTTGTGGTCTGTTCTTAAATATCTGTTTAATAAACATTAATTCTTGCAAATCTGTTATAACTTCTGTTATATTTTATCTTTTGTTGCATTCATAATTTCATTAAAATTTTCTCATTATCAATACTTAGCTTACCTGAAATGATTTTTGACAAATTAATCTTAGATTTTTTCAATTTGATGTTTTTAATCCAAAGAGATCATTAAGAGTTATATTTCACAGTTTGGTACAAATAGCTCTTGAATAACTAAAACATATACAGTTATTCTGTGTTTCTTAAGTAATATCCTGTGAAATTTGATTTTGTTTCGTGGATTATTTGATTAGACAGGTCAAGCAACGAAAAGGATATTTTCACCATTATTATGTCATAGTAATTAATAAAATTTGTCTAAAAATTGAATGAATATTGAACTTCTTACTGGAATAATCATCCTTCAATAATTCATCCATTTAGGTATCTCTTGTAGTTTGAAAATAAATACTGTCACATTAAAAAATTTCATTACAAAGCATAGCAATTGATTTACGTCATAATCCGAAAATTTCCTTTTGTTGAGCTAAGAAGAAATTAAATGTTTTTATAAATGCACAAAAGCAATTATTTTATTTTAAATTATAGTTAACTTTGTCTTTTGGTGTTCGTAAACGAACATTTAATACTTTTTTTACTACTTTATTTTGGAAAGATTTTAAATAAATTTTCTTCTGTGAAATGGTATGGCTAATAGGAGGCAAATATTGTTGTTTCAAATTTCCTTGTAAAATTCTTAAAAATATCTTATGTTTAATTTGAAAGTTTAATGGGGGGGGGCTGCATTGTGGATGTTTGATGTTCTAAAAACTCTATTTTGGCTATTATTTCATCTGTGTTAAACTTTAAGGAGCAAAAGAGTTAAAAAGAAGGTTTTCAATATTTTTACCAGCTTTTTATGGGAAAACTTAAATTAACATCTATTTAGTATTTTACTAATTCCTTAAAATTAATGTAAATTTTCTGAATAAAATCAGTAATTCTTTATATATTATAATTTATTACCATGTCAGATAAAAAGGAAATATTATTTACAATTTCTCTATTACAGTGAAATCAAGGATTAAATTAGTATAGCCTTAAGTATAATAATTTAGATAATATGAAACGTACTAAGAATGAGATTTACACTATTTTTTTACTATTTTCTGAGTGGGGCTTAAAGAGCCACTTGTGTGTACAAGATGCTAATATTGATGAATTTCGGTTTTATTTTTTACCTGACTTAGAAGATTGAAATTACTATTTCAGTTCCTGTAATAAATTTTTTTTATTTAACTTTACATTCAAACATATCAGGTTTGAATCTAAAGAATCATTGAGAATATTTTCTACTCAACTTTATCATACACAAACTCAGTATGATACATTTTGTGCTTCATGCTGTTGTGAAGAAAATACATTTTGATTCTCTTCCTTTTATATACATTTTGATAATACTTAATTCATTTATTGTATACATAAAAATATATATGTGATTTATAATACATTTTGATTCTCTTCCTTTTATTCAATTGTAATAAAAATTTGATTCAGATCTAAGTTCAGACAAATACAAATATGATTAAGCATCTCTTGTATATTACCTGTACTTAAGGTCTTGCTGTTTGTAGTTTTAATGGAAATTGGATTTCAAATCTGGAAAGATGACATTCCTAATTTCATTTAGTTAAGTTTTTTTTTTTTTAAGTTATTACTTTCACATACATTTAAATATACATATTTACAGATACTCAACTTATTGATGCATTTGGTACAAACTTTGATATCAGTCAATATTTCTCATAGTGAAATTATATATATATATATAATTTCCATCTTTCTGTATATTTAAATTACTCTATCTATAAATATAGAAATGGAGTTACTTTCCATCAACAGATATAATTTTAAAAATGATAGATTTATAATTTTGCAGAGTGATTTTAGTACTACTTTTATCCCTCTTATTTCATTTTTAACAAAATATTCCAAGTTTTAAATGTATTATTTATGTATTAGCTTCCCCCCCCCTCTTTAAATAATGGAGTATAATGCCTAAAATAATTCAAAATAATGAGTGAGTCAGTTTATTTTTCCCAAATATAAAATTTTCTGTTGAAAGCATAAATTCTAAACAGGAAATGTGTTATACTAGAGATTTTTTATGTTAGAAAATGTATTATATTAGAAATTTAGTTGTTTTTTCAAGAAATTATATTTTTATTTATTAAAATTTAATAGTTCTTGCCATTGCAAAAGGTGTTTTACACTAAAAAGAAATGTTAACAAATTAGATCTCTGTAGAAACCTTTTAGATTTCAGACATTTTTGTTTGAATTGAATTAATAAATTGTTAATTTTTCATATGTAGTGTTCAATAGAATATATATAGTTTTTTATTGTTGTTGTTGCCAGGTTCGAGAATGGACCTCAAAATTACGAAAAGAACAATTCCAGTTAGACCGGCAGATAAGAGCTATTAAGCGTGAAGAAGATAAAGTAAAGAAATCCCTTAAAGATGCTGCAAAAAGGGGTGATACAGATGTTTGCAAAGTTCTTGCTAAAGAAATCATTCGAGCACGTAAAGCCATTAATCGTATTCATACCTCAAAAGCTCAAATTAACTCTGTTCAGATGAGCATGAATCATCAACTAGGTAATTTTTATTTATTTATTTTGTAAAATCTGACATCTATGTACATTCATGATTTAATTCATGTTAACTATTATTAGATGTATAAATATGACTCCATCATTTTTTTAGCTTAAAAAAGGACACTTGTTTGTTATAAAAATTAACGATATATTTATTCAAAATATCCCATCCCCTTAGAAATTACAACTTTGGTCCATCTTTCAGGCAACAAACAAATTCCACAAATAAGAAACTGGTTGTTTAGATGCAATACATCAGTAAAGAGAAATTTTGGTAGCTGCAGGGGAATGGAATCTCTTTCCAGATGCTCTGCATGGAACAAAACAAATAATAGTTTGAAGGTGCTACATCTGGCGTATATAAGATATGGGACAACTATCCCAATGCAGTAATTCTAAAGTTTTCTTTACTGGTCTTGCAATGTGTGGAAGAACATTGCCATTTAGGAAAACAACTATTTTTTTATCTTTCACCATATTCTGAACATTTCTGCTTCAGTGCTTCCTTCAAATTGATCAACTATTGTTTGTATTATTATTATTGATGGTTTCATGGAGTAATTTAATACTTTTGTGTCTTGTATTTTTTGGTAATATGCCATACTTTTTATCATTTAAATTGAAATCATAATTTTAAATCACCAAAACTACTCTTTGTAAGCTGTATGATTGGGGCATATTGACCATAAAAGTTCAACAGCAACTTATGTGTTTCTACTTCAGTTTTCTTTTCAGTAAAATAATATGACAAATTCCTGCAAATACTTTTTATTTGGCTCAAAATTTGGATATTTTCAAAGCTTATATTACATCATTATTTTTGATTGAAGCAAATTCCAGAGTGTAGGTCAAAAACTGGAGAAGGCAGGGTTGAATTTTTAATTTCGTTTCATTCCATCTAAAGAGGCACACATTATTTACAAGCAATGTGGATAAAAACACACATGAAGGAAAAAAAGGCATAATAAAGGACAGAATCATTTTAATTGGCATTATACCCTGGTAGCACAGCCTGTTGCACAGTATTGTATAATATTGTGAGATATTATATGGTATTAAAAAATATTCCACAATATAAAACAATATTATGAATATGGATCAATGTCATACAATATTGTACAATATTTGTGTGCTACTAGGGTATACAGTGATTTCCTCATAAACCAGGCACATAGATTTCTGGCAGAAATTCTTATATATTTTGATCTTGACAAAAGAAATGCAGGAATCCTTTAAAAAAATCTATTTACATCAGTGATTTATTACCCACCCATGACAACCAATAATACATTATCTTTACATAGCTTCATTTGATTTATTAAATATAAAAAGGGGAATGAATCAAGAAATAGAACATTTTAAAATGGAGTTACTATGGACTAAATTAAGAGAAAACTTTGGAAATTAATTTAAATTTAGAGTTTAAAATACATTACACACATGCACACACACATATATATAATATTTACCAAGGGTCAGATGCTAATTTTTAATGTTTGTTGTTAAACCTCTTGAATACAACTTTTGTGATTTATTTGTTGTGTGTTTTATTTTTGTCAATCATTGATCTGCTAATGCCATCCATTGAAAATGGGTGCAATCGTATTTATGCCCTTAATAATATGATATTGTTGTATATTTGAACACAGAAAAAAAAAGTGATAGTTATAATTTCTATTTTTAAAGAATATCAAAGCATAAGTAATAGCAAATAATAACAATACTGACCTATAAGAATTCAAAGTACTATTCATTAACTATTTTCAGTAAATCAGAGGAATCGAATGGAAAGCTATAATTTTTTTCTTCCCCTTGCAGTATGTTTAAAAATTTAATTTTAGTATTTCAAAAATAGACTTTGATAACTTAATATCAGTTAGAATTAAGTTTCATGTTGATAAATTCAGTGATATTGTATTATAATTATCGTTAATGCTAGAATATTCTGAAAATTCTTCTCAATAAAGTACCAGTTTAAAAATTATTTTAAATGCAAATAAAACAACACATTAAAGATAGCATTAATATATTGTGCATACTAAAAATGATTATTTGAGAAAATTACAAAAATTCATTTTATATTAATGTAACCTATTAATGATTTAATATTTCAATTAACTTGTTAATTAATTTTTTAATGACATGAAAACATAATTTTCATCTTCTGAAAATTATTATGAATGAAAAGTATTATGAGAATTTGTCCTAAGCATTATAATGTTTATTTCTGTGAATACTTATAATGATAGCTTAGATTCTTTTAATGTTTTTCTATACAGTTTTGTTTTGCCAGATTTAGGTACACATTTTATGTATATATAAATGTACATATTATAATTATATGTACATTTATATTGTTTGATCATTTAAATCATTTTTATGTCCAAAACTATCTAAATATTTTGCAAAGTATAAAGCCTTTGTGGTTTTGAGAAATAAGCTCTATTTAAAAAAATATCTACATTATGAAATAAGGATGAATTCTGAAAATAAAATTTCAAGCAGCACCATTTTATAAAATTGGCATAAAAATTCATAATATTTTTTTTATATGCCAGCATTATACTAAAATAATTAAAGATTCTACACAGCATATGTAAGGATGGGCTACTTTAGTTGGTTATGAATTGTGCAGTATAAAAATTTTGAAGAAATAAATTTTATATTGATTGAAATGTAGTTGCATTATTAGTTAATAGTAATAAGAATTTTTTTTTTATTTATGTTAATATTCTGCTTTTGACCATGTCATACGCTTTACACAATCAAAAGTATGTAGAGTTTTAGATTTCTCCACTTTTTCAAATTTCACAAGGAAAGTTAGGAACTGTCTGTGACCAAATAAAAAATATTTATCTAGCATTTTGCCATGATGATCTGAATGCAAAACTTTTAGTGGACTGATCAGAAACTGAAAAAAAGAAAGGGATTTTGGCTTATCCCTTGGCTTTTATACACACACACATAAGTAAATATATATATGCAAATTTGAAAATATATATTGGTTTTTATCTTTAAAAATTCCTAGATTTATTAAATACAGATTTTTTAAATTTATTTGTACAAAACTTACATTATAGTGACAAAGTTTTAATAAAACCTGTTAAAATTAGAAGCGAAATCTACAAATATTGGAAAAAACATGAATAATTGTAGTAAATAATCTTTAACAATGTTTATATGAAATACACCATATTTTTCTTTTCGTAATTTCAAAACCAGATATATAGAATTGATATAAAAATCCCAGTTGGAAGCCATTTAAATATTGAAAGTTTGACAAAGCAGTAAGTTGAATGTCAGGTGTTTTCCTACAGAAGCCAAATAACTTGGCCATATTGGGAAATATAAATTACTGTATATTAAAGGCATCATAAATAACAAAAGGATTATTTACTATTATTTGTATTAACATTAAACTTCTACCAATTGAAATTGATTTGCACTATAATTTAAAATCATATGAACACCTTTAGGCTTTGTGTATCCAATACATATACTGTACATACTCGATTACTGATTACTTTTTGCTTTGGGATGACGGCTATTACATTATGAAGAAAATTAGCTATTAATTTTTGGAATACATCTGAATCAAATTAAGATTTAAGCTGTGAGTAGGCCAATCAAATTTGTCAAAACTTATGGAATTAATCAGAATTTCAAATTGAGCTTGGATCATGATGCTTCAATTGAATTACTGGGCTTTAAATTTTCTTTTACAAGGATGATGTGCAATATCTGCAGAAGAATTTCACAAACTAGTTGTAAAACTAAAAAAGCAAGGCTATCATATATGATTGATACATGTGTAGGATGAACAAGACATAAAAGTTGCAAATCAAGTTCAGATATTAATGTTTGTGGAAATAACAATAAATAATATTCTTGTTATTTATAATGCTTAATATACAGCTATATATATTATACAATTTATAAATATTATTCCATTTATATTTTTTATTGAATTTAGTATAACTGCTTGCTGATTAATGGTTAAAGAATTATCATTTTGTAGAAAACTACATGCCATTTGCCTTCTCCTGGAAAGCATCTGAAATTCAGCTTACTGTAATGTCAGTTTTTCTACATTTTATTAGCATCCAACTGGATCCATATCTGGTTTTAAAATTCTGAAAAGAAAAATGTTACATATCACACATACACAGTTAAAAATTATTTTCTAAAAATATTTCTAGACTTTGCTTCCAATTTTAATATAAGATTTTAATAATACTTTGTCACTATTATGTTTTTATAATTTTATTAAATATTCTGCATTTTATAAATCTGGAATTTTTAAAAATAAAAATCTGTATATCTTTCCAAATTTATGGGCTAATTTTGCAAAAATACACGTAAATATTAGTGAAGGCAAATAAAAACATTTTGATTTTTTTCAATTGGTTAACTGTTTTCTGTGAAACAGGATGAGCCAAAATCATTTTCTTCTTCACCAATTTGTGGTCACTTCCCTAAATGTCTACACAACTAAATTTTCATGGTAAATTAAATGTCTTAATATATTTTTTACATGATGGAAAATCAAAAAAGGTTTGTTCTCTATTTCTAGAGGAATGTGTTTAACATTTATGATCGTATTTCTACTGGCATAATTTTATTTTGAATAATTGTTATGTATTTTTAAAATTCTAATCAGATTTTACAATAGTGCTCTGAAAAAGAACTATTCTATGAAATTTTCTTGGAAAGGTTGTAAATGTAAAAACACTTCTAAATAATTTCATTTCATTGTGAAATAAAAATTCTGCTTGAAAATAACAATTTCTGTTTGAAACTATATTTTTCAGCTACATTGCGTGTTGCTGGCTCTTTAGAAAAAAGTACAGAAGTGATGAAACACATGGAGAAACTAGTTAAAATTCCTGAAATTTCACGGACTATGCAAGAAATGTCAAAGGAAATGATGAAAGTGGGTTAAATTATTTGAATGTTTTTTCCAAATAAATAATATGCTTTGTTGGAAAAAAAAAACCACCTTCTAGTATTTATACATCAATAGAGAAACTGTAAATTTTGTAAATGATTATTTTTTTTGTGTGTGTGTGTGCTTATCCTTTATTATAATTTTCAACGTTCTCTTTTATTATTAACTTTTTCTTCTTGTACTTTATTTTAAGAGATGAAAACCTTTTCTTGTGTGGCTCATACACATACATACACAAAAATCTTATCCTTTTATTACTTTTCTCCTCCGCTTTTTGTAATGAATTACTTCATTTTATTATGTTTTTGCGTGAAAAAAGAAAAAAAATGTAATTTTTTTTTAATTAATATTTTTCTTTATTTATAGAAGTTGATAATTAATATATATATACTTTTCCCTTATTTTATATTTTCCTCATTTAAATAAATCTGTTTCATGAACACATTATTTTTAGATGGGCAACTGTATTCTTCAGAATTTTGTATTCAATATGTATTATTTACTTTCATCAGGTGTGTAATTTTTGAACCATAATTTTTTAGCATTGCTATGCATCTATTTGAAATGTTACAAGGCTTCGTAACTTTTTCCATTCACAATGCCAAAGAGGGAAAATAATTTAGAAATTTGAATAACTAAAAGGAAGATAATTTGAATACTTTAAATTAAAATGATTTTTCTAATTTAGTTAACAAATATTAAAAAATTCTGAAAGATCTCATGGTTGTGAAAACTTACATGGCCCTTGCATTTTTTTTTTCTATGTGAGAGACCACAGTTGAAAAAGCCTTCGGATATAGGATTTTATCAACTTTGTTATTTTAAATATGTTTTAATCATAAAAATCTTATCTGAATAACTGATTTTTTAAATTCTGAAACCATGTTTATGTATTTCTTATAATTTAAGCTTCTTTAAAACTAGACTTTTTCCAATTACTAGTTATCTGTATCTTTAATGCAATTTTGATAATTATAATATAAAGCTTTTGTTTTCCAAAAATGGCATAAACATTGTTTTGTTTACTTTACTAAACTAAATGTGTTTTAACATGGTTGTTAATATTGAGTATTATAAGCATAATTTACTCAACTAAACCTTGTAATCTTTTAAAATATATAATCCATTCCAGGAGGATATTAGTTTACTAACCAGTAATTTGTCATGGATTTCTTTGAGGATTACGTAATTTTTCTTCCAAAAATAGTTATTTAATTTTTCAGATTATTATCAGACACATTTCTCTGATCTTCTGTTATATAGATTTATGTACATATCCTTCTGTAATAAGAATTTCATCAAAATTTGTTGTAGACATTTTCCTTTTTTATAAAAATAAAAAACAATTCGTAAAATTTGAAACAGAACTTGTCAGCTTCTTTCCCTGCACTGTTAGTTATTGTGTATTATTACACATTGAATTATATATCTCCTAAACTTTGCAAACTGCCCAATGATAATCTTGATTTCTTCCAATTTGCCTGATAAATGTTTCTTCAACTCCTCATAAATTTCTGTTATATTCTTTTAATGACATTCATGCTAATTACATATCTTTTCGTATCTCTATGTATTATCAACCTATTATTTCATTGGTTAAGACATCTTTGCATCTCAATTGTAATTTTTGCTAACTTTTATGTTGCTTAAGGTTTTGTCATTGAATCTGTCTTGTCTAAGATTGTGCTTAGAATAGATTTATCTCAGCTATACTATTTAGCTACATTTAGATATATTCCTTCTATAATAATATGACTGGTTTGGTATTATGGTCTATTGGCCATTCTATGCCAAATATTTTTTATACATGACTCCATGTTAAAAATTAAAACATTAAAAAAAAAGATAATTAAATTTGATGTGAAATATGAATAGCTTTTAAAAAGGC
This sequence comes from Argiope argentata, assembly GCA_026289955.1. NCBI lineage: Eukaryota > Metazoa > Arthropoda > Arachnida > Araneae > Araneidae > Argiope > Argiope argentata. The sequence continues at coordinate 2,045,122 of JAOUZG010022948.1, forward strand.
AAAAATATTTTATTGACGATTATCCCTAAAATGTCAAGTTAAAAAAGTCACACTGAAATGAAAGTATTGTGTTCTAAAAACTTGGCACTCTCGCAGAATATGTTTAACCATTAAACAGAAGGCTTTTTGCTGCCTAATCGGTATTTTCATTTCCTTAAATTTCAACATGCCCAGATAATCAACAAAATTCAATGGTGAAATTATTTTTGAAGGAATTATATATGTGCAAACTATTTAGAATTAAGGGATTTCTAATGACGCATTCTTAAGAGCTGAAATACTATTAGAATCAGTATATGTAATAAATTTAAATGAGAATGATGCAACAAATTTCAAAAGGTATAAATCTGAACAGTATGGATGACTTCTTTGAGATATTGCTCATCTCAGAAAACTGCAGCTGATCAGACATGATTATCACATTTTGACCCATCCATATACATCAGTAGAAAAGAATGATTCTATTTACTGTGTTCACAAATAATAATAATCTGAAATATCACTTTTAAAGTTGATGGTTTCAGAAAGTGTATAAAATTGAAGCGTGCCTCCTGCCATAGAGAGGGGAGGGGCTATTAATATTTTCACGAATCAGGAAGTCTTCAGTTTTGAATGATTGTAAAATCTCTCCTGTACAGAATCTAAAAGTTGGTGTTGAGGACAATTGTATAAAGAATGACATGTATGTAGGATTAATAACTCAGGAGCACAGGGGATAGTATTTGACACTTTTAATTTTATAAAGGTAGGAGAAAGAAAGCCATTTGTGTCCGAGTTTTGATGCTTCACTTTTAAGCACCATATCATTATTAAAATCCTTTTAAAAGACCATTCCTAGAAATATAACTCTCCTAGCATATATTTGTTTAATCTCCAATGTAATGTAGGGAACAGATGATTATATGATGTTTTCAATATCTTATTATATGGTAATTGTCTAAACATAAAAATCTTCATAATTTCTTATCATTTGTTTGTTAATCAGTCAACTGCTTGAATTATGCTTATTTTCATATCATTAGAACGAAAATCATCACCATCATAATAATAAACTATTCACATATTAATTAAAGTAGTATAAATTTGCAGGGATGAAGTATATATTATTTTTGATTTAATACAAATTATTTAAAAAATTTGTTAATGCTCCATTTATTTTAAATCATAATCAAGCATACCATGGAGCTGTGGAATCTAAACTTTCATAATGTGATTATATTTATCCTAATAAATGTTTATGTAGTTTTTAAAAAATTATTATGTTGCATTTCTTTAAGGCTGGCATTATAGAAGAAATGATTGAAGATACACTTGAAGGCTTAGATGATCAAGATGAACTTGAAGAGGAAGCACAGGAAGAGATTGATAAAGTTTTGTGGGAGTTAACAGCAGGTACTTTTTTTACAGTATTATGTTAAGAAAATTATATTACATCAATCTATATTTCTGGTAGGATCAAGTTTTCTTATTTTTATAGTAATAAATTCCTCAATACGAGATATTTTGTATCAATGCAAATTATTACTTAAACAATCATTTCAATTCTAATAGAATTAGTAGCTTTTTATTCAGTGTGTTTCCTGTTTTATTTTAAATTATCTATGCAACTTTTTTTTCTAGCTTCTTGTGAAGTACAAGGCTTTATACTTCAAAGGAATATAGTTTGTTTAAAAGTTGCATTGTTATTTTCAATTATTCTTGTTAAGCGCTATTTGATTCTGAAAAGTATTGAGAAAGGATCAGATGAATATGAGTTACATTCAAATAATACTGTGCAGAAGGGTGATATAATTAAAATGTGGATAGAACAAACATTAAAATTTGTGATTTCATTTGCATGAGACTTATGTATTAATCGATATCAAATTATAATAATCAAAGCAGCTTCTCTTGAATTGTGAAGCACTAACCTTTTGCACATCTAATTTGCTGAAAATCAATTTATTACAAGTGTCATATTGCCATTTGTATCACATATATGCAATTAAATACTCATTACTTCTGTAGGTCAACTGGGAACTGCACCAGCTGCTGTATCAGAATCATTGCCTGAAACTGAAGTTGAAGGAGCAACTGCTACTACTTCTAAAACGGAAGATTTTGCTGACATGCAAGAAAGGCTTGAGGCTCTTAGAAGTTAATAATTCGCATGTTTTCAGCAATATACTTCTGTAATAAAGTGTACCTTAGACATTCTATGCAGCAATATATAATTGCATCGAAGCAAGCTTAAAAATTTAGATATATATTTAATTATTTTCTTAAATTCTGTAAAATGTTCATTACTTGTCAAGTTCTTCAGTGTAAATTTAGAATTTTTTAATGGATTTTGGATGTTATGTAATTTGTTGATAAAATGCTTAATATTACAGTCTTTGTTCTCTTCCTATTTATTTAACTCATAAGGAACTCCAGATAGAATGCTCAGTATTTCTTTTATCCTTTTAATGCAATCCTACTTAGTGGTGAGTAAAAATTATACTACATTAAAACTTTAAATGAACTTATTGCTATAAGAGAAAAAAGAAATTGTACTGGATATAATTTGAAATGTATGAATTCTTTTTTTTAGTTGATGTTTATTTAACTTCCAGTGATAGTTTACTATACACAGAATGAGCTAATGAGTTTATAGTGTTAACATCTAATTTCACTGACAGAAAATAAAACTATAAATAAATGTGTCATTATAAAAACGGACAGCTGTGTAAATATATTTGAAAATATAGCTTGGCAAAATCAGAAGATTTCCACTGAATGAATCAATTACTTACTTTTCAAAAATAACTAATATGCCCATCATTAGCTGTAACATACTTGAGAAAATAATATATCAAACTTTACACTTTTTTTTGCTAAAGACATTGAATAAGTGAGAATATTTACATTTACATAAAATTTTTGTTGAAACATGAATATCCAGTTTTGGATGCCATATTAAACACCTGTTCTGCATTTTTAAAGTATGTTTGAATTTGAAAGAATTCTACTTATTCTTTACATGAAAAAATATTGCTTTAGAATTCAAAATTATGTGCTTTGTCTTTCAACATATTTTATATCTCTGTTTATTTGGGCGATTATTAGCATTACTCTACAAAGTTGTGTTTAAGTACAAAGAGTTGTATTTTATTAATTAGGAGGGGGGGTATTTTCTATTAAGTAAATAAATACTATGGGATTTATACATAATCAATTAAAATTACTGTGCCAATCTCTCAACAGAAAATCATTCTTGCACAAGTCATTTTTTATAAAATTTAACGATAAAGTTAATTAGCCAGTTCATTTGTATTTTATGATGCAGGGGAATTTGTTTCTTATAACTCAAGATGATGCACAATAAAATAAAACAATGATCTTTGTTTTTATAAAATTTTAATTTCAAAAAAGTTTGCTAACTTCAACTCACTTTGTTGTCTCTGTTCAAAACAATGTTTACAAATTACAACTCAATGAAATAAACAACTGATGACAAAGAAATTTTCATATTATATAACGAAATAAGAAGATTACATATAAAAACACTTTAACTGAATATACTTTTCATACAGAAAAATAATGCACATAAAATGAAAAACAACAAATTGATCTCTTATTTTACGAACATCCAAAAAAAAATTAAGAAATAAAACTACCAGTGAAACCACTTAGATCCCAAAAAGGATCATAAAAAAAGAGGACAAAGTCTTTGCATAGATATTTCCTTTCAAGTTGAAGGGAGGAAAATAGGAATGGCATCAAGAACTATACTATAATATATAAATATTAAGTTTTAAAACCAAAAATTAAAGTATTCTTAGCTGAAATATAGTATATTTCAGTGGGCACTTTACATTATTTAACTTAAGTTAAAAAATATATATATGATTCCCTTTAATACAAAATCGGTTAAAGGCTGCTGGCTGATCCAGATACATTTTTGAAGATTTTGAAAATTATTAAAATATACAAGAGGGAAGAGAACACATATGTTTCATTATACAAAATATCACATGCTTTCTCCTTTTGCAAAAAATGTCATTTTACACCATTAGCAGATGAACTTTCAGTGACCGGCTCGTTCTCTTTTTTTTCAGAAAACTGTTTTTCGTCTCGCGGTTTTGCTTCACCAAAAATACTTGACCTATTTGATGTATCAGCAACAGCATTTACTGGATCTTTCACTGATCTAGGAAGCAATTTTAATCTAGGTCTTGCAGCTGCTTCCTCTAAAATTAGAAACAATTATTTTATTGTTTAATTATACACATCAAGGTTTATTGAAACTCTTAAATGTAACTGCTCTAGAATTCTGAATAAAATGGTTCATAATTCTAATTAATAATAATAGGGTCAAAGAATTGCAGCATACAGCAATTCAAATATTGGTTGTTTTGAGGTCACAATCTCCAGTTTAGAGTGTCTTCTTATGTATACTTTTAATATTTAAAATACAGAATATGGAATAATCATTAACAATTTATACTTTAAAAGAGGTTAAATTTTTATAAGAACTTAAAAACTTTTTGGTATCAGATTATCACAAATCGATCCTTTTACTAAAATTACAAAAATCGTTGATATTTGTTTCATTAGCATATTAGGATAAGATAAAAACAGTCATTAGTTCTAAAAACATAGTTTTTTGAATTTTTTAAATAGTTTTATGTACTTTCTGCAATAAAATTGAATCAATTTTCATAGTATTTGAAAATTACGTTTAAATAAATAAAATAATAATAAGGGCAGAGTTGTAAAAAAATATTTACAAGCTTTAACTTTGAGTTATTGCAAAGAGATTTTCAAAATACGACATTATTTACACAAAAAAATTAAGCTGCTGATTTTATCAATCAACAAAGAAAATGGAAGTTTTCAATCTTTTTTCTGCATAAATATACAAAGGGTTTAAAATATGTTTAAATCGATAAAGGACTTAAACTACGAAGACTTAAGTACAGAATTCTACTTCACATCTACTGAAAATTTAAAACAAAACTTGCGTCAAGGATTAATTCAGTGAATATATATATATATAAATATAATTATTAGTCTTATATCCATATAACGATAGTCAGAAACTGCCTTTTTATTATAAAGATGAAAAATAAATAAAACAAAAGCAGGTAATTCACCTTAGGAAAGGTTTTATCTTCAACCTCTTTTTTAAAAAATTGTACTTTTTACGATATAGTCATCCTGTAAGAATATTAACTTTTCATATCTTGCTTGTTTTTATGCAAAAATATTGCATTAGAGCAGGAACTTATTAAAGGGAAATTACTGATGAAATTTAAAAATTAATTTACTTGAAGAATAAGTTATGCCTGTAATTGAAGAAAGTAGTAATTATTTCACTAAAAAAGAAAAAAAAATCAGGACTGAGTAAGATGAATATCAGGGTGTGTGTGTGTGTGTTTTATTACAGGATTATTAATTTTAATACTAAATTGTGCTTATGTAACAATATCTAAGAATTATTTTTTCTAAAAAAAGAAAATATTCAATTCCCACAACTTTAATTTATTAAAATAAAACTTTTGAGTAATTATCGTCTTAAATAAAATATGTATATCTTTAAATAAACAATGCAATTCTTATTTTTGTTTGTTTGTTTTTAGTTACTTTAAAAATTATTGTACCGTGTAAATTACCTGATGAGAGCTCTCTGAATTCAGGAGTTGATGGCTTAAAATCTCGAGGATTTTGTCTTCCACTAAAATTTCCCGCTCCACGTCCTCTTTCAGCATCTCTCTCATTAAAGCCACCTCCACCACCACTTCTAAAATTTCCGCCACCTCGTCCTCTACTTCCATCATTAAATCTACCTCTACCAGGTGTACCTCTATCAAAACCTATAAAAAAAAAAGCGATATCAGCCTTTACCGAGTATCTCGCGACACGGCTATTTAAAAAATTCAAAACTAAACAGTTCCAATTTTTTTTTATTCTCAAAATTTAATAGTATATTATTTAACTATATATTCAAAAAGCTCTTTTCAATTTCTCAAAAAGCATATTCAATAAATAAATTTTACCTTCAAAGTAACCTCAAAAATAAAAGAACACGAACATCAAAATTAATCAGTTTCAGATTACATTCTTTACAGTAAATATATTAGTGAATGATGCTAATATTTCTCAGTACAAATATATTATCCTTTTTAATACCACTACATCCCATTATTACAATTAACATAAACAATTTACCAAGAATTATTTCTGGGTAAAAGAAAGTGAAGTCGGTATCCGTTGAAAAAAAAATTAGAACACACTGCGCATGCGCGAATTTTTTTACACAAATTGGGGTAACGAAATACAGATTAGAAATTTAAAATCTCCTTTATTCTGCACTATTTTAATTCAAAACTACTATAAAATGAATTAGCTATGTTTGATTTTAAATGCATCTAACGCTAAGAAAATAAACAGAATCTTTTGAAATAATCGGTCGAAAACATGTTAAGCCTAACCTAATAGACGCGCGCGTGTGTGTGGAGGAACTGAAGTCTCACTCATTTAGCGGTGGGGAAATGAAGATTTTTGGCGGAAAAGTTAGTTTTTAATTAAAAAATAAAAAGTTAACCAAATTAATATTTGAAAAAACTGCATTAAAACGTCATCCACTACAAGTTTAAAAAAATGTATTTGAACTTGAATGGATGAATAAAAAATGATTTATTAATGATTGAAAATTTGGTCAATAATATATATATATATATATATATATATATATATATATATATATATAGGGTGAGTGTAAACTAATAATAGACATTAACATAACTAACAACTAAAAAAATTTTCAAAGTACTTTTTTAAAGAATGTGTCTTTTTATGCTTTGATTACCTGATTTCAAATTTGAGGCAGATCGACTGACTTAACCGATTAAATTAGATTTAATTTTGATCATGTGAAATTTTAAGGATTCATTTTCATTTGAATGATGTTTTGAATTTTTAACCTTATAAAATAACACAAGTGATTACAGCTGGATATTAAAAAGTTAGTAGATATTACAACAAATCTATATATTGTAGTTCACAGAAATGCAACTAAAACAAAGTTGGCGAAATATTTGCTTTAAGAAGTGAAGAAGTCTCGATAATTAAACTTTCTTAAATGCAACATTTCGGATTTTGCTTAGAGGATGGATTTTCCCTTATTTAGTTAGCACTAAACATCAGTATCAGCAGACATTTTGTTAACATACATTTTTTTTTCATAAACATTCAAGAAATTTAGAAAAAGCATAAAATGCAACAACTACATTAAGTTTAACTAGTTTATAGCAATTTATTTAAACCTAAATTATATTCATCAATGCATGTCTGTTAATAATTCCAATTATCTTACTCAACTTCTCTCTTCCAATTTACTTGCTACATTCCAGCATCAAACACAGAAGAGTATTCACGAAAAAGAGAGAGCAAAAAGGTTTAGTCAAGAATACGAAACATTTCTCTTAATATTTGCTCCGCAGAAATAATTTCCCAACCAATAAAAAGTTTTTGAAAGCATAAAAAAGTTAATCAATGAAGGAAATAATAAAAGTAAAAAGTTGTACTAACATGCGAATAAAAATAAGAAATTCTTGCAATAATAAGGAAACAATTTTGTCTTAATTTCATAAATGCTACAGAAGTTTTTAAAAATTAACTATTCAGATAATAATTGCCAACCTTAACCAAATTAGAAATAAATATTATCTTTAAATGTAAAAAAAAATATAGTTAAATAGAATTTTTTTAAAAAATAAATCCGGTTTGAAGATTTTATCAAAGGTCACCCTCAGGTAAGAATTCAAATCATAAATTTTTACTGAGAGTAATTTATAATTCGTTCGTGTATTGGCCCTCTGTGACCTGAACCCCCCCCCCCATTGACGTTTTTTAAAAACACGAATATCAATAAGGAATGACATTAAAATTAGACAATAATAAGCAAAATATTATAACAAAATTCACATTTATGCAAACCACAGAAAAATTTATTCAAACCAGGCCACTATAAGAGAATTACAAAACTTTAAATCTTTGTAATTTCTTTGCAATTATATGACTTTAGAAAAAGGTAAATATAAGTAAGGTAAATAATCAAAGGTAAATATAAGTAATGATGATAAAAGAAATCCTAGAGTAGCAGACTTTTTCTATGTGAAAATATTAATTCCGAATCAAGGTCATGACCATCATATGATACTGCAAGTTTAAGAAATGAAATGCAATATTTAAATATATTTTTTTAAAAATAAGAATTTACTTGGTAGGAATCAATGGTAGATAGGTGCAATAATTTTCAAATAAATAACTGAAAATAACGGCAAAAATTATTTTCATAAAATAAATGAAGTCTGAATGGCAAGAGTAATAAAGAATGAACTTTTCAAATCGAAATGAAATGCAAAGTTTATTAGATTTATAAAGTTTTCAGTTCTTCAATACAACTATATTTTAGTGATACAACTTGGACTTATAAATAATATTTTGAGGCTGTTACTTATAAATAATATTTTCTGTACATATCATATGTACCAACCTCTACAACTTTGCATTATATTTTAATAAGTTTAAATGAACCCTGTTTAGCAAAAGTAACCTACCTTGACCACCTCTTCCACCTCTAAATCCTCCTCTCTCTGATTTTTTCCCTTCTGCCACATCAACTCTCAAAGCACGCCCTTCTGCCAGCTAAAATATAAAAAAATAAGAGCACTTAAAATGTAACCGACTTAGATATTTAAAACACACACACACACACATTTATTTCCACAAGATTTCAAATATAATCTTTGTTTTCTTATAGTTTTAATTTGTATTTCAATTGCTTGATAGTCATCATAAAATAAAACAAATTAATATATTATTTTTCAGAGCTGGTTTCATAATTAAATGAAACAAATTTAAAAAAATAACAAAGTAAAGGGTAAAACAGAATAAAACAAAGCATTCAGATTTCAGAGATGGAGTAAAAATAATAAAAATTGGATCCAAACTTTATAGATATGAGGAATTATCTTATTTAACAAGTCAACTGCAGTATAAATACCAGGAGATTTGTAATTAAAGGATACAGTAAACCCAAGGTTAATAAAGGTAATAATGCACAGAAATAATTTACAAAAGACTTAAGAGCATGATAATGTCATGAAATACATGAAAAAATACATGAAAGTACAAATTAATGAAGTACAAAATAAAAAGAATTCAATCATACCTAACACAATATACTGGTATTTATAAGGGCATACCTAAACATAAGGGCATAAATCATTCTTTTAGTATTTTACACAATTGCTCTAAAGCAGCAAAATGCTAATCAAAGCAGGTGCTTTTTACAAGCTCTTATCAAAATTACAGATTAAAGCTGAAAAATTCAATTTTTTAACAACATTTATCAAAAATATTTCTTCCATTTCCAAAAATCACTATTTATGAAAATTACTACATTTTTGCCTGTTATTAATGAAAACATCTTTTTTTATTATTATAGTCCAAAAAGTTCTGTAATGCTTTTTGGCATCCAGCCAATTTTAATGGGAAAAGGTAATATACATGCAAATAATGAATGGATGCATGAATACCTAGTTACATTTTATTTATTTATATTGTTTTAAATCTTGGACTAAACAGTATGTCCCAAAAGTATATTACAAAATGTATATATTTATATAAAAACGAAAATTTAGCAATCATTTAAAATAATATTAAAATTCATCATTTTCAATGCTACCTTCTTTATAAAAAATATTCTAATTATGTAATTTCTCATGAATTTCCATGAAATTTCAAACCAGGTTTTTAAAGAGGCAAATGATATACTTTTATAGACTTTTTTTTTTTTTGCAAGACAATAAATTTCTTTATTTTTTACTTCTAGTAATACATAAGTAATAATAGCAAAAGATTTGGTTTTGTTTATTTACAATAATGGCATTTCTAAGCAGTAATTCAAATTTGTGTAAACCAGATAAAATATAGCTGTTTAAAAAATTTTCACAATCCCCCAGAAAATTTTCCCCTTATCTTTTAAAAATTTTCATGTTTTTCTATCTTTCAGTCTTTGCTAATTTAGCAAGAATCAAAACACTGCATTTTTGAGTTAAAACATAAAAGAGAATGAATTGTAAATATTATAAAATAAATTTATAATTATAAATGATACTTTAAATTTTATTCTAACAAGAATAAAAGCTCATTGTACTTTAATGTGTGATAATATACAATTTTTATGAACAGAAAATAATTATAGTAAATAATTTCCACTTTTCCATTAAACAGTGAATTAACTGGACATTTTCATATTTCAGTTTTCCATGTTATGCTTTTTCCACCTTAGTGTAGTAATTTGGGAAGACAACAGCATTTCTCGAATATCAGGTTATTAAGAAGGAAAGTGAAAACTTAAATATACATAACATTGTAACCTTATTTTTAAAAGAAATCAAAAATTTCAATGCAAATATATTTTTAGCACCTCTAATCAAATATAACTCAATTTCTAATAAGGTTCTCTAGTAGACTTTAATGAAAAGTTTCTGAATTTTGATCAACATGTATTATGGGAACATCGTTTACTTAAAAAATAAATTTATAAAACTTTAGAATCTTGAACTTTAAGCAGTCCAAGATTCTAATCTCTCCACTCGATTATATATAAGAATAAGAGAGAAACATAATAATGTTATATAATGGTAAAATATAAATTTCTGTAAATAATTTAAAATGCAACTATGTCACACCTGAAAGAAAGAATCTTAAAAATTAGCCACTATATAAGGTTGAAAATTTTAAATGAATATTCAATCATAATTAAATGAGTTTTTAAAATAATATTAACTTAAAATTATCTATTCAAAATCCATTTTATATCCTGTAGAATTAAATATAACGTTGATAAAAAAATAATTTTAATGACTTTTAAGCATGAATTTTGACATTACCATTACATTATAAAAGACTTCGAAGGCAACTTACTGCACCATCCAATTCTAGACCACGTTTCATGGAATCTATATCATCAAATTCTACATAGCAGTACCCTAAAAATATGAGTAAGAAAATTAAAAACTATTAAAAGAAATTTTTCCATTTCTAATAAAGACTAATATACATAAAAATGTCCAAATAATGAGAAAACATATAACAATAAATGAGAAACTAAACAATAACAAATAAAATTTATAGCTGGCTTTATTATTTTAAAAAAATGAAAAATTTAGTAACAAATTATTTTCCACTTCTCAATCAAATGCAAATACTTCAAAATTTCTTCCTAAATTTTAAATTCCAAAGTCATTCATTAAAAAAATCAGAAAAACAATGCAAGATTTTTTTTTTCATTAAAAAAATTCAATTAAAGCATGGAAAAGTAATTTTAGCTTCAAAAACATCCTTAAAGCACATTCTACAAATAAATAAATAAATAAACTGACAGAGAAAGTACACACACACACACAAGACTTCACATGTAAAGCTAAGATGAAAAGCAATGTTTTATAATAAAAATAATAATAATAACCAAAGATACAAAATCTGTGTATAATAAAAATAAAAAGTATGGAAAAATCTGTATATTGTTGTCATTTGAAATTAAAATGCTTTATGTAAAAAAGGCAAGACGACATTTAGAAATGGAGGCATAAGTATGGAAACAATATAAAATAAAATAAAAATATTAATATAACCAAATAAAAATATTTTGGTATTAACACAAAATATTTTCAACTCTATTTCTGAAGCGGTTTGATTCATACCAAGACACAAAAAAAGTATCTTTTGACACTTATGTCTCTGAATACATATAATCATAAAAATAACTGCCAAGTTTGTTTGTTTTTAGTTTTTGCAGTCAGAAAACTATTAAGAAATTCAAATATTATTCTAAGAAAAATTCCTGTTTTCATGAACAAAAATTAAGTCAACATAATGAGTTACAGTAATTTTTAATACTGCATAGTAAATCAAATATATTTGGTTATTCAATATCACATTTTTTGAGATGTAGGTTACTCTACTACGCATCTTCTGTAAGAATATCTGTAGTCACATTACAAGCAATGAATGTTTAGTTGTCAGAACAATATTTGAGTTTACACTTTTATTTTCACTTTTAATTTCAAAAATCTGATGTATATTCATTTGTAGAGATTATCATTGCACTGGATCTACAATAAATGCAAACTGGAAAAACTGGTTGTCAAGCATATGCTTTTGACAGTTTATATTAAGCAGCAAAAAATATAATAAAATGAAAACACATCAATAAAACAGAAATATTGCCTATTTTAGGCTATAGTTCAATCCACTCAAATTTGACTTGCAATAAACAGCTTGTTAATATTTATACCAGAAAAGACTTAAGATTAAAAAGGCTATTTAATCTTTTAGGTGTCAAAGATTAATTTCACAGCAGAAATAAGGCATATCATAAGATATATTTTAGATAAAAGAGGAAGATAGAAAAAAAGGTAGCTTTGTATAAATTATACCATCATAATAAAAAACCTTTTAATTAATTAGATAGTTTCATATTTTAAAAAATTAAATTATAATCTTATACTGGGACTTTCACTCTTTTGATAGAAATACGATCAAATAAATTTCTATATCATACTCAGGATATAAAAATACAAATCATTATATTTAAATTAAAAGTTATTTATTCATTTATTTTTATGCTGTGAAACTTGTATAGTTCAAAGTCTTACATTGAAATTCAAATTTTTCTCTGGGTCTTGCAATCTTATATTCAAATAAATATATTCACATTTACGCATAGGCTAGAACCAAAATTAATGTGGCAAATTCAGGGTCTGAACTAAAAAATGTAAAATAGAGTTTGTACTAAATTGCTTTAGTTAGACAAATTCATAATTTATAACCTTGGTGATTTTTTTAACAGATTATTTCTTAGGGCCTTTAATTTGTTTATAGATTTAATTGCCCATACAATATATTCAATCAAAAAATATCTTGCTTTTTACCAAAAATAAATAAGGAAAAAATAACTCAAAATGCTAAATGTCAATTATACTATTTATTTTGAAGTTTCAATGAATACTTGTTGCAATAAAAGTACTGCACACTCTTTTGTTTTAATGATTTATTTAAGTTACATCTTTGTTTTATGAAATTAATAATTTTTTTAATTATTATTATCTAATTTATGGAAGCTAATAAATCTTAAAAGTAAATGTTTGTCACAGTCATTTTAAAAATAATCCTTTTCTTTTGTAAACTGAAACTAATTTGATTTATTTTTAAAGTTGAATATTAGAGTAAATTGAATTTTTATTGCACATACCATTATCTTGTAATTAGTTAAGTTTCATAGTTACTAATAATTATTTTATTACAAAATTAGATACTTTAAAAACAGCTGTGAACAGATAAAAGAATTCGGCCTTTCTGAGAAAAATTAAAAATTATTTATTGAATTTTATTTAAGGGATATTCAAGTCCTTTTCTATAAGTGAAATTACAAATATTTGCTTTTATGCAATTAAAAAAAAAGAGTAAAGTTTAATAAAAAATATATATATAAATTTTGGTAATGAAATTTAACATTGTGAATAATTAGAGTGAAATAAATTGATTCAACTAATTATAAAAATTCATTTTCCTCTGAAAATAAATTTATAATTACATTATATAAAAATATTGTTACAGTGTTATAATTTTATTTGAAATAAACTATATTTCAATGAAAGATAAGGTCTTATTTGAAATAGATTTAAAAAAATTAAAATGCATTAAATGATTAATAATAGACATTTAATAAAAACTCTTAAATAAATTTTGATTACTCATGTTTTGCATTAGTTTTTATTCTACAAAACAGTAAGGGGGGCTTGTACATTAAATATTTTACATAATTATGCAACATAACGCATTAAATATATTCGAAGGAAAATATCCTACGTATTTATATTTATCCAAATCATTCAATTTTGAAAAATAAAGTACAGTAATGATTAGTCAATTTATATGAGATATACATTTTGAGTTACATTTATAAAAATTTCTTATTAACCTATGGTTTGAGAAAAATGTTCTAATTGCCTTAACTCTGGCTGCACTGCATTTTTAGAGTTACAAAGACTATTATTTTCTCACAGAATTTAATTGATGAATGAAGAAATTTTTCAAAAACTATATAAGTTCAGAATGCTTTCCCAAGCTTGCTCCTTCTTGATTCCTTTTCATTATGATACACCATGCTCACCATTTATTGGAAAAAGAAATCTTGAAAAAAGTCAAAGATTAGGCTACTGTCCTTGAAATCATACAGAATAAAAACCATTGAACTCAATGCTTGTTCCTTCGAAACATAATTTTTTTTTTAATGCCAAGTTTTATCATGTGTTCAGTTAAGAGAAAGGGGGGGACCTTGAATTTTCAACTACAGTGAGTCCCCCACCTATTTACTTTGCTTCTTTGTATGCAATTTTATAAAGCTTCAAAATGTTTTCAACAATCTAAAGGCAAATCTTATCTGCATAGAGTGAAAAGTTGCTTCCTAATTTCTTTGTTCTCCAGGTAATTCATATGGATATGTCATTATAAAGGGAAAAGGTGGGTTCTGCAGTTCCAAAAAAAATGTTTAATTTATTTGCTCTACAAATAAAAAGTCGCAGTTTCTTCAACATTCTTCAAAAGGAGTTCTATTTAAGTTCTACAAATGTTTCTTAAAATGTTACATTGTTTTACATAAAAAAAAAAGTTTAAAAAATATTCAAATTCATCATAATTTTACAAGTGTGCGCGAAAAGAACAACAAAAAAATTGTAATTGCTTAATAATAACAAAAATAATTGTATAATGTTTTGAAAGTAACCAGATTTATTTTATTTGGTGCATTTAATTTTGAAATTTTTATTTATACAATCTATTATTTTAATGTTTTAACATTTAAAATTTGAAAAATTGAAACATTATCCTATTTTCAAAATAATTTTTTGTTTTGTGTGTTTTTAAAATTTACAATATTTTATTGTGAAAAATTGAATGTTCTTTTTTTATACATACTGATATTTTGAAAAGTTTTAGTATATTTTTAAATTGTTGGTGTTCTTTTGTAAATTTTACTTTAGTATACCTTTTGTTCATATCTTGATGAAATATCAAGAATTTTATAATGGATAAAGATCAAAATAAGTCAAAATTCTTACAATAGCTCTATTAATTTAATATTCAATGATCCTAACAATAACATAGATGTCAATTCTTGCCTGAGATTTTGAAAAATGCCAATAACACATTCTAGACGATAGCTGGAAATTTTTAAAAATCTCTAAGAACTGAAAACATAGGGCCTATACTGAATATAATAATAAAAAGGAAAAAAATTACAAATTGGGATGAATTCACATATTTCAAGATGAAAAATATATATTGCATCAAAAAATCGTTAGTTCAACGATTTCTCACATAGAACATTAAATAATGGGGAAAATATTACTGAATATTTCCATGCAAAACTTAATTTAGGCAGACAACTTGAATGATCAACACCCATGGTATTAGAAGGGTTAACAGATGGCTTACCTACTAATCTCCTTCTCGCTGGAAATCCTCCCCAAACCCCACAGATTGGTTGATAGCTGCGACAAAATTAATGAACATTCAAAGAAATAAGGTTACCAAAATTGAAAATTCTGGTTCTGGTAAAAATCTAATTTTCACATGCAAAAAATTATCAGCATTAGCAACCTCATAATTTCAAACAAAATACTTTTAAGTTAATTCCTCCACTCAAATGAATAAAATATTAATGTGCACGTTAAAATAAATTGTTATCTGCAGACTTTGAGAAAACCAAGGTTTAAAAACTGCCTATCCAGGGTTGCCACTCAAATCTAGATTTTAAAAAATCACTTGTATTTTCCCAGTATTCCATACACATATATGTAATATAAGAAGATGTGTGAACAATACTCATGTGGTTATAATGGCATAACAACACTCCATAATTTTAATCAGAGAAAATTGCAAGCTTCTTAATTAAACAGATATAAACAAGATGCAGTTTCTAAAATAGTAAAAAAATGAATATGCCTTCAAATATTTTTAAGAGCATTTCCCAAAAAAAATAAAACATTAAGCTAAAAAGCCCCCAGTTTCTTCAGTTTCAGAAGTTGCATTAGCAATCAAGTAACTTGTAGCCATTATTCCATATTAGCAATTTTACCCCCCTTTTGTCTAAGAATTTTAGGATCATCAAAGCTATATCAAAAATAAGTGTCTAATGCATTTGCATCTTCGATTATGTTACTTTTGATAATGTTTTTCATTAATTGTTTAACAAAAATGAAAAGATTTTCATATAAAAAAGTCACCATTGATTCAAATGCTTCGATTTTTTAAAGAAATGGATGAAGAATATTCACAATAATTAGCAATATTCTAAAGCTAATTTTAGAATCAGTTTATATTGACAAGTATTTAAAATGTTACTTGTGGCAGATTCAAGAAAGGATGTTGTTTTTCTTTAAATTGAAATCTACGCATTTCTAAGCATGCCAAAACTTTTTAGAGTACTTTCACATACACTGATCGGCCAGTCTAGCTGGACAACCTTAAAATATTCTATACATTGCTCTTAGAATAACACCTGCTTTCCATTTAGTAATTTATGTTCATACTGAATTGTTCAATGGAGTTTGTATAGTCTACAAGTATCTAGATCTAAACTTTTATAGTTATTTTCGCACGAAAGTTCTACATAAACATATTTTTAAATTTATATTTGATCATTTTACTAATTTGTAAGTAACTGTACGTCTAAATTTGGTACAACCTCCTTAAAATTTTCAAACAAATCTTTAGCAGTGCTATATCTTGAAAATATTGAATTCTAATATCTTGTAGAGGCCCTATTGGTTGATCTACTCGTCGCTTGGGGCTCGATTGGTTGCTATCTTACAATGAGATCCACTTAGCATTTTTCTAAAATGCAGTTCAAAGCATATAACAAAATTCCTTTAAAAATTACTTAAGCGATGGTGGAAAAAACAGGGCTTATATGTAATAAATAATTTACGACATTTTTATACGACTAATTATTAAGCATATTGGGGGGGGGGGGCATTTTACTATCAATAAACTTGTAAAAATAGTTCCGTCGTTTAATTAAAGGTCGAATGTTACGCAACTAGCTTTAATGCTCATAAAAGTTTAGTTTTCAATTATTGTTTCTGAACTAAAAAGGCCGCATTCAGCTATTTCCGGACATCAAATTTGTTCCTTCCAGCCCATCATCTTCTCTATTCCTTTTATAAGAAATCCAATATCAATTATGACTTTTGAACTGACATAAAATTTAGTAAATTTTTCTCTTCTGGCGTAACTAACAAGAGTCTGTTTTCCCATATACAGTGGTTGGACAAAAATATGGGAACACCTAAAAAAAACATAATATCACGCCTAATACCATGTAGGACAACCATTAGCATTTAAAACTGTTTGGATTCTGTTAGGTATCGATAAATACAG